>JAYESD010000012.1:60326367-60681587 GCA_036927565.1 Tuctoria greenei
AATTAATTCTAGAATTTGGGCAAACATTGAAAATCAATTTCTCCTAGCATACTTGCTCAATTAATTCCCAATAAATTCTGGAAGAATCACCTTGATCTAAAATTTACACTGGTGCAACTTTTTTGGACATGAAAGTACCAGAATTTTCATAATTAATTCCTTTGAGGTAACTGCTTGGGAAATTAATTAATTCCGTTCTTTGAATTGGAAAATTCCCAATTTCGGTCATAGCACTCTTAAATATACACTTAATCTCTGTAAAAATTTCAAGTTAATTGGACTTCATTTACTGTACCAAAAAGTGTTCAAATCACCTATGTCAATTGAAAAATGGAAAATGTCCAGAAACATTTTCAACATTTTCCCCAAACCTGTAAAATCAGTTTCTCCTTGTAGAAAGCTTAGAAAATTAGGAAACAAATTTTCCTAGAACCAACGAGACCCCCTCTACCATGATCATCCACTGTTAGCCATGAAAATCTCCAGAATTGAAATCAAAATTCAGAGAAGGCCTTTACTTGTTGGAATTTTAGAGACAACAAGCTTCCTTAAACATCTCCATATTTGGTCCAGATCTTCCTCATAGAACCTAGTTTCCACTCCAAAAATCCCAAAACACATTAAAATCATTTTTTATACTGATCACTATTTATAAGATCTTGTATATAGTTTCAATATCACTCATATAATTTATATATATTACATATCATATAGTGAACGAGATCGAGGAGGACCCGAAGCCCTTGGAAAGCATTCTTCCAGAAGTTAACTATCCCTCTGACTCACAGTCAGGCAAGCCCCGGTTTGCATTTAAGTGCTATTTCAAAGTTTATATTTGTATCACTTGTGTCTAGGATGAATTTTGTGCATTAGAGCTAAGGTGATTGAAACTCCACTTGCATGACCCACAAATCCCATGGATTATTGGGTAGGTCTACAACCCGATGAATACAAAATTCCATGCTTAAGTTTACAGGACTCGGTAGAAGTCGAGTAGTTGGATCCTACTTGCGAGATAAGATTTTATCACACGGGAAGGATTTGATCAAAGAATGGTTTATGAATACGAAATTGAGACCGAGCAGTGGGTAGAATGCAGCGAGACGTGGTCTCACGTGCGTACCCTACTTGTGTCGATTGAGGACCGATCCGTGTGCAGCCCCGCTGGACAAGTTTGAACTGTACCGGATGCATACTGGGTATATGGAACTCAGGAAACCGATGTAACTCGATAACTTGGATGTCGAGGCATAGCTCATTGTTGATAGGGGTGGGTTGAGGGTGGCAAGGTGTAAATCGGCCGGCGGGCAAGGACACGCTCCGTGCGGGGACGTTGTCGGTACCCTAAAAACCGTACACCCCCTGAGGTTACAAAGATCTCAAGGGAAGGCCGTCTACACGGATTGAAGACCCTCGGAGGCCCACTTGTCAGACATGACCGGACCTGCTTCTCCAACATGGTTAATCCCTAGGTCGCCACGTGTACTGCCAAACCGGAGCTACCGCCCGCAAGGGGGAAGCTCCGGACCAAGTACCGAAATGGCACCTCCGGACTTAACCCCTGACCGAGAGAAGCTCCGGACCTGACACGTGTCAGATAGCTCCGGAGCTACCTGCTTCCCACAGCAAGCTCCGGAGCTGCCACGTGTCCAAACGTCGGAGCTGGCAGCCTCTAACCTCCGGAAGACCTTGTAACGGCTCCGGATCTTCAAAGGAGAGCCAAGGACTTCAAGACCCGTTTAAATGTCATTAATGCCATATTAATGACACTTAAACGGACGATCTTAACACCTGTAACGGCACTGTCGGAGCCCGTTACAGGATCATTAACAACAATTAATCGTGTATCAATACTAGTAACCGCCGGGGCCACATGTCGGGCCAGGTCAACTTGTAACGGTCTGTCCTTGTACTATAAAAGGACAGGCCGACTATACACACAAAGAGACACGTTCACAGACGTGGAGATCATACGCGACAAGTTAATACAACACCAACACACCCGTGGAGTAGGGTATTATGCTCAGGCGGCCCAAACCACGTAAATCCTAGTGTCTCCCGTGTTTAATCGCAATTCACCTTCTTGAGTCTCCGCGCGCCCACACCGAACCACAAACTCCTTCAACACTTTAGCAGTGTCAGGAGATCTGCCGACTCCAACAGTCGACAGTTGGCGCGCCAGGAAGGGGTGCCTGAGATTTTCGAGAATGGTGAACTCCGCAACTGGATCATCCAACGGTCAACCTGCTGCTCAGGCTGTTGGGGGCAACCCCTCCAATAGGCAGCCACCAGCAGGAGCCTCAGCACCAGCAGGAGCCACACTCCCACCACCACCATCTTCTCCGGCAAATCGTGCTGGGCAACGTGATGGTGCGCCGGCGTCACTTACTGCGTCGGCAAGTCATGACAACCCGGAACACGCGCTCCATGCACCGCGTGCTCTTCTCCAACGACCACCACCTTCGGACGCATCTCGAGATGCAATGGAGCAGTGGAGGGCCGATGTGGAGCATTTGGTCGCAGCAGCGGCCGAACGCCTCAACAACCAGGGTCCTCCTCCTTCGGGACGAGCCCCGTCGCAGCGACGGACTTTGTCTGGAAGACTTGGTCCGCACGTCTCCAACAACAGGAGACGATCTGCATCACAGCAGGTGACGTCGTTGCCCTCTGGGGCACGACGCACCCATACGGTATCCAGGCTTTCGACTCATGACCTCCGGGCAGAGCTTGATCGCCGATACCGCCAACAGGATGGCCGTGTCCATATCGAGCGTGCTCGTGAAAGACGGGAAGCTCAGGACCTTTCTACTCTGGAAGGAGTAGGAGGAGGCTGTTCAGCCCTAGCCATGCACCTGCGCATGGTTAGATGGCCACAGAAGTTCCGGCCACACCTGCCGGAAAAATTCGACGGGACTGTCAACCCCGCCGAATTCCTTCAGATATACTCCACTGCAATCTTGGCAGCTGGAGGAAATGAGGCTGTAATGGCCAATTACTTTCCAGTGGCCTTGACCGGGACCGCTAGGTCCTGGTTTATGAGCCTTCCACCCAACTGTATCAACAATTGGGAGGAGCTGTGCCGTCAGTTCACTGCCAACTTCGGGAGTTCATACACCCGACCAGGCACTGAACTAGACCTTTTTGCGGTCGTGCAAAAAGGGGGTGAATCTTAGCGGTCCTTCATCCAGAGGTTCTCCCAGGTACGCAACACAATCCCTTCTATCTCAAGCACTTCTGTCATTGTGGCATTCAGACAGGGCGTACGGGACAAGAAGATGTTGGAGAAGCTGGCGATCAAAGAGATCACCAGCGTCACGGAGCTCTTCAGCCTGGCAGACAAATGTGCCAGAGCTGCGGAGGGCCGTGAAATGCACTCCAAACCAGCCTCAGAGGATCACAAGAAATCCTCCAAAGAAGAAGCCGCTACCTCCGGGGGTGGCAAGAAGAAAAAGAAGACCCACGGCAAGAAGAAGCCGTCGGCCGGCACATCCAACGTTGAAGCTGCTGCAACTCCTGGTGGCCGGGGGCCACGCCCCGAGAAGCGACCTCGACCGTCTTCCGAAGACGGTGGCAAACCCAAAGTGTGGTGTCCCATTCACAAAACGGGCAGCCACAGATTGGAAGACTGCCGGGAGGTCCAAAACCTTGCCGAGCGCTACAGCAAGCGCCGGGAAGGGTCTCCTTTCCGACAGAGGGAAGGAAAATAGAAGGTCGACGAAGCTCCGGCTGAAGAGGAGTTAGGGTTTCAGGACCCCAAAAAGGTCTTGAAGGCCGTCTACACCTCTGTCGACGATGACTCTGACATCTCTGACAACGAGCGTCGGAAAACCATGAACACCATTTTTGGTGGATCATGGGACATCACCTCCCGTCGCGTCATCAAGACTATGCGGCGGGATATGGCCGTTGTAGCTCCTACAGCTAGACCGGAGCCACATCGAAAGTGGATGGACACATCCATCACTTTTGATGCTTCGGACTGTCCTCGAAGCATGGTCGGAGCTGGACAGTTACCTTTGATGGTATCTCCCACCATCAATAACATCCAGCTCCATCATGTTATGGTGGACGGAGGTTCGGGGCTGAACCTCATAAGCGTTGAAGCTTTTACCAAGCTTCAGCTCCGACCTTCGGATCTCCAGCCCTCTCGACCTTTCTCCGGAGTAGGTCCGGGGGCCATTACCCCACTCGGAGCTATAACTCTCCCCGTTACCTTCGGGACACGGGAGAAGTATCGCACCGAGAAGTTGGTCTTCGACGTTGCTCAGATCAACTTACCATTCAACACCATCTTGGGTAGACCTGCCCTATACAAATTTATGGCAGCTGCTCATTATGGATACCTGGTGTTGAAGATGCCAACACCAGTAGGCGTTCTCCGGATCCGCGGAGATCACACCGCCGGAGTAACTGCTCTGGAGGAGCTCCATGCACTCACCACGGCGCAAGAAGAGGACTCCAGACAGGAGCAAGCTCTGAAACCCCCGAGCATTCGTCAACGAGGCTCAACCTCTGCACCCCGTGTGCAGCCAAGCGGCGACACCGACATTCCCGTCAAAGTCGTCCAAATTGGTTCCGATGCCGTTCAAACCACCCGTATATCGGGAGGGTTGAACGACAAATAGGAACTCGCGCTCATCACTTTCCTCCGGGCTAATATTGACGTATTTGCCTGGCAACCATCACAAATGCCTGGGATCCCCAGGGAAGTGATTGAGCACAATCTAAAGATTTACCCCAATGCTCGGCCTGTGCATCAGAAGCCTCGGAAGCAATCCGTAGAGCGGCAGAACTTCATCCGACAAGAAGTGAAGAAGTTGCTCGAAGCCGGATTCATCCGAGAAGTCTTCCATCCAAAATGGCTGGCGAACCCAGTCGTTGTGCCCAAGGACGGCGGGAAGCTTCGGATGTGCATCGACTACACCACACTGAATAAGGCATGTCCAAAAGATCCATTCCCACTACCTAGAATAGATCAGATAGTGGATTCCACCTCCGGGTGTGAGTTACTGTGTTTCCTAGACGCATATTCTGGGTATCATCAAATCAGGATGTCTAGGGATGATGAAGAGCATACTTCATTCATCACAGTAGATGGATTGTATTGTTACACAGCCATGCCATTTGGTCTCAAGAATGCAGCTTCAACTTTTGTACGAGCTGTGTACAAAACTTTTGAAGAACTCATCAGAGACATAGAGGAAGTGTACGTCGATGACATCGTGGTCAAGGTCAAGAATAAGGAGTCCCTCTTGGACACCTTGCAGGCTGTCTTCGACAAGTTGCGGGCCACCCGCACGAAGCTAAACCCAGACAAGTGTGTCTTCGGGGTTAGCTCCGGAAAACTTCTTGGTTTCCTGGTAAGTCACCGGGGCATAGAGGCTAATCCTGCGAAGATAAAAGCCATTGAAGACATGCGGCCACCAACCCGCATCAAAGACGTCCAAAAGTTAACTGGGTGTCTAGCAGCCCTCAGCCGGTTCATATCAAGATTGGCAGAACGAGCACTTCCCTTCTTCAAGTTGTTGACGAAGTCCGGACCATTCCAATGGTCCGAAGAAGCAGAGAAGGCATTCCAGGAGATGAAACAGTTCCTCACCACCCTACCAATTCTGGTAGCTCCAAACCCTGGTGAGCCTTTGTTGCTTTACATTTCAGCTACTGACAAAGTTGTCAGTATGGTTCTGGTTGCGGAGAGACCAGAACTACCCCATTCTCAGGAATCCAGACCCCTTCAGGAGGGTCTGGAGGTCCCTGAAAGTGAGTCTGGGTCCCAGTTCCCAGACTCAAATCCACAAGAAGTCACTTCAGAAGACCCAGACCCCTCTGGGAGGGTCCAGGTCATTTCTGAAGAAACTCCGGGTTCCTCCAGCCAGAACCCGGAGGTCCCCGAAGAGAATCTGGACTCCTCCGACAGGGTCCGGATCAATAGAGAGGAAGCTCCGGACCCCACCGGGAGGGTCTGGACCATTCAACGCCCGGTATACTTCATCAGTGAAGTATTACATGATGCCAAGACTCGATACCTAGAGGTGCATAAGCTGCTTTATGCAGTTCTTATTGCCTCCAGGAAGCTCCGACATTACTTCCAAGCTCACAAAGTCTCGGTGGTGACCTCCTATCCACTTCGAGCGATCTTGCATAATCCCAATTCAACTGGGAATATTGCAAAGTGGGCAGCGGAATTGGCTGAGTTCGATCTCGAATTCATTTCGAGACAAGCAATCAAGAGTCAAGCGTTGGCAGATTTCATGGCGGAATGGACTCCCTCTCCGTCAAACCCTGGGGGCCCCAGCGAGCAGAAGACGGAACATCAAGTTCCAACCTTCACTGAGCCTCACTGGTCCCTTTACTTCGATGGCTCCATGCAGAAGCAAGGGGCCAGAGCTGGAATCCTTCTCCTTGCACCGACTGGGGAGAAGGTAAAATACATGGTACACCTTGACTTCAAGGCAACTAACAACATGGCAGAGTATGAAGCACTCATCTACGGACTAAAGGTGGCACTGTCATACGGTGTCAAGCAACTGCTGGTCAAAGGAGATTCACAGCTCATCATCAAGCAGGTGAAGGGTGAATGCTCCTGCAATAATCTCCAGCTAGCTGCTTACCTCCTTGAAGTCCAGAGGCTTCAGAAGGATTTTGAAGTCCTAGACCTCCACCATGTTCAGCGTGCCCACAACGCTGAAGCTGACGAACTCTCGACCAAAGCGTCAATCGGAACTCCGGCTCCCGACAGAATCTTTGTCCGGAGGTTGTCAAAACCCACAGTTCAGCCTGCCGAACTGAACGAAGGGGGCGAGATCAGCATCCCGAAGCTGACGGTCCCGATGGCCCTGTTACCATGGCAGCCATCAAGGTTCGTTGGTGCTGCCGGAAGCTCCGAGCAACCCAGCACGCAAGACTCAAATGCTCAAGTCAGTTCCGATGCATGGATCTCGGAGATCCGGAACTACTTGAAAGACAACATCCTTCCTGACGATGATGTATTCGCTGACCGGGTAGTCAGATTGGCTAAAAGATACACGCTGATAGAAGGGGATCTCTATCGGCGCGGTGCCAAAGGCATCCTAATGCGGTGCATCACAAGGGAAGAAGGCTGTGAGCTCCTCACAGAAATCCATGGAGGCGAGTGTGGGAACCACGCATCTTCCCGCACGCTGGTCGGAAAAGCCTTTCGACATGGCTTCTACTGGCCTACAGCGCTCCAGGATGCCACTGAGCTGGTGAAGAAATGCGAAGCATGCCAATTTCATGCAAAGCAAATTCATACACCTGCTCAGCCCTTACAAATGATACCTCCTACATGGCCCTTCGCTGTGTGGGGGATGGACATCTTGGGACCCTTCCCAAGAGCCGTCGGAGGTTACAAGTTCCTGTACGTCGCCATTGACAAGTTTACCAAGTGGCCGGAAGCAACTCCAGTTGTGACGATCAACAAGCAATCTGCTATCAACTTTCTGCAATCCATTGTAAGCAGATTCGGAGTCCCAAACAAGATCATCACTGATAATGGGACTCAATTCACAAGCTCCGCATTCCAAGGGTATTGCGAAGACCTCGACATACAGGTTTGCTACGCTTCCGTAGCTCATCCCGCCAGCAATGGCCAAGCCGAGAGAGCAAATGCAGAAATCCTTAAAGGACTCAAAACACGCACCTATGAGCGCTTGAAAAAGCACGGAGCCAATTGGATCGAAGAGCTTCCGCCTACTCTATGGGCCAACAGGACTTCTCCAAACCGGTCAACCGGAGAAACACCCTTCTTTCTGGTGTACGGAGCTGAAGCAATCCTTCCTCCGGAAATCATCTTGGGTTCGCTCCGGGTCCGGACCTTCGACGAAGCCGCGCAGGACCAGCTCCGGCGCGAAGACCTAGACCTCCTCGAGGAGGGAAGGTGCCAAGCAGCTGTTCAGAATGCCCGATATCGCCAAGCTCTACGGCGTTATCACCAGCAGCATGTACACAACCGACAACTCGAGGAAGGCGATCTGGTGCTACGGAGAATACTATCCAGAGAAGGGTTAAACAAACTCTCCCCCGGCTGGGAGGGGCCCTTTCGAGTGATCAAAGTATCCCGTCCTGGAAGCGTTCGCTTGGCTACCGAGGATGGGACACCTCTCCCAAATCCTTGGAACATCGAGCACCTCCGTAAGTTCTACACTTAATTCCACGGAGGTGAGTCTTAAGTAACTTGAAATGTATGTTATAGAGTCATTGTACAGAGTCGGGTAGTTCCTCCGGGAGAGCATCCGGACCTTTCCCGAAAGGTTTGCAAAGCTCATGCAGCACTTGACACAGTCTCCGGACTAAAAGTGTGGCTAACTACCCATGGTCAAACGAGAAACCAAACACACTTAGCCTGGTTCCGTACCCTAAGAGTGTACTTGTTTCCCCTGTACCCCGGTCCTATAATGAAAGACATCTTCATGTGAAATAGACTCCACGTGCATTCATTTTGTGCAGGCTCGACATTTTTATTTTTCTCTTTCTTGTCTATAACAGAGACGTGCAATTCTTAAGAAATTTTAGTTTAACCGGTTTATATACGATTCGAGTTGAATTGTCAGATCTTTTGGATTTAAATATCGTTTATGGCCAACTCGCCTGAAAGCCGCCAAGCCAATCTAGGGCCGGAGTGCGCTATCGACTTAGCCTGGTCAAGCACCCTAAGTACGCCACTCTACCTACACCCTGGCAGGCCAAAGTAAGGCGGGTCCATGGAATTGGATCTAAGAGAAAAGACAACGCATCCAGTTGTATTTAAAATCGCGTTCAACTTAAAATTTTCTTGAGAATCGTAAGCCGCGACGAAATTATAGACAAGGAATGAATTTTACTATTTTTCTTGGCTTAAGTGTGCAGGAAAAATAAACTCTACGTTGATGGAGAAAAGCCGGAGCTAACCAAGCTCCGACTCCCCCAAGGGGGTCAACCGTCGGCGCTGAGTAAAAGATGGTGAGAAGACCCCGTAAATGGAGTCTGTTGCCAACAAACCAAGTGTTGGCAAAGGTCATTGCCGGAGCTACTAAGCTCCGACACCTTGGAGTACTAACTATCGACGCTCTACGTGTTGATAGAGGCTATTGCCGGAGCTACTAAGCTCCAGCGATGGACAGTGCCGGAGCTTCTAAGCTCCGACAACTTCAGGGGACCTTCACTATCAAAGACTTCAGACCTAAATTCTACAAGTTCGAAGCAAATTCGTCTTCAACAAAACTCAATATCCTTTTGGTACATATTCACAATCAAATTGTGTACATCTACCAGGGGGCCAAGTGAAGATAAAGATGTTGAAGACAAAAAATGAAATTCGCAAAAATTTGGGGATTTCATTCATCTGGAGACAGGAGATTACATTTGGAGACAAGGGATTACAAAATTGAAGAAGAAGAAGAAAAAATACAAGTGAGAGCTAAAGAGATGGTCCTAGACCCTATGGAAGAACTCGACGACCTTCTGGGCGACCTCCGATACGCTGGCTCGGGTAGCTTCGCCTTCTCCTTCGACGGGGCCTTCAAGCACCGGGTCCAGAGGAAATTGAGGGTTCCGGCTGGTGTAGCACGTCAGCACATATTCTGTGACGTTCCTCGCCAGGGATTGCCCCTCGACCTCCAGTTGGTCCACGATGACGTCGCCCACCTTGGAGAGCTTGCTGCCTGCTGCGCTCAACGCTTGCAGCGCAAGGTCCGGCTCCGGCTCCGGATCATCCGGGCGCACGGGGCTGAAACCCATCGGCGTCAGCGCATCATTGGCCTTGCCCAGGAACTCCCAAATCTGCAGGGAGTCCGCCGTCCTCAGGCTCTTCACCTCTTCCAAGGATCTCTTGGCCGCCGTCAATTCGGAATTCTCACGGGCGAGGCGCTCAACTTCTTTGGCGTTTTGCTGAATCTTTGCAGCAACCCGCCTCTCAAGTCTTCCGAGCTCCTCCTCCCGGAGGTGGATCTTGTTCCGACGATCGACCAGGTCCTTCTCCCTAGCCTCCACCTTCTTCTCCCGGGCAACAAGGGCACACTCGTATTCATAGAGTTCCTGCCCTCGCACCCAGGTCTTCTCCTCTTCCTCGAGGCAGCGCTCTTCCAACTTCTTAGTGCGCTCCTCGAGGCCCTTGTCAGCCAGAGCTACTTTCTCGGCGAGCTCCTCTTCCCTTCTCAGGACGTCATCCCGCAGCTCCAGGAGTTTTTGCTCTTCGTCCTTGAGCCATCTCTCCCTCCCTTCAAGTGCCTCTCGGCGCTTGATGAGTGCGATGTTGATGGCCTCAAGCTGCTCGAACCGAGCATTGGCCGCATCGTTGGCAGCCTTGGCCTGATCGTGGAACTCCCGAGATTGAGCGTCGAGGGCATGGGTCATGCTCTCCCTCTCATCCAGCAGCTTGTCCCAGTACTCCAGGCGGATCTTCTCCCGCTTGATCCACTCCTTATCGTCCGCTAGCCTCGACTGCGCCAGCTTAGTCTCGAAGTGGAGCCGATTACGCCACCGCCTAAGGGTTTGGCGCTCCTCTTCAAGTGCCTTGCTGTCGTGGAAGAAGGCTAGTTGGACCTGACGTAGACTGGAGCAGGCGTTGTCGATAGAAATGGACAGCGGGATGGGCTCTGGAACTGCTGGGGTCTCCTCCGCTGGTTCCAGCGGGTCTTCACATACAAAAATTGGGTCCCACTCTACGAGAGCGGAACCCTGAGCTTCCAAGGCGCTAGGGCCGTCCTCCGGGATGGCCTCAGTCGCCATCGAAGAAGGCCCCGCCGCCAAGTCTTCATTCGCCCCCTCAGGCTGGGGGCCAGCGACTTCGCTTAGGCACTCTGGCTCGGCCACAAGTACCATCGACGTCGTCGCTTCCGGAGCAGGAGCTACTACTGGCTCCGACCGGGACACCTCTTCCGAGGGAGGCTCGAGCTCCCTCGCCTCCTCAACCGCCAGCTCTGTGACCGACGCTCCAACAATAACCGGCTCAGCGACCGGTACTTCGGAGGTAACCGGCTCCACTGCCAGAACTACCTCGACTTCCGGCTCGCATGCCGGAGCTTCAGTTACCTCCGGTTCAATCGCCGGGGCTTCGACAAGTTCCGGCTCCGAGGCTGGGACTACTACTTCTTCCGGCTCTACAGCCGGAGCTTCCACTACTGCAGCACCAGGACCCGGAGCTTCAACCTCCGAGACAAGTGCCGCTGGCGTGTCTTCACTCCCGTGGTCCGGCGCTACCACGGGAAGATCTGGGGACGAGTCGAGGTTCATGACCACGACAGCCGGCGCCGGAGCTGTCGCAGCTTCAGCCACCACCTGGGGCGGAGCTGGGACAGGAGCAGAAGCTCCCACGGCCTCAGAAATCGTGGCCGAGGGTGGAGCTTCACTCCCCTTCTTGGGGACGCTGCAGAGGATGGATAAAGAAAATTAACAAACAATCGCTACAAATAAAAAGTTAACCAAGGTAAAAATCAGAAATTACCTTGGAAGGCTTCCGCACCAGCTTGCGCGGAACCTTTTTCCCGGACGTTCCGAGCTGGCCATGGTCGGCGTAGGAGCTCCGGGAGGCCCCCCGGAACTTGTCGCAGCCACGGGCGTTTCCTGGGTCGAGGCTCTCCTCGATCGAGAGGAACCCCTGGACCTGGAGGCTCCCACCACCCCAGGTGCCGGAGTTGTGCACCCGGAGCTAGCACCACCGGAGGGCTCCACCACAGGGACAGATGCGCTCCGGGAGGATCCCACTGCAGGAACAGTCTCGTTCCGGGAGGACCCCACCACGGGGACAGTCGCCACAGCGGCAAAAGATCTTCCCCCTGGGGAGAAGGAACCAAGGTGGAAGTAGCGGGCCTGACGGACCTTCCGTCGGCATGTCGTAGCTTCCTCTTCCGACTCTCCGGCTCCTCCGCCAGCTCCTTGCCCTTGCCGATGACCTCGACCCTCGGCTGTGGAGCAGGGACCGAGCCATCTTTGGGCACCCCGGGGATTGCCACCCGGGTGGTTGGTCTTCTCTCGACGACACCAAGGTCGTCAAGCGCGGGCATCGTCCGCCGGAGCTCCCTGCTGAACTCCACTTCCACATTCAGAGGGAGAAAGGCCGACAGCGGAGTCAAGTAATCTCCGTCGACGTCGATGCCGTGCTGGAATTTCTTGAGGTGGAACTCCAAGGTCTTCCCCACCATGTTGGACTTCAACCCGGTCTCAACCCGGTCCTCGTTCATCACACTGTTGAGGGCCCAGGCGAGTTTCTCCCTCCTCTTCAGCGGCGCCCACCTGTTGGTCAGGAAGTTGCAGAACACCGCCTGGGGAGTCAATACTCCCTCCACACATCGGCGGATCCTGGTCAGGACAGGGTCGAAAGCTTCCGCCAGCACCGGAACTTCACTCCATATCGACGTGTCAATGCCAGGCAGACCGTCTGGCAGCTCCAACCGCTCATGCTCCTCCACCCTGACGACTATCCAATCTTTCTTCCAGTCATCCCACTTCCCGGAAGGGAACGACCGGAGGTACTTGAATGGGCACTTCTTGCGCTTCACGAAGTAGTAGAAGCCAAGGTACTCATTGCTCCGGCCGGTGGTGTGAACGGTGAAGAAGGTTCGGAAGAGCTCGACGCAGGGGGGGGATGCCCACCCACATCTCGCAGAAGTGGACAAAGATGGACACGAGGAGAATGGAGTGAGGGCCAAGGTGGTATAGCTGCAGACCATAGAAGTCTAGCAGCATCAAGAAGAAAGAAGAAAATGGTGGGATCAGCCCCACCATGGCGTACGAAGAAAAGTACACCATCTCGCCAGCGCACTCCTTCTCAAAGGGGAGCTCTCCGCCAGCACGGACCAAGCGGTTGAAGAAGTCCGAGGACCACCCCATGAGGGCCCGGACCTTCTTCAAATCGTTGTCGGTCTTCAGGCGACTCTCGCGCAGACCCAACTCCATCGCGGCACAGCTAGGCAAGGGAAGAGTAGCAAAGTACGAGTTGGGAGTTTGAGCGCAAGATCAGATGAGAGGCGTAAAGAACTCCCGATGGTGCGCGCTTTCCTTCTTAAGTAAGCCCTCGCAATGCTCAGATGGAAACTGCAGGGAAGTCGAAGATACTACTCAAGAATTCAACCCAGCCGATGACAAGAGGGCCCGGGACCACCCCGACGATCAAGTCGAGGCTCTTACCCAGGCGAACGGTTGTCATCACGAGGCGGGAAACCCAAAGGCGGCGGCCTGACAGGGCGCGCGGAACCGATACGGTTTTCGTATCGGGAACCGACGACCTTCAATTGCGTGAGATCCGCACGTCAAAGATCTCATCTGCCGTCTGAGGTGCGCCACGCGTCGGGATCTAACTGTAAAACCCTGCCAACGGCACCTCCGAAGACCCTTGAAGACCCAGTTCAAGAGTCGCAAGGATGGACCCACCTCCGACGGAACGACTTCACCCCAGTGACTTTCCTCGGAGGTAGGTCCATGGGCCACTGTCGGTACCCTAAAAACCGTACACCCCCTGAGGTTACAAAGATCTCAAGGGAAGTCCGTCTACACAGATTGAAGACCCTCGGAGGCCCACTTGTCAGACATGACCGGACCTGCTTCTCCAACATGGTTAATCCCTAGGTCTCCACGTGTACTGCCAAACTGGAGCTACCGCCCGCAAGGGGGAAGCTCCGGACCAAGTACCGAAATGGCACCTCCGGACTTAACCCCTGACTGAGAGAAGCTCCGGACCTGACACGTGTCAGATAGCTCCGGAGCTACCTGCTTCCCACAGCAAGCTCCGGAGCTGCCACGTGTCCAAACGTCAGAGCTGGCAGCCTCTAACCTCCGGAAGACCTTGTAACGGCTCCGGATCTTCAAAGGAGAGCCAAGGACTTCAAGACCTGTTTAAATGTCATTAATGCCATATTAATGACACTTAAACGGACGATCTTAACACCTGTAACGGCACTGTCGGAGCCCGTTACAGGATCATTAACAACAATTAATCGTGTATCAATACTAGTAACCGCCGGGGCCACATGTTGGGCCAGGTCAACTTGTAACGGTATGTCCTTGTACTATAAAAGGACAGGCCGACGATACACACAAAGAGACACGTTCACAGATGTGGAGATCATACGTGACAAGTTAATACAACACCAACACACCCGTGGAGTAGGGTATTACGCTCAGGCGGCCCGAACCACGTAAATCCTAGTGTCTCCTGTGTTTAATCGCAACTCACCTTCTTGAGTCTCCGCGCACCCACACCGAACCACAAACTCCTTCAACACTTTAGCAGTGTTAGGAGATCTGCCGACTCCAACAGTCGACATACAATGTGCCCTCGATGATGGGACCGATTCAGCGTTTGGGTTTCTAGTGAAAGGTTGATGCATATGACGTGGTGAGGAGCACGACACGCTCCTTAGGCACGGATGTACGTGACGTGTTATTCGGGTGTATACTGATTGCAATCACCGTCCCTCGCGGTTATTTGTGTACCGCTTGTTCACCGCGCTGTGACGTAGTAAATACTGGTGAAGTCAGGAGAATACGATGTATTGAAATATAATTGCTTTGCAACTATGATTTCTATACATTAGGCTCACTAAAGTTACTGTTATTAAACATTTAAGCTGCTGCTTTTAACTTGAAAAATGATGATCAACATATAAGCGAGTCATTTACTGCTATATCTATTCCTATGTTAAGTATCCCTGCATGTAGAGTTCCATGTTTAGGTAAGACGGTTAAGTCTTGCTGAGCCTTCGTGCTCACGATTTCTATATTAAGTTGTTTGCAGGTGAGACGTATGAGGAAGGGCCCGAGAATGAGGCGATGCCCCGTCGAGGTATACCGCCGAGTGGAGCCCTGCACGCCGCTGTAATGTGTTGCTAGTGTGCAGCGTCCGCGGGCTGGACGACTGTACTTTTGCATAGCTAGGCTGAGAGTTTAGCTATGAGTATTATCTTCCACTGTACATTAAGTATTGTAAAAGACTTCCGCTGTTTATATTAATAAAAACTTTGGATTTTGTCGTATTCTTTTCGTGTGTGTTGTTGGGTGCCGCATCGCACAACACCACCCTCCACGATTCCTGGAATGTGTGGACCCGGTCCCCACAGCCTGGTATTAGAGCCGCATTGGGAATAGCACGCTCAAAAAGAGCCTATTTTGAAAACTTAAGAGTAGTCGAGTGAGGATTAGTTACTATGCCCACATAAGGTCTATTATAGTATTAGTTACATAAGGTGGCAAGCTAACTTATGTGTTATTATATTCTGTAACGACGCTCTGAAGTCAGGTAAGAGGTAAAGAACGCCACCACAAGCAGATCAATTGCGGTAAGCTCACCATGCGAGAGGTAGCATGTGGTTGTTTCTGTGTCTTGGCACATAAATGTCAATACGAGTCTCTGAAACTTTCCATGTTTCTGAGGACATATGACACACGATACCCCAGCGTGCTACAAAATTTGTGGGGTCCCTCGTCGGGTGGGACATAACCCGATGCGCCCCCTACTGGTGCAGCACTATGCAAAGACGTGGGACCCTGTCAGGTGGTAGAAAACCCGGTCATGTACCTCGAGACATGACTTAGCTCGAGGCGGCCCATATGGAATGATACGGGACGAATGTTTTTACTTTCATATATATATATATATATTATTGTGAACTATTCGCCTGTGCGAGCTGTGACGTACGGCACCATATGACTGATCTATCATTTGTATGTAGATGCAGTACACTAACCACGTTTAAGTAGCTCGAGTAGAAAACGTTTGCGAGTGAATGTCATTACTGCCACCATTGAGACGTATGCCGGAATACCTGCTTAGGATTTTCTTTGGTGAGGGCATAGTACCGACATTACATTCGAGTTTCATCAGGCACGTTGACGATGCTACCCGTGCTGGTGTTGTGACTCGACAACAAGTAAAAATTTCCAACTTAGGACTAAGTTTGAAATTGTAATCTCTGTTTTGGAGCGTGCTGGTCAGATTTACAATTGATCGTGTGGTCACTTGGATAAGCGGGCATGTGGTTTGGGAACTTGAGGAAGTCATCCACAAGTTTCATTTTCAGCTCCAAGACTGATTTCAAGATTTAAAACTTGAAAACTTCATTTGAACTTAAATTGCCCGGTTCCTGGTTCAAACTGTGAACTAGACAGAAAATTGACTAAGTTGAGAACAGCATAAATTTCTGTATATTTCACCCCTATATGTCTACCATACATGGTTGGAAATTTTAGAGAGTCCTCTAAAACTCTTATGTTCAACTCAAGATCAGAATCCCCTGGAAACTAAAGAAAAATTCAAATTTCCAAACTCTGTTAATTCTGGAGATGGACTGGACAGTTTTTGTATCCTGTCACTGTCTTGATCATATTTCTTCATAGAATCGATGAATGACTTCTTGTAATGCATTTCTGTAATCCTGAGGATGTATGCAACAATGTTGTAATTTATGATTTTTGCATATCTTTGTGTTTCGTATCTGGAAAAATGTGGACAAAATCAGCCTTAAACAAAGGAGATGCTGTCAAAATTTTTCCAGAAAACTGTCAACTTGCAAAAATCATATATAGTCATACAGAAATGATCTGGAGACAAATAAATAAATTATGGAAATATAATTTAGTGTACTACAACATTGTAGTTGAACTGAAGTCATGAATGTGCCTCTAACTGGATGAAAATTTCGAATTTCTCCAGACTGGTTAGAATGAACCGAAACTGAGACAGAATTCCAGTGTTATGTTTCTTTTGGCATTTGAATTTGAATTCACTTTCATAAATTCAATTTTCGCATCCATGATGTGTTTATCTACAAAGTTTTTTGAATTTTAGTATTTTACTCATTCAAGTACTTCTTTTATAGATGACGGATGTGATGCTATTGCCGGACGGATGGGTGTTCTCCACGTGCGCCAACCGTCTGGGCTTCCCGATCATGTTGCGGGAGGTGTTCCAAGAGTTTGGCTTCATCGAGATGCCATGCAATTGGGGTCAAGAGGCGGTTGAAAGGGGCATACTGTCATGTACTGTCCTGGTCGACATCCCGGTTAGTCCGCGTTTTTATGGATGGGCTCCTTTTTCGGTCACTATCCAGGGAGCTCGCTTGGAGGACAAGTGGGCCATTGCAGCAGGCGAAGCGCTTATGAAGCTTTGCGAGCTTCATAAAGATGCCATGGCTGGGACACAATTCGCTCTTCTCCTGGTCCATGGTGCTGCTGGTTTTGAGTGGCAACATCATATGGTTTCGGCCTATCAACCATATGGCGACACAACCTCAACAACACTTGGGACTTATGCCGCTGCATCCAGCATGGTGGTTCTTACACAAGGTGAAATCCTTCGGGATCAGTTCGAAGCCTTGAGGCAAGTGATTGAATGGGGCGACACTCTTGATTATATCAATGAGAACCTACGTTCGCTCCTGGCTCCGTCGAATCACCGGCTGAATCAATGCGAGGATCAGCTGCATCACACTCGCACTAGACTGCGGAAGGCTCGTGCTGAACTGCGGCAAACTCACATGGAACTGCAGCAAGCTCGTGATGGACTGCAGGCGAGTCAGTTGGAGCTGCAACAACAGCAAGAGCAGCTGTTGGTAGTCACCGAGGCACGAGACAAAGCCATCAAATAACCTTAGAATTGGGAGTACGAGGCAGACCAACATCGGGATGACGTGATTGAGGCCGAAGCACAATTGCAACCAGTTGTGTATCCACCGGCTCATGACATACCAATGAATATGGGTGAGCAAGTGCCTTCAGATTCTGAGGAGGAGGAAGATCTTGAGATACTCGAGTACACCAATGATGATGCATCGGATTAGGATGGGGCAGCACTACTGCCATCACGGGGCAACGTATAGTTAGTGGTTGCTCGTGTTTACTTTGTAGCCATGTTTGTGTCAGATATAAATAGTAGTGGGTGTGTATGAGATGACAAGATGTGTATGACATCTCATGGAGACGAAGTATAGTTGAGATGAACTTCAATAGTGGGAGTCCGTCATTTTGGAAATCACTATTGTAAACTTGGTCATGAGATAATATATCTTGTATAAAGTTTGTACTTTATCAATATATGTGAATGTTATGCGATTATCACATTGTCAATACTTGCACTACTATGGTATAAAATGGATGAAGGAAACTATCATGTTGCTGATTTTTAAATCATGTGGATGCAGAATGGTGCGTACGCGTTCTACGCCCGAAATGGGAGGCTCGAGGTGGGGTCGTGAGGATGAATCTCTGACCCGGGAGCAAACCGCGACACCATGGCAAAAAGTCCCTCAACCACCACCACCTGAACCCTTGAGGACTCTCGCGGATATTCTGGCTGCAGTACTCGGTTCGCGCGACGAGCAAACCGAGTTACTACGTGTGTTGGTGCAGAATTCGTCCCGCCGAGGGGGACGACAAGACAATGGGCAACGCCAGCCCCAACAGAGTTCATACTCGGACTTTTTGGTGACACATCCACTGGTCTTCACAGAGGCCAATGAGCCTCTGGAAACAGACAACTTTATCCGCACCCTCGAGGCAAAGTTTGGTTTGCTGCGATGCACCGAACAACAGAAGGCGCTGTTTGCAGCGCAATAGCTTCAAGGATCCGCCGGTGCTTGGTGGGCGATCTACATCGCCTCACTGCCGGATGGTCATCCAGTCACCTGGACCGAATTCCAGGAGCCGTTCCACGCCTACCATATACCTCCTGGTATAACGAAGAGGAAGCTTCAAGAATTTTTTGGAGCTGAAGCAAGGCGGGAGGAGTGTCCACGAATACTCCCGCGCATTCAATCACTTGGCGCAGTACGCGCCAGAGTATGTGGGGATGGAGGATAGGAAGCGAGACATATTCTTCCGGGGCCTTAATCCGAAGATGAAGGTCCAACTCGCACAATGCAACCGCGGCACCTTCAAGGACATTGTCAATGCCGCGATTTTACAGGAAGATGGTCGATGCGAGCTTGTTTCTGATAAGAGGAAATGGAGCGCGCCGTCGAGCAGCAGTAGTGGTGGTCCGCAGAAGTACCGCATGGTGTATCGCTCACCATCCGGTTAGCGATGGCAGCCACCGGCGCGACCGCAGCAATTCCGCGGTCGTTCTTTCAACGCACCACTCTTCCGACCGTCATTTCCCCAACAGAAGCAGCAGCAGCAGAAAATGATGGTCCCGCGTGCGTATCCACCTCCACTACATGCACCGGGATTCCGTCCGCGGATTGGTGGGAACCCGACACAATACACGTGCTATACGTGTGGCCGTGTCGGGCATTTCGCAAGGGACTGCCCCGAGCAGTGTCAGGGCAGCGGTCAAGCATCATATCAGAGTGCAACTCAACCCTGCAACCAGCCCAAGAAACCAGCACCCAAGCCCGGCAACAGCCACCACATAGCCATTGAAGATGTGCTGGAAGGAGAACCTGTCCTCGCGGGTACGTTTTCTCTACTAAAAAATCCCGTAGTCATACTCTTCAACTCCGGTGCCACCCATAATTTTATTAGCCATCATATGTTGTCAAGCATCAATTACCTATCACTTCCACAGAAAGTCCATATTTGATTTGCTTTCCGAGTGGGAAAATAGCAGCGGACATGGAAGTCCATAAAGCACAACTTAAGATGGGTGGGAATATCTATCCGACTTCTCTAATTATATTAGAGGGTCAAAAGCTTGATGTCATCTTAGGGATGTCGTGGCTGCACCGTCATGGTGCTCTTCTCGACATTGTTCCACGTGTGGTCCATTTGAACTCTCCACTATATGAACCACACTCTCTCATTCTAGACCGCCTTATCCAAGAAATTCCAGCCACATACAACACGGAAGCCACAAAGTTTGAGGACATTCATGTGGTCTGTGAGTATCCGGACGTGTTTTCCGACGATCTTCCGGGTATGCCACCGGATAGGGACATCGTGTTCAAGATTGAAATTATTTTGAGAACCACGCCTATTTCTTGAAGGCCGTATAAGATGGCACCCAATGAGTTGGCAGAATTAAAGGAGCATTTGAAGGACCTGCGGGACAAAGGTCTCATACGCCCAAGTTCATCACCTTGGGGCTGCTCCGCATTGTTTGTAAAGAAGAAGGACAAGACGTTACGTCTATGTGTGGACTATCATCCGCTCAACGCCGTGACGATCAAGAACAAGTATCCACTACCGCGCATCGATATCTTATTCGATCAATTGGTGGGTGCAAAAGTATTCTTGAAGATGGATCTTCAGTCTGGATATCATCAAATAAAAATCCAACCGGAGGATACACCGAAGACGACATTCTCGACGAGATACGGGCTCTATGAATATCTTGTCATGTCGTGTGGACTTACCAACGCGCTGGCTCACTTCATGTATTTAATGAATTCAGTTTTCATGCCGGAGTTGGACAAGTTTGTCGTGATCTTCATCGACGACATTTTGGATTATTCAAAATCTTAGGAAGAACACGCCAAACACTTGCATATCGTGCTCCAACAATTGCGAGATCACAAGCTTTATGCCAAATTTAGCAAGTGTGAGTTTTGGATCAGCGAAGTACCATTTCTTGGTCACATTATTTCAGCTTAGGGTATCGCTGTTGATCCAAGCAAAATTGTGCAAGTGCTGAAATTGAAGTCTCCAACGTCCGTACATGAAATTTGCAGCTTCCTCGGGTTAGCAGGATATTATAGGCGGTTCAATCCGAGTTTCTAAAAAATTGCTAAACCGATGACGGAGCTGCTGAAAAAGGGGACTAAATATATTTGGAGCAAGGCGTGTGAGGATGCATTCCAAGCATTGGTGAAACATCTCACAACAGCCCCAGTGCTAGCTCAGCCGGATATGACCAAATCTTTCGACGTTTATTGTGATGCGTCTGGCATTGGTCTCGGCTGCGTGTTAATGCAAAGGCCGTGTGATCACGTATGGATCATGACAGCTCCAAAATCATGAGCAGCATTATACAACTCATGACCTCGAGCTCGCTGCCGTGGTACTCGCTTTGAAAATGTGGAGGCATTATTTACATGGAAATCTAGTGCACCTCTACACCGATTACAAGAGCCTGAAATATATCTTCACTCAGAAGGAGTTGAATATGCGACAGCGGAGATGGTTAGAGATGATCAAAGATTATGAGATTGAAATTCTTTACCATCCCAGCAAGGCGAATGTGGTTGCCGATGCGCTGAGCCGCAAGTCTCACGTCAATAATCTGTCCATTACCCCGATGGAAGAGGACGAGCCGAGTTTATACTTGGTTCCATATGGAGCATTATATAATCTTGCTCTCATTCCTACTATACGAGAGGAGATTATGGAAGCTCAAAAGAGAGACGTGGGTATGTCGCGCATTCGGAGGAGAATGAAGAATGGGGAAATGAAGTGCTTTCGAAGTTATGAACATGGTACCCTGTGGTTCAAAGACCGTATCGTGGTACCACATAACATTGAACTTCGGAAGAAAATCTTGGATGAAGCTCACTTGTCCAAATATTCTATTCATCCGGGTAGCAATAAGATGTATCAAGATCTGAAAACTAGATTCTGGTGGACGCGAATGAGAAGAGAAATTGCAAAGTACGTATCGGAGTGTGATATGTGTCGGCGGGAAAGCCGAGCACATGAGGAAAGCCAGACAGCTGCAACCACTGAATATTCCGGCCTAGAAATGGGAGGACATTAGTATGGATTTTATTGTCGGATTACCTCGCACGTTTCACAAGCATAATTCGATTTGGGTGATAGTCGATCGACTAACCAAATCAGCTCATTTCATCCCTATACATACAAAGTACATTGCCAATAAATATGCGGAATTGTATATTGCAAGAGTCATGTGCTTGCATGGAGTTCCCCAGACAATATTTCCAATCACGGTTCGCTGTTCGCTGCTCATTTCTGGGAGCAGCTGCACGCATCATTGGGGACGAAACTGACCCGAAACTCCACATATCACCCACAGACGGATGGTCATACTGAGCGAGTGAATCATGTTTTGGAAGATATGCTACGCGCTTGTGCCATCCACCACGGTAAAAATTGGGATGATCATTTACCGTTGGCAGAGTTCTCATATAACAATGGCTATCAAGCTAGCATCAAGATGGCGCCGTATGAAGCTCTCTACGGCCGGAAATTTCGCACACCACTCAACTGGTGTGAGCCCGGCGAGCGAGTTATATACGGGATTGATCTCGTAAATTAAGCCGAAGAACAAGTGCGAGTGATCCAAGCCAATCTCAAGGCTGCTCAATCTCGACAGAAAAGTTATGCGGATAAAAGACGTCGACCTCTCCACTTCGACATCGGAGACCATGTTTATCTCCGTGTCTCTCCGATGAAAGGAATTCATCGTTTCAGAGTGAAGGGAAAACTTGCTCCACGATTCATCGGTCCATTCGCCGTCATTGAAAAATGCGGACCTGTGGCCTATCGTTTGGAGTTACAGAGGTCGCTTGCTGGTGTTCACAATGTATTCCACATTTCTCAGCTGCGCAAGTGCCTAAAATCCTCAGCTGAAATCCGCACCGAAGACAGTGAAGCTCTCCAACTGGATCTCACTTATTCTGAGTGTCCGATCCGGATTATTGATGAAAAGACTCGCACCACAAGAAACCGGACTTTGTACTTCTAAAAAGTCTTGTCGAGTGACCATACCGCCTAGGAAGCGACATGGGAAAGCAAGGACTATCTCCGATCAAACTATCTGTATTTGTTATCGTCTCATATCCGGTAATCTTTTAAGGGGGGAGGAATGTAAAATCCCTAAATTCAGAGTTCAAGGTTTAGAGAGAAGAATTAAAAAAATTTGAATGGGAATAAGAAATCAAAATGGCAATGGAAAAAAAATCAAACAAATTCAAGCTTCAATAAAACGGATTAAAAAATTCAGATTTGCTCCCGTTCAGACTATGCCAAAATAAAAATCTGAGTTCACCATTAGCTTCCAAATATTCCAAATAGCATTCCTGTCAATTTTCATAAAATTTGGAGCTCAAATTCTATTTAATTCAATGGGTGCATTGAATTCCATTCAAATTCAAAGTTGAATTTAGTTTCATCCAAAACTTGCCCAAATTTGAAATCTAATTCCAGAATCTGATTCTAAACATTTGAATTGGCCTTGTCGGTGGTTTGGAACCGGCAGATCTCCCTACACTACTAAAGTGATAGGGGAGTTTGATGTTCGATGTGGGCGCACGGAGATTCAAGAAGGTGAATAAGAATTGCTACAGGGGACACAAGAATTTACGTGGTTCGGGCCGCCTGAGCGTAATACCCTACTCCACGGGTGTGTTGGTGTTGTATTAGCAGTATGAGCTTGTGATGAGCATATGAGTCGCGTGTGTCTGTCCTCCCTCTGTGTATCGTCGGCCCGTCCTTTTATAGTACAAGGGTAGGCCATTACAGGTTAGCCTGGCCTGACATGTGGCCCCGGCGGTTACTAGTATTGATACACGTTTAATTGCTCTTAATGATCCTATAACGGGCTTTGACAGCACTGTTACTGGTGTTAAGATCGTCCATTTAAGTGTCATTAATATGGTATTAATGACACTTAATCGGGTCTTGAAGTCCTTGGCTCTCCTTGGAAGATCCGGAGCCGTTGCGGGGTCTTCCGGAGGTTAGAAGCTGAAGATCCGACGATCGAACACGTGGCAGCTCCGGAACTTGCTGTGGGAAACAGGTAGCTCCGGGACTGCCCGACACGTGTCAGGTCCGGAGCTTCTCTCGGTCAGGGGCTAAGTTCGGGGGTGCCATTTCGGTACATGGTCCGGAGCTTACCCCTTGTGGGCGGTAGCTCCGGTTTGGTAGTACACGTGGCGACCCAGGGATTAACCATGTTGGAGAAGCGGGTCCAGTTATGTCTGACATGTGGGCCTTCGAGGGTCTTCAAACTAAGTAGATGATCATCCCTTGAGATATTTATAACCTCAAGGGATGTACGGTTTTCAGGATACCGACAGGCCTCTCCACAAAAATCTATAATTTTTGGATCAATATTGGTGGAAGAATTAAAGGAGCAGAGAAGATAGGCTTAAGGGGACTGTGGGACCCACTGGTCAGTGGGACTTTTACGGGAGTGCTCTGCACGCCGTTTTTTCGCCGCTGCTCCGCTCGACACCGCATGGCATGCACAACGCCAGCGAGCTCCTCTCCTGCCTGCATCATGGCGTGCTCTCTACTCCTCCCCAAGCATTATCTTCACTCCTCTAGCCGAAGTGGATACACACCGAACTGTTCTCCTCTGTTTTTCCTCTCCCGCCGTTGCACCACATCGCCATCACGATTCTCGATGTGCCGGCCAAACGATGCAAAGTTTGTAGTGCTCCCAAAAGAAAAATGTGGCTTAACCTTGTTCTCTTCCTTCCCATCACCTCGCTTGCTTGATTCACTGCTTATCGGCATGGTATTTTGATGCTTCGTCGCCACCATTAGGGTGAAGCTCGGCGACGCCACATACCATCTCTTGAGCTGCTCCCAGAATCAAATAGGATCACCAAGACACCACCCTTCTCACTGTAAAAAACCTTTCTTCGTTTCATCCCCTATCGAGCAAATGATTCAAGTTTTTCTTTCGGCCGTTGCCCATGAACTAGCTAGCTTCTCCGTTTAATCCGCTTTCTACGTGCAACCATCCTTTAATTCGTTCATGGATATTGATCCATACCTCCTAGCGCACCCCTCTGCCAAGAATCAACGGAAATAATCGAGTGAAGGCCGAGCGATTCGAGTTTTCCCCGCCGCCATGGAAGAAGCATCGGTCCACCGTCGAAGTCGACCTTGCTGACCATTTCACTCCTTTTTCACCTTCAAATCGTCTTTCTCATGCTCCCAGGAACCTTCACCGCCTTTTCCCGAGTTGCTTGCGCCAATTCCGAGCGATTCCGACCATCGCCGAAACCCTAGCTCCACTGCCTCCGTCGCACACGGTGTTTCGGGCATCACCGGCGTTTGGCGACCTCTCCTTCGTGCTCAGCGCCTCGAGTAATGCTTAGGCACTGAGATTCGAGGTGACGGAAGGCCGGGGAAGGCAGGACGACGATCTCACCGGAGAGCACCGCCGCGGTTCCCCCTGGCGCCGCCTCGCGCCGTGAGGTTGAAGAAAGGGGGCGGGCCCCGCATGTCAGCCGCTGCGTAAAAGCCTTGGGATCGGCTATGGCCTTTGGATCCGGTGCGGCTGCGTGGTTAAATTCGTGGCCCCAGGTGTGGCCCAGATGCGATTGGCCCATTTAAGCAAAGTGGGGCCGGCTGAATAATTCCAACTTTCCTTTTGGAAATTAATTCCAGAATTTGGGCAAACTTTGAAAATCAATTTCTCCTAGCAAGCTTTCTCAATAAATTCCCAATAAATTCTGGTAGATTCAACTTGATCTAAAATTTACAGTGGTGCAATTTGTTGGACATGAAAGTACCAGAATTTTTCATAATTAATTCCTTTGATCTAACTGCTTGGGAAATTAATTACTCCTGTTATTTTAATTGGAAAATTCTCAATTTTAGTCATAACACTATTAAATATACACTTAATCTCCAGTAAATATTTCATTTTAATTCGACTTCATTTACTGTACCAAACAGTGTTCAAATCACCTATGTCAATTGAAAAATGGAAAATGTTCAGAAACATTTTCAACATTTTCCCCAAACTTGTAAAATCAGTTTCTCCTTGTAAAAAGTTTAGAAAATTAGGAAACAAATTTTACTAGAACCAGCGAGACCCCCTCTACCATGATCATCCACTGTTAGCCATGACAATTCTCCAGAATTAAAATCAAAATTCGGAGAAGGCCTTTAATTGTTGGAATTTTAGAGCCAACAAGCTTCCTTGAACATCTCCAATTTTTGGTACAGATCTTCCTCATAGAACCTAGTATCCACTGTAAAAATCCCAAAGCCAATCAAAATCATTTTTTATACTGATAACTATTTATAAGATCTTGTATATAGTTTCAATATCACTCGTATAATTTATATATTATATATCATATAGTGACCGAGATCGAGGAGGACCCGGAGCCCTTGGAAAGAATTCTTCCAGAAGTTAAATATCCCTCTAACTCGCAGCAGGGCAAGCCCCGGTTTGCATTTAAGTGCTATTTCAAAGTTTATATTTGTATCACTTGTGTCTAGGATGAATTTTGTGCATTAGGGCTAAGGTGATTGAAACTCCACTTGCATGACCCAAAAATCCCATGGATTATTGGGTAGGTCTACAGCACGATGAATAGAAAATGCCATGCTTAAGTTTTCAGGACTCCGGTAGAAGACGAGTAGTTGGATCCTACTCGCGAGATAAGATTTTATCACACGAGAAAGATTTGATCGAAGAATGGTTTATGAATATGAAATTGAGACCGAACACCAGGTAGAATGCAGCGAGACGTGGTCTCAGGTGCGTACCCTGCTTGTGTCGTTTGAGGACTGATCCGTGTGCGGCCCTGCTGGACAAGTTTGAACTGTACCGGATGCATACTGGGTATATGGAACCTCGGAAGCCGATGTAACTCAATAACTTGGATGTCGAGGCATAACCCACTGTCGATAGGGGTGGGTTGAGGGCAGCAAGGTGTAAATCGGCCGGCTGGCAAAGACACGCTCCATGCGGGGACGTTGTGCCCGCGATGATGGGACTGGTTTGGCGTTTGAGTTTCTATTGAAAGGTTGCTGCGTATGACATGATGAGTGAAAGTAGCCTAGAGGGGGGGGGGGGTGAATAGGCTAATCGACCTGAAATGACTTAATAAAACGAGATCAGTACTCAGGGGGCAGACTAGTCCGGTACAGGGGTGGACTAGTCCGGTCCACATGCAGCTAAAGCCTAAAAAGTGTTTCTAACAAGTTTTAGTTGGATTTTTGTGATGCAAAAAGTTTTAGAATGATTTAGTGGGCCTTAAAAAGTTATATGGCAAGTATGAAGCTAAGGATCACAATGAACCAAGAGTGAAGAACAAAAATGGTAAAGCTAACCCTAGAAGCAATGTGCTATAAATGAAAGCGAAGTTCACAAGGGACACAAGGATTTTATCCCGAGGATCGATCCCACACAGGAATCTACGTCCCCGTTGAGGAGTCCATGAAGGACCGGGTTCAACAACCCTTCCCTCACCAAGTTTACCACAAGGGCCTAACTTGGTCTCCACTATCACAAGGGTGAATACAAGATCCGTTGGGACTTCTCACAATTTGAGGATCCCACCACAAATATGATTATAAATCACAAAGAATGACTCAAGCCACAGATCACAAAGATTCAACAAGTGTAAGAGATCAAACCGAGAGCCTAGAGCGGTGTTCTTCCTCTTCTTCACCTCACCAAACAATAATCCACACAAGAATTAGTTTTAGAGGGAAGGTAGGCAAGAAGGAGGCTTTTGGAGGCTCAAAGTTCGCTGTGGCGGCGCTGGGTTTCAAAGTACTCAAGGGTTGGTTCAAATGAACCCAGGGGTCCTCTATTTATAGAGGTTCCCAGCCCATACTGCTGACTTCAGCAGATGGGCGGACTAGTCCGGCCTAGGACCCGGACTAGTCCGGCCTTTGGGACCACTGACGTCCCTGACAACTGTCGCACTGCGCGACAATCGTCACGCTACCCGCCAATCTTAAAATTCAAACGGTCACTTCAAAATAGACTAGTCCGGTCCAAACTGGACTAGTCCGATCTCACAAAGGACCTTTTATTCCGTGTGAAAATGGACTAGTCTGGAGACCACGGACTAGTCCGGCCTCCCAAACTTAGTCGCTGAAGCACCAACTTTTCTCACCAATCCGGACTAGTCCGCACCCGGAGCGGACTAGTCCGATCTCAGTCAGGACCTTTTGGTTCGGACTAAAACGGACATGTCCGTGGTTTTGAGACTTAGTCCCGAAAACCCACTTCATGACTACCCGGACTAGTCCGTCCCACTACGGACTAGTCTGAACTCAGTCAGGCCCTTCTGGTCTGGCTGAAAACGGACTTGGCCGGCCAGGAGCAGACTAGTCCAGTCACCTGCACGGATTAGTCCGGCCACTCCTGCCAGACTTCTCCAACTCTCTTCTCTCAATAGGTTTTGATCTCTAAACTGCTTTGAGCTCCCAACTTGATCTCAATGCACTTTACACACACATCCTCATACTTATATGGCTTTTCTAAACTCCACACACTAGAAACCCTAGTTTCTTCTTTTCGAGTCGACATCGCCGTTTTCATCCTTTTCCTTTTTGAGGGTTTATGTTTCCACTTGAGTCTACACCTGTGCTTAAGATCACTGAGCTTATTAGTTACTTAATTATCATCATCAATCATCCAAAGCCAACGGGGATCCTAGATGCACTTTCAATCTCCCCCTTTTTGGTGATTGATGACAACACGTTAAGTCTTCACATATAAGAGTATAAAATTTTGGTTTTCATAACGTGCGGGTGTATAAGTGACTCCCCGTCAATGAATGCATCATAAAAAGAAGATTGAGGAAGTCCTTCATATATAGACACGTTATGGTGGGGTGCCTACGTGTTGTGCTCAATATTTGTGACAAGACATATTAAATATGAATATGATCAAAAGATAGACATTCAAAGCATCATATTGATATTAAACATTCAAAACATAGTCTCACAAATGTAAACATTTGAATGACTTAAATATTACATTGTAGGATCGAAGAGCACGTGAAAAGCTACCAGAGGGCGGGGGGAGGTGAATGGTAGATTTAAAAATCTTACGCAGCGGAAACAATTAAACCCCAAACCCTTCTGGCAGAAAAACGATCTCTTAAAGAAATCGTGTGTGAGACTAATCTAAATGTGTTTCACCATGACAAAAGTGATGGATATCATAGAAAATCAAGTCACGAAGACAACACAAAAAGAATCACTCAAATCCGTCGAGAAAAACTCAAGTTATGATCGAAAGATCAAACAAAGGTCAATCTGCTCTACCCGAGAAAAAACAGTTCTTGAATGCTGCAAAGAAACTTGTGTAGATCATAAACCACAAATCCAATGACCGTGATATTTTTATAGATGATATAAAATCAAGTTGTGAAGACAACCCAAAAAGAATCACGTCAATTGGATCTGTAAAACTCGAGTTATGATAAAACCACCAACGAAAGGTAATGCTGTCCAGAAACTCGACGAGTAAAACTTGTCTAGAACAAGTCGGACGAACAAGGCACAAAAGTTCCTTCAAACTACGAATTTTATTCAATAGAACACAAGAGGAACAGCCCCAAAGTCGTCCACCACGAGCTCTGGGCTCCCTTTCTTATATAACCAGCCCTTAGGCCAACCCAATATCAACTAGGACTCCAATCCTACTCAGATCACGAATCGTAACTTTCCATAACTGCTCATGATTCTTCTATACGCAGATAGAAGCAATCTTAAGACTTCCAAACACCTTAGGAACATATCCCACATTCCTAAACAACTCAAATTCGTGACCCACACGAAATCCTAACATAACCAACTCGATACTTTCCATACCGAGCCATAACCGACTCCGCCGCAGCCAAAGTCATCAACCGGTACGATCCGATCCTTCCAACCAGATCTTTCCTTCCTCATCCCATCTTCGGAACCATGTTGCCACGTCCTGCACCGCATGCATACGTGCGAACACCTTCCTTCAATGTCCAGTAACCTTCATATGCACTGCCCTTGATTCAATCATCCTGCGCGACCTCCTGATCAGCTCAACCACAGTTCCTCCCGAACTTGGTTGTTGGAACCTCATCTCCTCCCTGAGACTAGTCCAATGGATCTCGTCACCAGCCATGACTTGAACTCAAGCAACACCTGCACATGAATAAAGAACCAATCCATACGAGCCCAAGTCCTCGACTTGACTCAAGTTAGTTCCGAACACAACACCCTACGTGAGAACCTCACATAAACATGTTGCAAAGCACAGCAAAACGATATCAGCCATATCATCCAAAATGCACCAAAAACTTAGCAAATGAATACTAAGCAATCTTTCCAATCATGTAAAGCAAATACAAAATATTGCAAATGAAAAGCAGAAGCACTACGGTCAAGTTCTGGACCTAGCCAGAGCAACCCGGAGCTTGAGCCAGAGCTAACAAAAGCTAGTAGAATCTAGCGCCGGAGCTTACTAAAACTAGTACAACCAAGCTCCTGCCGGAGCTTACAAAACTAGCAGGACCTAGCGCCGGAGCTAACCAGAACTAGTCGGAACTAGTAAACCCAAAAGCCGGAGCTAGAAAAATCAACTCGGAGCTTAGCAAAAGCTCACCGGAGCTATCAAAGACATGTCGGAGGTAAAGACAAAACTCGCCGGAGCTGAACAAAGCTAGTCGTACCTAGCATCGAACGTAACTGGAGCTACCCAAAACAAGCCGGACCTATGGTCGGACCTTGCTGTAGCTCGGAGCTAGAGTCGGACCTTGATAAAAAAGTGTTTTGGTGATATTCGAAACTTTTATCATCAAAGCCAAGTATATTCACTACAAGCCAATGTATTCAGCACATATAGGTCTCACAATCTCCCCCTTGATGAATGCATTGACAACACCATTTAAAATCCGAACATTGGCTTATTCTCATTAAAAGTTTTGAAGAAAATTTCTCCCCCTTTGTAAATCAAAAGTAAAATGAGAAGAAAATCTCTCCCCCTTTATTATCTCTCCTTATGCACATATTCTCTAAGAAAATCTCTCCCCCTTAATTATCTCTCCTTATGCACATATTCTCTTTCTCTTCATGCTTATCTCTCCCCCTTTGACAATGTATTCAGCAAGTCATGAGCATATAAACAAATTATCTCTCCCTCTTTAGTTGTTATGAGCATATTATAACATATACATATAAACAAAGCTCATCCAAGTCATACTATCAAGTACCTTACATTATCACATCAATGAAATACAGAAAGTAGTGTAAGCCATGCTAGAGATCAGATGTAATTTTCAATTTAATCAAGTCATGATCTCACAAACTTAACTATTTCAAAACCTGAAAGCATGACACTAGTTGCTGCATTTTAGTATTTTCAAAGCATAAATTTAGATCATATGATATTTGCAAGAGATTATATGCGCATCTGCCTTATTCTAACCAACCAAGCCAAGCCTATGTCATTTGACAATCAGAAGCTTAAGGACATGGTTTTAGTCATACACAACTTCTTCTAAGTTCATATCTAAGTGCAATGACAAGCCATCTCAAAAGAAGAAGTGCGATGCATGCATATTCTCTTGATCTTTTCTCAATTTATATTTGTTCATAAAAACTCAACATGTGAGTTAATTACTTGATGAATTCTTAATGATTAAAAGCACTTGTGAACATGTAACAAGTTCAAAACAGCAAGAAAGTTCGACCATGACCAGTTTTAGTGTAAGTAATTATTCCAATTACTAGACATGGCAAAAACTACAAAATGTATAACACGAGTAATGTAGTAAGAACTTTCAGCATGTAAAAGGAATCAAAAAGTTATATATGTATGAAATACTATGCTCATATTATTTTAATTTCAGATTCACACATAGACTTACCAAGTTTCAAAAACTCCCCCTCAATTTAAGCCATGAGGATGCATAACCCCTATTTCACTACGAATGAAACAAAAACGAGTGAAATCCAAAGGTTTTGTAAAAATGTCAGTCAATTGATGTTCGGTATCTACATGGTGAAGCACAATGTTTCCCTTTTCAACGTTATCTCGAAGAAAGTGATACCTAATATCAATGTGCTTAGTTCTAGAATGTTGCACGGGGTTTTTGGCAATGCAAATAGCACTAGTGTTATAACAAAATAGTGGAACACTATCTAGATCAACCCCATAGTCCTTAAGTGTTTGAACAATCCAAAGAGTTTGTGAGCAAGCACTAGCAGCAGCTACATATTCAGATTAGGCTGTGGATTGTGCAACTGAATTTTGTTTTCTAGAGGACCAAGCAACATGAGAATTACCAAGAAAATGACAAGCACCGGAAGTACTTTTCCTGTCAATCCTACAACCCCCAAAATCAGCATTCGAAAAAGCTTTCAAAGTAACGGTTGAGGAAGAAGGAAGAAAAATGCCAAATCCTTGAGTTCCATGTAAGTACCTGAGAATCCTTTTGACGGCTTGACGATGTGAAACACGTGGGGAGGCTTGAAACCGTGCACAAAGACATACGCTGGATTGTATGTCCGGTCTTGATGCCGTGAGGTACAAAAGTGATCCGATCATGCTTCTATATTCTTTTTGATCCACGGGTTCACCATCTTCATCAAGTTTAAGTGTTGTTGCTGTTCCCATTGGTGTCCGAAGAGGCTTACTTTTGTCCATGTTGAAGCGCCTTAGGAGGTCTTTGGTATACTTCGTTTGATGCACAAAGGTACCCTCCTTGGTTTGCTTGATTTGCAGCCCCAAAAAGTAAGTGAGTTCACCCATCATACTCATTTCAAATTCGGAACTCATCATTGCTGAAAACTTGGACACAAGATCATGAGAAGCACAACCAAAGATAATATTATCCACATACACTTGAACAAATAATGAGTCATTGCCATGTTTAAGCACAAAAAGAGTTTTATCAACCTTGCCCATGGTAAACCCCTTTTCAAGTAAGAATGTTTTTAACCTATCATACCATGCTCTAGGGGCTTGTTTGAGACCGTATAAGGCTTTGGACAGTTTGTAAACATGATTAGGAAAATCTGGATTTTCAAAACCAGGTGGTTGTTTGACATAAACCTCCTCATCTATGTAGCCATTAAGAAAAGCACTTTTAACATCCATTTGAAATAGCTTAAAACCTTTAGATGCTGCAAAAGCTAACAAAATTCTTATGGCTTCTAATCTAGCGACAAGAGCAAAAGTTTCATCAAAATCTAGACCTTCAACTTGAGTGAAACCTTGAGCAACCAACCTAGCCTTATTCCTAACCACAACCCCATCCTCACTTTGTTTATTTTTATATACCCATTTAGTTCCAATTAAAGTGTGACCTTGAGGTGGAGGTACAAGTTTCCAAACATTATTTCTTTCAAAATTTTCTAACTCTTCTTGCATGGCAATAATCCAAGATTCATTAGTGAGTGCGTGTGATATATGTTTGGGTTCAAAAGAAGCAACAAAAGCAGAATGAGCATAAGAGTTTGGATCGAAAAACCTGGACCGTGTGACTCATTCGTGCAAGCTTCCAATCGTCTGTTGTGGGGGATGATCTTTGTAACAACGTAGGGGAACAGATGTCTCACAAGCTTCTTCTTCATTAGGTTCATCGTAGATTGATGAGCTTGTTACTTGTGGACAATCAGGACCAGCATAGGTGATAGTCGGAGCTTGTTCAATGTCCGGAGCTGGACACGTGTCAACTTCGGAACTACCAGGCGGTATCACCGGCTCTTCTTCATCTTCGAAAATACCATCCCCCTGAGGATACGGATCTGGTCCTGCAACACCGGAGCTAGTACCTGGGCTAGCTTCATCAAAAGACACTTCACAAGTCTCCACAATTTTGTTAGTGTCAAGTAAAAGCACACGGTAGCCTCTAGTATGAGATGGATAACCAAGAAACATGCCATCAATGGATCTAGGTTCAAATTTATCAAGATTACCATGTTTCTTAACAAAGCATTTGCAACCAAAGACCCGAAAGTGTGTAACACTAGGCCTATGTCCAAACCGAAGCTCATATGGTGTTTTACCTAGCTTAGCACGCAAGAAAACACGATTTTAGACATAACAAGCGGTTGCTAACGCATCAGCCCAAAATTTCCTAGGAGTTTGATATTCATCAAGCATAGTCCTAGCCATCTCAACTATGGTTCTGTTCTTTCTTTCTACAACACCGTTTTGTTGAGGTACATATGGGGAAGAAAGTTGATGATCTATTCCATTTTCAGCACAAAAGTGATCAAAAGATTGATTTTTAAATTCAGTTCTGTTATCACTTCTAATTGCCTTTAAAGATCCTGGGTGATCATTTGATAATCTAAGAAATAAAGTCCTAAAGTGACTAAAAGCTTCATTCTTAGACGCCATAAAGTAAACCCAAGAGTATCTAGAATAATCATCAACGATAACAAGAACATACCATTTACCTCTGAAGGATTGAACACGTGAAGGTCCTACGGTGTCAAGATGCAAAAGTTGACATGGTTCAGTTGTCATGATCATTGTGAGAGGAGTATGTGAACTTGCAACCATCTTAGCATGTCTACAAAAAGAGCATACAATTTCTTTGTCCCCTTTAAGCTTAGGCAACCCACGTATACGATCAAGAGCACTAATATGCGTTAGGTGATCAAAGCCTACGTGACCAAGTCTACGATGCCAAAAATATAAGTCCTTTGAATCATTAGCAACTAGACACCTATGCTCAGAGGAAGACATATCAAAATCAGCTTTAAAAACTCTTCCAAACCGAGACATGTTAAAAATAAGCTCACTATTTGAACCTACTACTTTGCAACAGTTTTTATTGAAAATAATTTCTAAATTTTCATCTAGCAATTGTGCAACAGAAAGCAAGTTGTATTTCAAATTTTTGACAAGTGCCACATCCTTCAAAGTGTAGTGATCATTTACTCTAATCGAACCCTTAGCAATTATAGGAGTTGAAGAATTATCGGCAAAAGTAACATTCTCTACACGTGACAGAAAAGAGAGGGAGGAGAACCAATCTTTGTTACCGGTCATGTGGCATGAGCAACCTGAATCCACAATCCAAATGTTCTCCTTCCTCAAACGTGTAACCTACATAGAAGCACAATATGTCGATGACTCAATACTGGGGTTAGTCATAAGGCATTTAGGAATCCAGTACTGAGTCACGCGACGTGCAGTAGGAAAAACACGCGAAAGCTGAGACAAAACAGCAGATTTATGAGTCAAAGTTTGAGATTTTTTATTCTTAACTATTGACCTATAAGGTGTTACTTGTGTATCACAAAAATCAGTAGCTCCGGAGGCAAAAAAAGAAGGTCCGGAGGTAAAGTTTGAATGTTTTTGACTCAAAACAGCAGGTTGTACACTCGGTTTAATGTGTGCAGCAAATTTTGCATGAAAGTTATGAGATCTAGCAACCATTCTTTCCCTTTTCTGTTGTTTAGCTAGTCTATAACAAAAATCTATGACATGACCATCTCTACCACAGAAGGTACAATGAAATTTAACTTTGTGTTCATGTCTAGATGAGCAAGCAATATTTTTATTTGAAACCGAATGTGACAACACTCCTGCAGATTTGAAAACCACTCCTTTTTGTTTAGGAACTGTTTGAATCAAACCACTTCCTAATGACTTTACAATTTTAGGTGGATGTGCCTTAGCATGAGCATGAAAATCAAAACCTAAACCAGTTTTATCATTGCAAGACTTGGAAGAATTCAGCAGTAAGTTTAGGTTCTTATTCCCATTACAAAACCGATCTAATTTCCTATGCATGTCATCAAGTTTATTGGACAGATCAAGGCAATTGTCACATGAAGTTTTTCCTTTTAGTTTGCAGTTGGAAAAAAATTTAACTTCATGAGAACGTAAAGCATTGTTCAATATAGAAATTTCATTCATAGCATCCTGTAGTTTCTTCTCAAGATCATCACAAGTAGAACAATGCAAATCAATTGTAGAACAGCTAGCATCTTTCAAGTTTTTATCATTAAGTGCAGCAAGCTCTTTGTTCTTTTCAATTTCTAACTCAAGTTTATCAAGTGTGGAGGTGTGCGCACTTCTTAATGAGGACAATTGTTCATATATCAAATCACATGAGAAACATGCATCATCACTAGGAATCAATGTTTTTAAACGGTTGATTTCAGATTCTAGTGATTCAATTTTAGCAGCACTATACCTAAGCTTTTTGTCCTTTTTCTTGACAATAATAGTTGCACAAGAAATAGCATCACACATTTCATTGCAGGTAGAACATACCTCATCGTCTTCACTGTTGTGTTCTGCATCCTCCTGACTTGATCTTGATCTTGTTTTGCCCGCCATGAAGCATAAGTTGGCCAGATCGTCATCATCTTCATCACTTTCAAAGTCTACATCACTTGAACTAAGTTCTTGAAGTGCGGTGATGAAGCTGTTAATCATCTTGCGTCCTATGGTACCCTTCTTTTTCTTTTTGTTGGAATTTCCAGAGGAGGTCCGGACCTTGCTTTGTTTTTCTTCCCGGGTGGTCGGACCTGAAAGGTTAGGGCATTCTGTACGAAAGTGTCCTGTTTTACCACATTCAAAACAGCGTTGAGGTCCGGAGCTTCCTCTCCTTCTAGTTCTCACATTTTGCAATGCTTTTGAGAATCTAGTAGAGATGAGTGCCAACTCCTCTTTTGGAAATTCTTCGATCTGCTCCAGGGTTAGTAAGGACAATAAAGCAAGAGTATTGCAAGATGATGATTGGCCGGAGCTAGACATATCACGTTGTGAAACAAATGCAATAGACTTATTTGGGTTCTTACGTGCTAGGATGTCAATTTCATGAGTTTTTAGTTTAGAATAAAGTACATCTAATGTAAGAGAACTCATGACAGTTGATTCACGAATAGATGTTACTTTCATCTCCAAAATTGACATGTCTAACGCACTAAGAAGTTGCCTAGCATTCTCAGCATCAGAAAAATTTACATTGACACTACGTAAGTTGCTGAGAATTTTATTGAAACGAACAAAAAGGTCATCGATAGACTCACCTGGTTGCATCTTGAAGCGCATGTATTCTTTCTTGAACATGTCTTGCCTTACCTCTTTGATCGTGTTGGATCCTTCGTGGTAGTCACAAAGTGCTTTCCACACATCGTATGCAGATCGGAGGTGTGCAACACGGTCGAAGTCGCTTTGAGTTAATCCTTGTATGATCAAGTTCCGAGCCTTGTTGTTGTCGACATCTCTCAGATTTGTAGCTGTAACTTGATCGTTTGATGGAACTTCATAAGTCTTGTATACCTTATCCCATATTGCAAATCCTTGTGCCTGGATGAAAGCCTCCATGCGTGCCTTCCAAACCTGAAAATCAATACCAGCAAACACACAAGGTTTGGCGGAGTACTTCTCCATGATGATTAGTAAAAAACACACGCAAATCACAAAGATTAGAGTACCGTGGCTCTGATACCAATTGTAGGATCGAAGAGCACGTGAAAAGCTACCAGAGGGGGGGGTGAATGGTAGATTTAAAAATCTTACGCAGCGGAAACAATTAAACCCCAAACCCTTCTGGCAGAAAAACGATCTCTTAAAGAAATCGTGTGTGAGACTAATGTAAATTTATTTCACCGTGACAAAAGTGATGGATATCAGAGAGAATCAAGTCACGAAGACAACACAAAAAGAATCACTCAAATCCGTCGAGAAAAACTCAAGTTATGATCGAAAGATCAAACAAAGGTCAATCTGCTCTACCCGAGAAAAAACAGTTCTGGAATGCTGCAAAGAAACTCGTGTAGATCATAAACCCCAAATCCAATGACCGTGAAATTTTGATAGATGATAGACAATCAAGTTGTGAAGACAAACCAAAAGAATCACGTCAATTGGATCTGTAAAATTCGAGTTATGATAAAACCACCGACGAAAGGTAATGCTGTCCAGAAACTCGATGAGTAAAACTTGTCTAGAACAAGTCGGACGAACAAGGAACAAAAGTTCCTTCAAACTACGAATTTTATTCAATAGAACACAAGAAGAACAGCCCCAAAGTCGTCCACCACGAGCTCTGGGCTCCCTTGCTTATATAACCAGCCCTTAGGCCAACCCAATATCAACTAGGACTCCAATCCTACTCAGATCACGAATCGTAACTTTCCATAACTGCTCAAGATTCTTCTATACGCAGATAGAAGCAATCTTAAGACTTCCAAACACCTTAGGAACATATCCCACATTCCTAAACAACTCAAATTCGTGACCCACACAAAATCCTAACATAACCAACTCGATAGTTTCCATACCGAGCCATAACCGACTCCGCCGCAGCCAAAGTCATCAACCGGTACGATCCGATCCTTCCAACTAGATCTTTCCTTCCTTATCCCATCTTCAGAACCATGTTGCCACGTCCTGCACCGCATGCATATGTGCGAACACCTTCCTTCGACGTCCAGTAACCTTCATATGCACTGCCCTTGATTCAATCATCCTGCGCGACCTCCTGATCAGCTCAACCACAATTCCTCCCGAACTTGGTTGTTGGAACCCCATCTCCTCCCTGAGACTAGTCCAATGGATCTCGTCACCAGCCATGACTTGAACTCAAGCAACACCCGCACATGAATAAACAACCAATCCATATGAGCCCAAGTCCTCGACTTGACTCAAGTTAGTTCCGCTACGTGAGAACCTCACATAAGCATGTTGCAAAGCACAACAAAACGATATCAGCCATATCATCCAAAACGCACCAAAAACTTAGCAAATGAATACTAAGCAATCCTTCCAATCATGTAAAGCAAATACAAAACATTGCAAATGAAAAGCAGAAGCACTACGGTCAAGTTCCGGACCTAGCCAGAGCAACCCGGAGCTTGAGCTGGAGCTAACAAAAGCTAGTAGAATCTAGCGCCGGAGCTTACCTGTGGGGACCGGAATCCACACATCCGAGGATCTCATTGGGTGGTGTCGTGCGATGCGACACCCAACAGTTATACAAGAATAGAACCTGAATAAGTACAAGACATAGTCTTTTATTTTTCATACAGCGGAAGTTTTCACAATACTAACGGATGTAAAGAAATATATACATATCATAGCTACGCTCTCAGCACTAGCTATGCAAAAAGCAAAGTTATCCATGCCGGGGATACTTTGCACTAGCAACACTCATTTAGGGCGGCGTGCAGGGTTCCCACTCGGCTGTACACCCTGGAGGGGGTGCAGCCTCATCGTCGAACCCTTCATCAACAGAAAAACCTGCAAAAACTCGTTAACTGCAAACATGAGCATAAGGCTCAGCAAGTCTTAACCGTCTCACTAGACATATGCAAGGGGACACTAAACATAGGTAAGGAATAGCATAAATGGACTCGCCTACAAGTGGGTCCTCATAATCAGGTTTTATGTAGCAAAATGACATTCTCCAAGCACGGCACATCATGGGTTCCACAATCAAACAAGAAACGCTTTACCGATGATATGACATGCTCAGAGCACATAATGCTATTACAGCTAAAGTATGGGGAAATTGTAAACTTTTAATTATACTATCTCTAAATCATACAAGGTTGCAAAATACTTATAAATCAATACAATATGAATTTCTGACTTCTTTAGTATGTACTACGTCACGACTGCGACAGACAAGTGGTACTCTATTACTGCGAGGGACAGTGATTGCAATCAGGACACACCCGGACAACACGACACATACGTCGTTCGGAAGTGTCAGCGAGCACACCCGTACCTACATAACACTTCAGTACTAGGCGTATATGGCAACCTTTCGCAAGACACTCAATTGCTGAACCGGTCGATCCGTCACGGGCAGGAGGTCCCTGCGTGGGGCGTACTCTGACGTGCCCACCAGCGGATTTACACCTTGCTACCCTCAACCCACACCTATAAAACGGAACGGTATGCCTCGACACCCAAGTGACCAAGCTACGTCAGTTTATTGGATTCCATATGTCCATTATGCTGCTGGTACAATTCAAGCTTGTCCGAAGGGGCCGCACAGGAAGCGGGCCTTAATCGACACAGGCAGGGCTATGCGACCGAGACTCAATTCTCGCCGCTTCCTATCCATTCCCTGCCCGGTCTCAGTTTCATTACATTATGTCATTTTCTATCTAACCAATCCTGTGAGATATGTCCTACATCTCTCGCGAGTAGATTCCAACTACTCGACTTCTACCGGATTTCCTATGCATTAGCAAAGCAGTTACTATAGGTCAAACTGTAACTCGTTCCAACCAATCCATGGGATTTTTGGTCATGCAAGTGGAGTATCAATCACCCTATACGTAATGCACATATCAAACTTATGACGTAAGGTGGTAAAGACTGTAAAAACTCTGTAAAGCTTTTAAATGTAAACCGGGGCTTGCCTTGTTGCAGGTCAGGTTCTGAGTTAAAAATTGGAAGGTTCTCTTCCAAGGCTTCTGGCTCCTCCTCGACTTCGGTCACTATACGATATGCAGATAACATGGATATATAAATGACTTTGAAATTTATTTATTATACGACCATAAATTAATTCATGGTGATCACTATATGACAGAGACCTTAATTGGCTTTGGAACTTCGATGGTAGATACTAGGGAATATGATCAAGGCTCTTGCAAAGAACAGGAGATGATCATAGCAGATTGTGGTCTCCGAAAGTATGGCAAGCAATCAACTTCCAAAAATTTCCGAGAGGAAACTGTAGCTTGAACCTAGCTAACAGTTGATAATCAAGATAGAGGGAGTGGTGCTGGTCTTAGCAAAATTTGTTTCATAATTTTCTAAGCTTGTGGGGAAGGGGTTATTGTATTTCTAATTCGGCAAGAATTTCTGGATTTACTTTATAATTGAGTTTCTAGACATTAAATCAATATTTAGTTTGTAGCTGATTTAGGACTAGTATAGTAGGTTAATTAAATCCAAGATTTTAACAGGAGCTAGGGTATGACTAAAGGAAGACTCAGTAAAATTTTTGGGACCTAATAAAGCAACCTAATAGCTGTGAAAATTCAATAACTGAAAAAGGAAATTGAATTATACAGAGAGTTAAACAGGTGCTATGGCTCCCAAACTTTGCCTGATAATCAAGAATAGGACAATAAATTTTATGTGAATTTTGGGGAATTTTCCCGTGGATATCTTGTCTGGAAAAATTGCATTTGCATTAGGAAAGATTATTTTCTACAGAATTTAACTCTGAGTTTCACAGAACCTAATTGGTATTGACAGAAACTAGAGCTCAAGGGCTTTCGAACAAAATTTGTTTGAAGATTTTTGGAGTATTCTACAGAAAGTTATGGATTTTCTAAGTTGGAGCCTAATCTGGAATAAATTCCTAATTTGATTTAACTCGTGGGCCCCACTGTTTTAAAATGAACCAATAGTATTTAAACCACACGGGGCCACAGATATCCACCGCGTAGCCACAGCAGATCCCGTGGCCACACCTGATCCGACGGGATTTACAGCCGCTGACACGCGGGACCCGCCGCGTCGTCTTCTACCTCCCGACGCGGGCGGCGCGCGGGGCTCCCGCGGCGGTGCTCTCCGGCGAGCCTCGCCGGATTGGAGTTACTGGCCACCACAGCTCCCATCCTTGGGCACCCGGCCGTAAAATCAGGTGCTGAGCACGATGGTGGGGTCGGGGAGGTCTGCCGACGGTCGAAAACCACGGCGCACCGGCGGCGGCGGATGCTAGGGCTCCGGCCATGTCGGAACGGCCGCCCTGTGGCCAAAATCCGTCTAAAAAGGCTGGGAAAGTTTCCTGGAATCATGAGGAACGCGCGAGACATGCGCTATCGTCGTGTAACGGTTGGCAAAGTAGTCGTCGACGGCGACAGAGCAACTTTTCACCGGCGGAGGGGAGAACTCGCGATTCTTGAGCTACACTCGATCATTCCCGGTGATTCCAGTTCGTGAGGATGCGCAAAAGAGCGTAGAAACCATATGCTAGCAATCGGGAAGAGTGATTAAGCATGGAACTCTAATTGCATAAAATACCGAGCGTGTTCATAAGCTCCGGCCAAAAGTAAAACCTAGCTAACTTGCTTGATACATGCGCAAACCAGGAATGGCTTCTACCGTTACGTAGAGCGTGTCCCGGCGCACCAGTTTGCTATGGGAGGCGAAGCACGGGACGGCATGCAGTGGCCTAGCAACGTGGAGCAGGGACAGCGCTGGGTGAAAACGACGGCGACCCTCGGTATAGCCTCAAAATCATCGGCCAAACCGTCAACTATGCAATGAAAAGATCGACCCGGAAGATAGAGGAGGAAGAGAGGAATCACCTAGCTGTTGGAAGCTTGGCGCGACAGTGCTCCGGTTGGCCAGCAACGGGCACGCGGCGCCGGCGGTGGGAAGCTCGCGCGCGGGATGGAAATGGCGAAATTCGTCGACTCGGCGAGGTGGGAGGTGATAAGGGCGACGGGGAGTCGATAAGGGAGAGCCCAGGGCGCTATTTATAGGGTTCAACGGCGGTGGCGGGCTGGTGTCGCGCCGTGCATGCACGCCGTCGCGGTGGCGGGCACAGCGCGCGCTGAAATGCGGCTGCACGTGGGCTGCTGACTGGTGGGTCCCGCCAGTCAGCCCCACAGCCACTGCACCTTTAGTAAATCACTTAAAAATAGTAAATGATCTCCAAAAAATCATGAAACTTCAGGGATAAGTCAGGAAAATTGTGATGAAAACAATGGTGGGTTTAGATCTTTATGTTCAAGTCTATTTGTATCAGACTTTGAATTCGAATTTAAACTTGATTCAAATTCGTTGAGCGTCTCAAATAAAATAGCAAAGGAGTTCCTAAAATCTTGGAACTTTGTAAGCATGCTATTGAGGAATTTAGGAGCTCATGGAAAAATTTAGAGCCCTTAATTTTGAATATTTGGTCTAGAGCTTATTAGGGCTTCATTGTGCATTGCTTACTAAATCTTATCCAAAAATTCTTATTCTTAAAAAGGTGAATAGAATATAATTTGGATTCATGGTGAAGTCTAATACCCATGTTAAAAGAACCTAACAAGGAGTGCAAGAAAAGTTTTGGATGGCATAGTTCATGTGCACCATTATAGTGGATATCTAAAATAGTTGATCACAAAACCCATATGAACTTAACATGCCATAAAAGTGGGGTTTTACATTCCTCCCCCCTTAAAAGAATCTCGTCCCGAGATTACAAAAGGAGGTAAAGGAAAAAGGATCTATCGAACATATGCCGCTAACAAGTCCGGATAATTCGTTCTAAGATACTCCTCGCTTTCCCACGTGGCCTCTTCGGCACTGTGGTTGCTCCACAAGATCTTGTAGAAACGCAAGGTGCGGCTTCTTGTGGTGCGAGTCTTCTCATCGACGATCTGAGTTGGATGCTCGGAATAAGTGAGATCTGGTTGGAGAGCTTCCAAATCATCTACACGGACATCAGCGGGAGTTTTAAGACACTTTCGTAACTGAGAAATGTGGAACACATTGTGAACCCCTGAAAGTGACGGTGGTAACTCCAATTGATATGCCACCGGTCCGCATTGTGCTAGGATTGCGAATGGCCCAATAAAACGTGGGGCTAGCTTCCCTTTCATTCCGAATCGATGGATACCTTTCATAGGGGATACCCGAAGATAAACTTGATCCCCAACTTCGAAGTGAAGGGGTCGACGTCGTTTGTCCGCGTAGCTCTTCTGACGAGACTGGGCGGCTTTGAGATTTGTTCGAATAATGCGCACTTTCTCTTCGGCTTCTTTTATTAAGTCGATGCCATATACCACTCGTTCACCAGATTCGCACCAGTTCAAGGGTGTGCGACACTTCCGGCCATAAAGAGCTTCATAAGGCGCCATCTGGATGCTAGTCTGGTAACTGTTGTTGTATGAAAATTCCGCCAATGGTAGATGCTCATCCCAATTCCTACCATGGTGGATGGCACAGGCACGAAGCATGTCCTCAAGCACTTGATTCACCCGTTCGGTCTGACCATCAGTTTGAGGATGATAAGCCGAGCTCCGAATTAACTTGGTTCCCAGCGCAGCGTGGAGATGCTCCCAGAATCGCGAAACAAATACAGCCCCACGATCTGAGATGATGGTGCGGGGTATTCCGTGGAGACACACGATTATGGCAATATATAATTCCACGTACTTTGATGACCGATAGTTGGTATTGACGGGAATGAAGTGTGCCGTCTTAGTCAGTCGGTCAACGATCACCCAAATTGAGTCGTGCTTATGGAGAGTGGGAGGCAACCCAACAATGAAATCCATGCTGATATCCTCCCATTTCCAAGCTGGTACGCTTAAAGGTTGAAGCTGTCCTGCTGCTTTCATATGGTCGGCCTTCACTCGCCGGCACGTATCACACTCGGATACATATTTAGCTACTTCCCGCTTCATCCGAGTCCACCAGAACTTCTTTCTTAAATCTTGGTACATTTTGTTACTCCCCAGATGAATGGAATACTTGGATAAATGAGCTTCATCCAGTATCTTCCTCCGAAGTTCCATGTTTCGGGGTACCACTATACGGTCGTTAAACCAGAGGGTACCTTCATCGTCACTTCGGAAGCATTTCATCTCCCCCTTCTTTATTCTTTGCTGAATATGCGACATCCCCTTGTCCGCCTTCTGAGCTGCCATAATATCCTCCCTGATGGTAGGAATGAGAGCGAGATTGTAGAGCGCCCCATATGGAACCAAGTAGAGACTCAGTTCTTCTTTTCCCTCCATCGAGGTAATGGAAAGATTGTTGATATGGGACTTGCGGCTCAGAGCGTCTGCGACTACGTTCGCCTTGCCTGGATGGTAGTGGATCTCAATCTCATAATCCTTGATCAATTCTAACCATCGCCTTTGTCGCATATTCAAATCCTTCTGGGTGAAGATGTATTTCAAGCTTTTGTGATCAGTGTAGAGGTGTACTAAATTACCCAGTAGATAATGCCTCCACATCTTCAATGCTAGCACCACATCAGCCAGTTCAAGATCATGAGTCGGGTAGTGCTGCTCGTGGTTCCGAAGCTGTCGCGATCCATACGCGATCACTCTTCGCTCTTGCATTAACACACAACCTAAACCAATCCCAGATGCATCGCAATAGACATCAAATGCTTTGGTAGTGTCTGGTTGGGCTAAAACTGGTGCCGTTGTAAGGTGTTTCACCAATGCTTTGAAACCTACCTCACATGCCTCAGTCCATACATACTTTTGTCCTTTCTTCAGAAGTTCTGTCATTGGTTTAGCTATTTTGGAGAAACTGGGTATAAACCTCCGGTAATATCCTGCTAAACCCAGGAAACTTCGGACTTCATGTGCAGACTTTGGAGACTCCCATTTGAGGACTTGCTTGATCTTGCTTGGATCAACTGCAATACCTTCTGCTGAAATGATGTGCCCTAAAAATGGCACCTGGTTGATCCAGAATTCACACTTGCTGAACTTAGCATACAACTGATGGTCCCGTAATCGCTGAAGCACAATATGCAAGTGTTGAGCATGTTCTTCTTCGGATTTTGAATACACAAGTATGTCGTCAATGAAGACCACGACAAACTTGTCCAATTCCGGCATGAATACTGAGTTCATGAGATACATGAAATGAGCCGGGGCGTTGGTTAATCCGAAGGACATAACCAGATACTCATACAGTCCATACCTTGTTGAGAATGCTGTCTTGGATATATCTTCTGGTCGGATTCTAATTTGATGATAACCAGAACGAAGATCCATCTTCGAAAACACTTTAGCACCCACCAATTGATCGAAAAGAATATCAATGCGCGGTAGTGGATACTTGTTCTTGATAGTGACCGCATTAAGCGGACGATAGTCTACACACAGCCTCAATGTCTTATCTTTCTTTTCTACAAACAGTGCAGAACAACCCCATGGTGATGAACTTGGACGTATGAAACCTTTGTTCTCAAGTTCGGTTAACTGTTCCTTAAGTTCTGCAAGTTCCTTGGGTGCCATCTTGTAGGGTGGTCTTGAGATTGGTACTGTTCCTGGCGCAAGTTCAATCTTGAACTCTATATCCCTTTCTGGTGGCATCCCAGGAAGATCTTCAGGAAACACGTCGGGGTATTCACATACTACCGGAATATCCTTAAGTTCCATAACCTCGGTGTTGTGAGTGGATGGGTCTAATGGAATGATGTTCTCAAGATTGAGAACCTGGGGCTGATGGAGTGGAGAGTTTAGATAAATTTTTCGAGGAACGATATCAAGAATAGCACCATGGTATTGCAACCATGCCACTCCTAAGATGATATCTAGCTTTTGAGTCTCTAGGATAATGAAGGAGGTAGGATAGACGTTCCCATCTAGGTCAAGAGGCACTTTATGGGCTACCTCATATGTTACTACCCTCCCTGCTGGAGTGCAAATCATATATGGAGTTTTTGTGGAGATAACAGGCAATTGACTTTTAACGACAAAAGATTTACTAATGACATTGTGTGAAGCTCCGGAGTCAAAAAGTATGACTACGGAATGATTTAAGACAGAGAACGTACCCGTGAGCACGGGTGCGCCTTCCGGAACGTCCTCGATGGCGAGGTGGTGGATGTTGCCGGGTCTAGTGGCTGGCTTCTTGAACTGATTGTGGGGTGGGTTGGCCCCCTGGTAGGATGATTGCCCTCCGCCTTGTCGATTTTTCGGACAATCCTTGGCGAAGTGCCCCGTACGTCCACACGTGAAACACATGTACGGGGTTTGGCCAATACGAAGGGGAGGACGGAATCCCGGTGCACGTGGTGGAGGTGGAAGTGCACGTGGGACCATCCCCTGTTGTTGCTGCGGCCGGAATCTGGAGTTGCTAAACTGGCGACCATTGGACATTGGTGGTCGTGATGGCGGCTGCCACCTCTGGCCGGATGGTGATCGATACACCATACGGTACTTCTGAGGAGCACCACCTCCGCTGCCCTGTGGGACACTCCTTTTCTTCTTATCTGAGGACAGCTCGCGCGTAGCGTCCTCCTGCATGATAGCGGCATTGACTATGTCGTTGAAGCTGCCGCGGTTGAACAGGACAAGCTTGTCCTTCAACTTGGGGTTCAAACCCCGGTAGAAACATTCCCGCTTCCGATCTTCGGTATTCACTTGGTCCTGAGCATATTGGGCCAAGTGGTTGAATGATTTGGAGTACTCGTATGCACTCCTTCCCCCTTGCTTTAGCTCCAAGAACTCTTGAAGCTTCCTCCTCATAATCCCGGGAGGGATGTGGTAGGCGCGAAACGCCTCCCGGAATTCGGTCCAGCTTACGGCATGGCCTGCGGGGCGTGCGGCAAGGTAATTGGCCCACCACGCACCAGCAGACCCCTGCAGTTGTTGCGCTGCAAACAACGTCTTCTGCTGTTCGGTTACCTCGAGTAAACCGAACTTTCCTTCAATGGTGCAGAGCCAGTTATCCGCATCCAACGGTTCATCGGCCTCTCTGAATACCGGTGGATGTGTCGATGAGAAATCAGAGTAGGAACTCTGAAATTGCTGACGCGGTCCATCATCCTGCCGTCCCCCTCGACGGGACGAGTGCTGCACCAACGTCCGCAGTAACTCGGTTTGCTCGTCGCGCGAGCCGAGCACTGCAGCGAGAACCTCCGCGAGACTCCTGGGGAGTGCGGTTGGAGGTGGTGGAGGTGGTTGCGTCTGAGGTGTATTCTGCCCCGGGGGTGGTGTGTCATCCCCCTGTCCTCCACTAGGTCCTCCCACCTCTGAGGCTGTACGAGTACGCACCATACTGCAATACAATGATTAACACGGTAAGTCCCATTGCCCCAAGTTCATCCTCCCTTAGAAATGCGGTAGATAATAATAGACGATGCATAACATTTACATATATTGATAAAGCACAAACTTTATACAAAATATATCATCTCAAGACCAAGTTTACAGTAGTAAACCCAAAATGATGGACTCCCTTTATGGAAATACATCTTTACCATACTTGGTCTTCCTGATATGTCATACTCATCTAATTATCTAGACATCACTACCATTATTCTTAATATGACACAAACATGGTCAGAAAAGAGAACTAGCAACCATTTAACCATATGTTGCCCTGCGTTGGCGGAAGTGCTACCCCATCTCACTTCAATACGCTCTACTCGACGTATTCAAGTTCCTCTGGGTCTTCTTCTTCTTCATCTTCATGGCTAGGCACCTCTGATACGGGTGCTGGAGTAGAAGTTGATACATCGTTCAACATCAACGTCTTCTTGGCAGCCATAGCTTGCCAATCTGCCTGTATCATAAACATCCCCCAGGCCTCATTCTCTTGCTGAGCCTGTTCACAGCTGGTCTTCCAGCTCTGAGCCTCTACTCTGGACTGATCCCTGTCTGCAGTCACCACGTTCAACTGGGTGTCCCGTTGATGCCCATAGAGTAGGCTTGCCTCCAGATCAATATCTCTCTCTAGAGTCTCCTGGCGAGACGCGGCCAAATCCATAACAGCGTCATGCCACTGATTCTCCCTAAGGTTCAAACGATGATTGAGAGGAGCCATCATATCCCTAAGTCCGTCATTTGCCCACTCAAGGTGATTTGCTCGCATCATGGCTTGCTTCAGATTGTTTGTCAATTCTTTTATGCATGTCCTTTGATTACCCTTCTCGCGATGTGATGCTGCTGCATACATCGCTAAGGCTGTTGCGGATGTTTCACCATGCTCTCCCACCTCCGCAAGCAAGCGGGTTGCCCAGGCTTCAGAAGCCCTGCCGTTAACTGGAAAGAACTCATACGGAGTACCCACCAGATGACGGTAATGGAGTTTGCAAAACCTCCCTATGGCAACACTTGCGGCGTAGCTCCATGTTTCTTCTAATATCAATCCTTTGATCTTGATGGAGTATGGAGCCCATCCGAGGTGCGGTGGACCGGCAGGCACATCGACGTAGATGGTGCAACTCCACATACCGCCCTCCTGGAACTTCTTGCCCCAATAGCTAGGTAACACCAAATAGCCAAACTGGCCGAGCAACCGTGCAAACACGTCCGGGAAACCGGCGTGCCCGGTGCATATTGAGAACACCCATCCATTAGGCAACTGAATTCTTGGTGCTGCCATCTGTGGACAAATATACCCGAATGTCAATACACCGTTTAAGTATTCAACCCAATCACTGAGGATGTGGGACAAAAAGAAATATCCATAATCAATTGGTTCAGTCAAAGCTGCAATCTGGAAATGAGCACAGTTCTGGTTTATCTGACCTGTCTGCATTAACCCGTAAGTTTCATACAGAAGAAGTCAGAACTAAACTTTATGTTGAATACAAAAATTGTAGTACACTTCAAAACCTTTCCAGATTGTACTCATACAGCCACTGTTGAACTAGTATGAACAATCTATACCGGTTTCGAGTTGACTCAAGGGTTCTGGAAATTTCGACAGAACCTCCCCTGTATATGGGCTTATCTCCACATTCTATACAGGTTCATTATGATAAGATATTGAGGTAATGTCAAAATAAACATTGAGTGACATCGTGTTAACAATCCAGAACTAAAGAAGTTCCACCACGAAAACCTTGTCATGAAGGTATTATGCATCAATTCACAATTATGTGCAAACTGTTCCAAGTTCTGGACTGCAGGAACCAAATTTGCGACAAATGGAATTAGGCATAGCTATACCCAGATCCAGGTCAGGAGCGGTAAATAAAGTTGATAGGTGACTTCCTAATCTTTCCAGAAATGTATACGTGCAACCATATCACTATTCTGGATTAGGAGTTATAACTACCCAAACTTAACAATAAAACTGACTGGTTTGCATCAGCAGTCATGCAGTTCACTGTGCTGGCTTCCCAATTTGGTTAAACTCCAATTAAAATCAGGAAAGGATCCCCATAACAAACTCGTAAATCTCCACCTACCCTTCTCAAACATATATCCCAATAAGGTAGTGGATTTTTCTACAGTGAGTTATGGCAAGAATACAGAAAACGGGTACAAAGGTGGGTTCATATGGAGTAATTACAGTAAAACCCAGTCTTCAACAGATTAACAAGCTTTTCTGTCTTTATGGTCAACGGAAAAGTTGGCGAGGCCTTTACGAGCTTTACATCTATGTAGGATACTTTTATGTTATCTAATTGCTAACCAAGATTACAACCTGACGAAGTTGAGCCACTTCAACCAGAAAGCAAGAATCTTGGCTCTATCTACCTTATCAAGTCGAGCCCAAAATTATCAGTATCTGATAGTCGGACTTTCTCAAAACACAATGCAACCATTCTGTCGGTGGGGAGGGTCTAGTATCATGTTTGATACTGACGGTACTACGTATCTCACCAAAGAAAATTATATCCGGTATATCCGGTTACGTCTATAGGTGGTCCCTAATTCGCTCTCTTGCAAACGGCTTCTACACGGATTGCTATCGGAGTTAGTGTACCTGCAAAAGACAAACAATCCCCTTTCACACCTTCGCACCTTAAGGGCGGCACGGGGAAACACGACAGGCAGTCACAATAATATATAACTAAAAGTAAATGCATACGACTCTGGCGTGAGTCGTCCTCGAGCGAGGCCATGTCTCGAGGTACATGGCTGTAAATACGTCTGTACAGCAAAGACTCCCGTACGATCCGGCTTATACACGCTCGGGCATACGTGTTCGCATGTTCTCATAGATATGAGAACACACTATCGGGTTACACACCACCCGACGGGGTTTCCCTCTAACTTTGTGTCACGCTGGGGTACCGCGTGTCATATGTTCTCAGAAACATGGAAAGTTTCAAAGACTCATATTGACTTTCCGTGCCAAGCCACGGAAATTTCACATACCACCTCTCGTATGCTGAGCTTACCGAGATTGATCCGCTCTCGGTGGCGTACCTTACCTCTTACCTGATGTCGGAGCGTCGTTACAGAATATAATAACACATAGTTAGTTTTCCACCTTTATATCTTATACTAATAATACTCCTTATAAAGGCATATAACTAATTCCTCACTCAAGTTCCTAATTTTTGAAAATATGTTCTTTTCCGGTACACTGTTCCCAACGAAGCTCTGATACCATGTCTGTGGGGACCGGAATCCACACATCCGAGGATCTCATTGGGTGGTGTCGTGCGATGCGACACCCAACAGTTATACAAGAATAGAACCTGAATAAGTACAAGACAGAGTCTTTTATTTTTCATACAGCGGAAGTTTTCACAATACTAACGGATGTAAAGAAATATATACATATCATAGCTACGCTCTCAGCACTAGCTATGCAAAAAGCAAAGTTATCCATGCCGGGGATACTTTGCACTAGCAACACTCATTTAGGGCGGCGTGCAGGGTTCCCACTCGGCTGTACACCCTGGAGGGGGTGCAGCCTCATCGTCGAACCCTTCATCAACAGAAAAACCTGCAAAAACTCGTTAACTGCAAACATGAGCATAAGGCTCAGCAAGTCTTAACCGTCTCACTAGACATATGCAAGGGGACACTAAACATAGGTAAGGAATAGCATAAATGGACTCGCCTACAAGTGGGTCCTCATAATCAGGTTTTATGTAGCAAAATGACATTCTCCAAGCACGGCACATCATGGGTTCCACAATCAAACAAGAAACGCTTTACCGATGATATGACATGCTCAGAGCACATAATGCTATTACAGCTAAAGTATGGGGAAATTGTAAACTTTTAATTATACTATCTCTAAATCATACAAGGTTGCAAAATACTTATAAATCAATACAATATGAATTTCTGACTTCTTTAGTATGTACTACGTCACGACTGCGACAGACAAGTGGTACTCTATTAATGCGAGGGACAGTGATTGCAATCAGGACACACCCGGACAACACGACACATACGTCGTTCGGAAGTATCAGCGAGCACACCCGTACCTACATAACACTTCAGTACTAGGCGTATATGGCAACCTTTCGCAAGACACTCAATTGCCGAACCGGTCGATCCGTCACGGGCAGGAGGTCCCTGCGTGGGGCGTACTCTGACGTGCCCACCAGCGGATTTACACCTTGCTACCCTCAACCCACACCTATAAAACGGAACAGTATGCCTCGACACCCAAGTGACCAAGCTACGTCAGTTTATTGGATTCCATATGTCCATTATGCTGCCGGTACAATTCAAGCTTGTCCGAAGGGGCCGCACACGAAGCGGGCCTTAATCGACACAGGCAGGGCTATGCGACCGAGACTCAATTCTCGCCGCTTCCTATCCATTCCCTGCCCGGTCTCAGTTTCATTACATTATGTCATTTTCTATCTAACCAATCCTGTGAGATATGTCCTACATCTCTCGCGAGTAGATTCCAACTACTCGACTTCTACCGGATTTCCTATGCATTAGCAAAGCAGTTACTATAGGTCAAACTGTAACTCGTTCCAACCAATCCATGGGATTTTTGGTCATGCAAGTGGAGTATCAATCACCCTATACGTAATGCACATATCAAACTTATGACGTAAGGTGGTAAAGACTGTAAAAACTCTGTAAAGCTTTTAAATGTAAACCGGGGCTTGCCTTGTTGCAGGTCAGGTTCTGAGTTAAAAATTGGAAGGTTCTCTTCCAAGGCTTCTGGCTCCTCCTCGACTTCAGTCACTACGATATGCAGATAACATGGATATATAAATGACTTTGAAATTTATTTATTATACGACCATAAATTAATTCATGGTGATCACTATATGACAGAGACCTTAATTGGCTTTGGAACTTCGATGGTAGATACTAGGGAATATGATCAAGGCTCTTGCAAAGAACAGGAGATGATCATAGCAGATTGTGGTCTCCGAAAGTATGGCAAGCAATCAACTTCCAAAAATTTCCGAGAGGAAACTGTAGCTTGAACCTAGCTAACAGTTGATAATCAAGATAGAGGGAGTGGTGCTGGTCTTAGCAAAATTTGTTTCATAATTTTTCTAAGCTTGTGGGGAAGGGGTTATTGTATTTCTAATTCGGCAAGAATTTCTGGATTTACTTTATAATTGAGTTTCTAGACATTAAATCAATATTTAGTTTGTAGCTGATTTAGGACTAGTATAGTAGGTTAATTAAATCCAAGATTTTAACAGGAGCTAGGGTATGACTAAAGGAAGACTCAGTAAAATTTTTGGGACCTAATAAAGCAACCTAATAGCTGTGAAAATTCAATAACTGAAAAAGGAAATTGAATTATACAGAGAGTTAAACAGGTGCTATGGCTCCCAAACTTTGCCTGATAATCAAGAATAGGACAATAAATTTTATGTGAATTTTGGGGAATTTTCCCGTGGATATCTTGTCCGGAAAAATTGCATTTGCATTAGGAAAGATTATTTTCTACAGAATTTAACTCTGAGTTTCACAGAACCTAATTGGTATTGACAGAAGCTAGAGCTCAAGAGCTTTCGATCAAAATTTGTTTGAAGATTTTTGGAGTATTCTACAGAAAGTTATGGATTTTCTAAGTTGGAGCCTAATCTGGAATAAATTCCTAATTTGATTTAACTCGTGGGCCCCACTGTTTTAAAATGAACCAATAGTATTTAAACCACACGGGGCCACAGATATCCACCGCGTAGCCACAGCAGATCCCGTGGCCACACCTGATCCGACGGGATTTACAGCCGCTGACACGCGGGACCCGCCGTGTCGTCTTCTACCTCCCGACGCGGGCGGCGCGCGGGGCTCCCGCGGCGGTGCTCTCCGGCGAGCCTCGCCGGATTGGAGTTACTGGCCACCGCAGCTCCCATCCTTGGGCACCCGGCCGTAAAATCAGGCGCTGAGCACGATGGTGGGGTCGGGGAGGTCTGCCGACGGTCGAAAACCACGGCGCACCGGCGGCGGCGGATGCTAGGGCTCCGGCCATGTCGGAACGGCCGCCCTGTGGCCAAAATCCGTCTAAAAAGGCTGGGAAAGTTTCCTGGAATCATGAGGAACGCGCGAGACATGCGCTATCGTCATGTAACGGTTGGCAAAGTAGTCTTCGACGGCGACAGAGCAACTTTTCACCGGCGGAGGGGAGAACTCGCAATTCTTGAGCTACACTCGATCATTCCCGGTGATTCCAGTTCGTGAGGATGCGCAAAAGAGCGTAGAAACCATATGCTAGCAATCGGGAAGAGTGATTAAGCATGGAACTCTAATTGCATAAAATACCGAGCGTGTTCATAAGCTCCAGCCAAAAGTAAAACCTAGCTAACTTGCTTGATACATGCGCAAACCAGGAATGGCTTCTACCGTTACGTAGAGCGTGTCCCGGCGCACCAGTTTGCTATGGGAGGCGAAGCACGGGACGGCATGCAGTGGCCTAGCAACGTGGAGCAGGGACAGCGCTGGGTGAAAACGACGGCGACCCTCGGTATAGCCTCAAAATCATCGGCCAAACCGTCAACTATGCAACGAAAAGATCGACCCGGAAGATAGAGGAGGAAGAGAGGAATCACCTAGCTGTTGGAAGCTTGGCGCGAGAGTGCTCCGGTTGGCCAGCAACGGGCGCGCGGCGCCGGCGGAGGGAAGCTCGCGCGCGGGATGGAAATGGCGAAATTCGTCGACTCGGCGAGGTGGGAGGTGATAAGGGTGACGGGGAGTCGATAAGGGAGAGCCCAGGGCGCTATTTATAGGGTTCAACGGCGGTGGCGGGCTGGTGTCGCGCCGTGCATGCACGCCGTCGCGGTGGCGGGCGCAGCGCGCGCTGAAATGCGGCTGCTCGTGGGCTGCTGACTGGTGGGTCCCGCCAGTCAGCCCCACAGCCACTGCACCTTTAGTAAATCACTTAAAAATAGTAAATGATCTCCAAAAAATCATGAAACTTCAGGGATAAGTCAGGAAAATTGTGATGAACACAATGGTGGGTTTAGATCTTTATGTTCAAGTCTATTTGTATCAGACTTTGAATTCGAATTTAAACTTGATTCAAATTCGTTGAGCGTCTCAAATAAAATAGCAAAGGAGTTCCTAAAATCTTGGAACTTTGTAAGCATGCTATTGAGGAATTTAGGAGCTCATGGAAAAATTTAGAGCCCTTAATTTTGAATATTTGGTCTAGAGCTTATTAGGGCTTCATTGTGCATTGCTTACTAAATCTTATCCAAAAATTCTTATTCTTAAAAAGGTGAATAGAATATAATTTGGATTCATGGTGAAGTCTAATACCCATGTTAAAAGAACCTAACAAGGAGTGCAAGAAAAGTTTTGGATGGCATAGTTCATGTGCACCATTATAGTGGATATCTAAAATAGTTGATCACAAAACCCATATGAACTTAACATGCCATAAAAGTGGGGTTTTACATTACCAAAACTAGTACAACCAAGCTCCCGCCGGAGCTTACAAAACTAGCAGGACCTAGCACCGGAGCTAACCAGAACTAGTCGGAACTAGTAAACCCAAAAGCTAGAGCTAGAAAAATCAACTCGGAGCTTAGCAAAAACTCGCCGGAGCTATCAAAGACATGTCGGAGCTAAAGACAAAACTCACCGGAGCTGACCAAAGCTAGTGGGACCTTGCATCGAACGTAACCGGAGCTACCCAAAACAAGCCGGACCTATGGTCGGACCTTGCTGTAGCTCGGAGCTAGAGTCGGACCTTGATAAAAAGGTGTTTTGGTGATATTCGAAACTTTTATCATCAAAGCCAAGTATATTCACTACAAGCCAATGTATTCAGCACATATAGATCTCACATACATTAAGAAGTGCAACATGTCCACGGATCCAATATAAGGTGCTACAACCCCCTATAACCACATCTAACTCTCCCTGTCTAACTCTTATTTAACTGTCCCCGTCTAACTCTCCCCCTCTGGCATCAAGACACCAAAGAGGAAAAGAAGAGGGGAACAACAAGGCCTATCAACTAGTCATCATCCTCCTCACTATCGGCCGCCTCATCATCGGTGTCGCTCTGCGTGGCCCCGGGTCCTTGAAGTCCTGGTCGTCGTCGTCGGAGACCCGTGTCGAGGGAGCTGCACGGGAAGAGCTCCCGTCCTCAGGGAACTGGGCGAGCTCGTCGACGGTGAAGGCGGGGAATGGCGTGATCTCTCCGTCTCTCTCCTCTGGAGAAGACATGGGGACCTCAAGCTTGTCACACACCGCCTTGAGGTACTTCTCTTGGCGCTTGTGTGCCCGTTGATTCTGGATTTCTTGCTTCCGATAGGAGGTGAATATAGCCTTGAAGCACTTGAAGAAAGAGCTCATCGACTGAGGCGTAGGCATAGAAGTAGGTGCCACGGGGTGAGGTGCTGGCATCGCAGATTGAGAGGGAGGCTCCACATTCTTCCAGCGCGGAGGAGGCGGCACTGCAGGTGGCGTCTGTGGATGAAGTGGGCGATGAGTCACATCCTTGACAAAGGTCAAGCCCGACACCTTCTCGATGAGACACATGATGTATGGTGCATACCCACATGCATGGTTAGGGGTATGCGAGATGTTGAAGATGTCGTCGAAGATGTAGTCAACTAGGTTGAACTTCTCATCATCATCAATAAGAAGCAGCAGGTGCCTTAGGCTTCCTTGGATCACCCCTGCATCACCATCCTTGGGTGCTATTGTCCTCCTCAGAATCCTGTTTAGGATGCTATAGAATGGCTTAATGTTGCGAGCAAGCCCGACATCATATTGAAAATGACTGGGTACATGTAGGCCAGCTCATCTCTGTCTATGGCCTTGAGGTTAGAAATAATGATCTCATGATCCAAATGGGCCTCAAGTACGAGAATCTTGGCAAACTCTGCAAAGGTGACTGAGTATTGCTCCCCATGAGTCATCGAAATGATCCGTCTATCACCTTGAGTGGTGAAGTAGATGGTAGCGTAGAACTGCAGGATGACCTCAACATTCCAGTTGTACTTGACTCCCATTATGTTCTTTAGCTCATGACGCTCAGAAGCCTCAATGACCGCATCAAAAGCAAAGTGCTTCTTCTGGGCCATATAGTCCCAGTCAACCCGTTGAGCTTCAATCACCGACTTCTTCATCGTCTGGTAGACCAGACGGTAGTAGTCACAATGAAAGTCGCACCAAAACCTTGGGTCGGTGGTGCTCCTTTCATACTTGTAGACTCTTTCAGTGCGCAATTTCCTTGCCTTGTCTGCTCCTTTCCCATGGAAGACGTTTGCAGCCAACTCACACTGCCGATTAGGGTTCCTTTCTGGAGTGTGAACTTCCAAGGGACCAATAGGTTTGGCCTGCCCCTTCTCCTTTATGACCACGCGTTTGGCCTTCTTGGCCGGAACCTTCACAGAGGGCTTCTTTTTCTTGGGCTCGACAGGAGCCGGGGCCTTTTCCTTCTTCGGATCTCTCTTGATCCGGCATTCGACAACTTCTTCTTGGGCTTGCTCCTTGCACCTTTCTTTCTCTCCCATGGTCACAAGTCTCTTCCTTTTGGAGACTTGTGTTGCAGCTGCCTGAGAGTTGTGAGCCTCGCGCTCCTCTCGCTTCTTCTTGCGGAGTTCCTTGCGAGAATCCTCAATGGCACGAGCCATTGCTTCATCTTCATTGTAGGCCGTAGCTGCGGCCCTGGCTTGTTGTTTCTTTGCTACTTTTGCTCTCTCTTGCTGCTCGAGATGCTTCTTAGCAGCCTCAACCTCTGCCTGTGCTCGTTCCTCACCAAGGCGAAGCTGCTTAGCCTCCCACTCGGGGTCAGTGGGTGGAGAAGCGGAACCGCGAGGAGCTGCCATTGCTGCTGAAATAGGGAGAATGTATAAGATAGAAGGTCAACAAGGTGGAATAGTGTGAAAGAAATCACGAGAAACAGCCAAAGTTAGGGTTTTGTCCTGTGTACACCGGACTTGTCCGCCCCAGGGGCGGACTAGTCCGCTTGGCACCGGACTAGTCCGGGTTGCACAAGATAAACCCTAACCCTAATGGTTTTCGAGAAATCATTGAATCGAGTCGCAATATTCCTAGGCTATGATCACAAGGGTACTAGGAACAACTTTAATGAAGAAGCACCTATCAAAAACTCAATGAACCAAGAATGAGGAAAGTATTTGAAAAGTGAGGAATGCCGCTTCAAATCTTGAGAAATCAACGAGATCGGGGAAGGATCGCGTCGAGAGTGATTGGGAAAGGTCTTCCTGGCCTCCAAAGTGTCCAATGCACGGATTGGAATAAGTTTTTGGTGGAGGAAGTTGAAAATCGCCCAAAAAGGGGAGGTTTTCGAGTGTGAGGGAGAGAGGGAGGCGAATGAGCGGGAGAGGAGGGGTCGGGCCGCCTCCTGGGGGTTTAAGTCCCCGGGGGCCGGACTAGTCCGGTAGGGGGGCGAACTAGTCCGGTTAGCGAACTAGACCCGGATTAGTCCGGATCCGGACTTGTCCGGCCATAGGGCGGACTAGTCCGGTCCTAAAAGGCTGAAAACATATATATTTGAGTTTTAGCTACTATTGTTGATCCTTTTGGACATATTGCCACAACAAAACTTTATGAATATGGTCACTAAGCAATCAACAATAAAATTATGACCATAACTCACAAAGTCAATAATTTTTCAAATATTTTAGGGAAAATTGAGATAGAGATGAATTTCTCAAACACATGCGTTCTTTTGAATAAGGTGTAAAGTAAACATTCAGATGTGCATGTTTCAAGCCACATTTCGAGAATCTAAGATATTGAGCTCACTACTAAGCTCACAAAAACGTTTCTCATCTAGAGGCTTGGTGAATATATCGGCTAGTTGGTTCTCGGTTCTCACATGGGAAACCACTATATCCCCTTTGGAGGAATGATCTCTCAAGAAGTGATGCCTAATATCGATGTGCTTTGTCCTCGAATGCTCAACTGGATTATGGGCTATTTTAATGGCGCTCTCATTGTCACATAGGAGTGGAATGTGGCACAAGTTTATACCATAATCCCTTAGAGTTTGTCGCATCCAAAGAAGTTGTGCACAACAACTTCCGGCTGCGACATACTCTGCTTCGGCTGTGGAAAGAGCAATGGAGTTTTTTTTTCTTGGAGGACCAAGACACTAAAGATCTACCCAAGAATTGACATGTCCTGGATGTGCTCTTTCTATCAACTTTGCACCCCGCATAATCCACATTGGAGTAGCCAATAAGGTTAAACATGGATCCTTTGGGGTACCAAAGTCCTAGGCTAGGTGTGTGAACTAAATATCTAAGAATTCCCTTAACGGTGGTCAAATGACACACCTTAGGTGCAGCTTGAAAACGTGCACACAAACACACACTAAGCATAATATTGGGTCTAGATGCATAAAGATATAATAAAGAACTAATCATGGAACGATATACCTTTTGGTCCACACTTGGACCATCTTCGTTGAGGTCTAGATGTCCATTAGTTGCCATTGGAGTCTTGATGGGTTTGGCCTTTTCCATGTCAAACTTCTATAATATGTCTTGAGTGTACTTTGTTTGACTTATGAACGTGCCTTCTTTGAGTTGCTTGACTTGGAAACCTAAAAAGAACTTCAACTCCCCCATCATGGACATCTCAAATCTCTCTGTCATTATCTTAGAAAACTCATCACAAAACACTTTGTTAGTAGAACCGAATATGATGTCATCGACATATATTTGGCACACAAAGAGATCATCATTAAAGTGCTTTGTAAAGAGAGTATAGTCAGCTTTTCCTATCTTAGAACCATTCTGAATCAAAAAGTCTCTAAGGCACTCATACCAAGATCTAGGAGCTTGTTTGAGGCTATAGAGAGCCTTACGCAATTTGAAGACCTGGTTTGGGAAGTATTGGTCTTCAAAGCCCCGTGGTTGCTCCACATAGACTTCCTCCTTGATTGGGCCATTTAGGAACACACTCTTGATGTCCATTTGGTAAAGCTTAAGATCATGGTGAGTTGCAAAGGCAAGTAATATACAAATTGACTCTAGCCTAGCTACGGGAGCAAAGGTTTCATCAAAATCCAAACCTTCGACTTGTGAGTACCCCTTGGCCACAAGTCGTACTTTGTTCCTTGTCACCACGCCACGCTCATCTTGCTAGTTGCGGAACACCCACTTGGTGCCCACAACATTTGCTTGTGGACGCTTGACAAGCTCCCAAACTTTGTTCCTCTCAAAGTTGTTGAGTTCCTCTTGCATGGCCACCATCCAATCTGGGTCTCTCAATGCATCTTCAACCTTATGAGGCTCCAAAGAAGAGACAAAGGAGTAATGTTCACAAAAGTTAGCAACACGAGAACGAGTGATTACCCCTTTTGTAATGTCTCCCAGAATGTTGTCAACGGGGTGATCCCGTTGAACACTTTGATGCACACGAGGATGTGGAGGTTTAACTCTTGAGTCATCATAATTCTCTTCTTCTTCTTGGTCTCCCCCTTGATGTATGACTCCCCCTCGACTTTCGTCTTCTTGATCGTGTGGAGGTGCAACTTGTCCATCTTCAACTTGTTCACGTGGGGGATGACTTCCATCATCTTGTGGTTGGTCACTTGAGTTTTGAGGTTGTTCTTGTGGGCGAATATCTCCAAGTGCCATCCTTCTAAGAAACTCTTGTGGAGAGTCTTCTTGATCTAACACACTTTGATCAACTTTCTCCACTTGGGGGCCATTAGTTTCATCAAACACCACGTCGCGTGCTATTTCAACAATCCTGAAGGATTTGTTGAAGACACGGTAGGCGCAGGTGTTTGAATCATGAACGAGCAAGAAACCTTCATCGAACTTTGAAGCGAACTTCAAAGTCCTAGGCTTCTTGTGGAGAATATAGCATTTGCTCCCAAAGACATGAAAGTAAGAGACATTGGGTTTCTTGCCAACCAGAAGCTCGTAGGGGGTCTTCTTGAGGAGGCGGCGGAGGTACAATCGATTGACGGCGTGGCAAGCGGTGTTAACAGCCTCGGCCCAAAACCGATCTGATGTCTTGTACTCATCAAGCATCGTCCTTGACATCTCAATGAGTGTCCTATTCTTCCGTTCTGCCACCCCATTTTGTTGAGGGGAGTATGGGGCTGAAAATTCATGCTTGATGCCCTCCTCATCCAAGAATTCTTCCACTTGAGTGTTCTTGAAATCGGTGCCATTGTCGCTTCTTATAGCCTTGATTCTTGAGGTGAACTCATTTTGAGCTCTCCTCAAGAACCTCTTGAGGACACCGTGAGTTTCACCCTTATCATGCAAGAAGAACACCCAAGTGAAACGAGAAAAAATCATCAACAATAACAAGACCATATTTGCTACCGCCAATGCTAATGTATGTTATTGGCCCGAAAAGGTCCATGTGTAGCAGTTCCAAAGGTCTTGTCATCGTCATGATGTTCTTGGAGGGGTGTTGAGCTACTACTTGCTTCCCCGCTTGGCAAGCACTACATGGCCTATCATTTTAAAAGACAACATTCTTCAAACCATAGATGTGCTCGCCCTTAAGAAGCTTGTGTAAGTTCCTCATCCCAACATGGGCTAGCCTTCTATGCCAAAGCCATCCCATGTTGGTTTTTGCCATTAAGCATGTGTCAAGTTGAGCTTTATCCGAGGTGAAATCCATAAGATAAAGCTTTCCCTTGAGCGCACCCTTAAAAGCGATTGAGTTATCGCTTCTTCTAAGGACGCTCACACCCTCATTAGTAAAAACACAATTATAACCCTTGTCACATAGTTGTTATATGGACAAGAGGTTATATTCTGGAGAATCAATATGCAAAACGCGAGAAAGAGTATGTTGGGGAGAAATAACAATTTTACCGGAGCCAAGGATTTTCCCTCGGCTATTGTCCCCAAAGAGGATCCCTTCATTTGGATCATCATGTTGCTCATACTCCACAACCATTCTCCTCTCTCCGGTCATGTGGTTGGTGCATCCACTATCGAGCACCCATTTGGATCCACCGGAGGAGTACGCCTACAAAACAGGATTATGCCTTCCTTTTAGGTACCCAAGCGGAGTTGGGTCCTTTGACGTTAGTAGTGAGGCACTTGGGCACCCACACACAAGGCTTGGGGCTCTTGCGGAGTGGCCCAACATAACTAGCATATATTTTGCCATACTTGTTCCTCATTAAAACATAAGATGCATCAAAATCATGAAAGAGAGGATGTGGTTCAGTTTTAGGCATATCATTGTTAGTGGAAATGTTTTTCCCAATTTTAGTTGGTGATGATCTTCCCTTTACAAAGACAATCAAGTATTTGCCATACTTGGAGGTTTTAGCATTTTGCTTTCCACCTCTAGTATAACCAAGACCATCCTTGACATAGGGAGGTCTTGTGTTGGTGTATGCACTTCGTGCATATGCCACCTTCTCTTAGTCAAAGATGCCACCCTTGGGTGCTTGTTTGCCTTGAGTCAATTTAAGCTCATCCTTTAATTTAAGGATCAAGTTAGAACATTTGCAAGTAGATATTGCTTCGGATGCAACCTTTGAGGAGGATGAGCTTTTGGAGGAATTGGCTACATTAGTCTTGAGGGACTCAACTTGAGTCTCAAGGATCTTGTTAACTTTTGCCAAGTTGCCAAGTTCGTCCTTGAGATCAATGGTTGTCTCCTCAAGACTTGAGCATGTTTTCTTGCTTAGAGCAAGTTCATGCTCTAATGCCTTGCTCTTCTCTCTCTCAAGATCAAGGAGCTCAATGAGCTCTTTACATCTCTCCTTTTCATGGATAAGCATGTCCTCTTGCCTATCTATGAGCTCCTCCTTCTCAAAAATTTCACCCGAGAGCAATTTCGTTCTACGCAAAGTGCTCTTACTTATGTCCTTAAGCATGTGTTCATTTTCACTAGCACTATCAAAATCATCATGAGAAGATATGTAAGAGGATGAGTTAGAAGTAACCTTTCTCTTTCCTTGTTTTGCCATGAGGCAAGTTGGCTTGTGGTCCTAAAGGTTGGGGAAGAGCTTGCTTCCCTTGGAGCTCCTGCCGATGGTTATGGTTGATACCTTCTCCTCGTCTTCTAAGGAGGACTCATCGTTAGAGTCTCATTCCTTGCCTAAGTGAGCATGACCGGATGGCCTCTTCTTCTTGTAGAACTTCTTTTCTTGAGGCTTGCCCTCCTTCTTCTTCTTACCCTCTTCATGTGGGCAATCCACAATGAAGTGCCCGTACTCGCCACAATTGTAGCAAGCCCTCTTTGTTTTGGGCCTTGCTTTTTCTTTGACCTTGCTCTCATGCTTGTATCCTCCTTTTCTTCTCCTCATCATTCTCTTGAAATTGTTGACGAAAAGGGCCTCTTCCTCATCGGTGTCAAGGATCTCCTCATCATCTTCTTTTTGCTCTTTTGAGGAGGATGTCACTTTGAGTGCAACATCCTTCATCTTCGAGGTGGTGAACTTTTGGAGGTTGTTGTAGAAGAGCGCCTCCTTCTCCATGATCTCGTGGTTGATGATCCTTCCTAGGACCTCCTCCGGGGTCATTTGAGCAAACCCCGAGCTTTCTCTTATCATGGAGCAAAGAGAGACGTTCCTAGGCATGAATGCCCGAACCATTCTCTCCACCACCTCGTGGTCCGTCCACTTGGTTCTGCCATAAGATCTACTCTTTTTGATGAGTAGCTTTAGGCGATCGTACATCTCCTGGGGAGATTCACCATCCATAATGGCAAACCTCCCGAGCTCTCCTTCAATGAGCTCAATCTTTGCTTCCTTCACGACTCGGTTGCCTTCATGAGCCGTCTTGAGGGTGTCCACAATATCCTTGGCCATCTCAAGTCCATCTACTCGGTTGAACTCATCACTTGAGAGAGACGAGATGATTACTCCGGCCGCTTGGGCATTGCGGTGAAGGAGCACGGCTTGCTCCGGAGTGATGTCTTCTTCATTCTTCGGGATATGCACCCCGGTCAACACAATTTACCACAAATAGGGATTGAGTGACACGAGATGGATCTTCATGTTGTGCTTCCACATCCTGTAGTCGGTTCCATCGAATTGGGGAGGCTTCCCCAATGGGATGGAAAGGTAGTGGTTGTTGGAGACAAGACGTTCATAGTTGTAGCTTTGTTGGTTGTAGTTGGTTGTGCCACCCGTTGTAGATGTTGAAGTGTCAACCTTTGGAATCTTCAACTTCTCTCGAAGTTTCGTCTTGAGCTGGCGAGTCTCTTCGTCATCCGTCGGCTTGTCTTGGTAGACAAACGTCTCCTCTTGGGTTGCTTGGATCTCATTGGTCTAGACTTCATCATACCCCACTCCGGCCATCTTCTCTCCGAGTTTTTAGACTCTTTGGGAGAATCCTTGCTCTGATACCAATTGAAAGTTGCCTAGAGGTGGGGGTGAATAGTCTAATCGACCTAAAATGACTTAATAAAACGAGATCAGTACTCATGGGGCGGACTAGTCCGGTACAAGGGCAGACTAGTCCGGTCCACCTGCAAGTAAAGCCTAAAAAGTGTTTCTAACAAGTTTTAGTTGGATTTTTGTGATGCAAAAAGTGTTAGAATGATTTAGTGAGCCTTAACAAGTTATATGGCAAGTATGAAGCTAAGGATCATAATGAACCAAGAGTGAAGAACAAAAACGGTAAAGCTAACCCTAGAAGCAATGTGCTATAAATGAAAGCGAAGTACACAAGGGACACAAGGATTTTATCCCGAGGTTAAATCCCACACAGGAATCTACATCCCCGTTGAGGAGTCCACGAAGGACCGGGTTCAACAACCCTTCCCTCACCAAGTTTACCACAAGGGCCTAACTTGGTTCTCCACTATCACAAGGGTGAATACAAGATCCGTTGGGGCTTCTCACAATCTGAGGCTCCCACCACAAATATTGTTACAAATCACAAAGAATGACTCAAGCCACATATCACAAAGATTCAACAAGTGCAAGAGATCAAACCGAGAGCCTAGAGCAGTGTTCTTCCTCTTCTTCACCTCACCAAACCCTAATCCACACTAGAATTAGTTTTAGGGGGAAGGTAGGCAAGAAGGAGGCTTTTGGAGGCTCAAAGTTTGTTGTGGTGGTGCTAGGGTTTCAAAGTACTCAAGGGTTGGTTCAAATGAACCCAGGGGTCCTCTATTTATAGAGGTTCCCAACCCATACTGCTGACTTCAGCAGATGGGCGGACTAGTCCAGCCTAGGGCCCGGTCTAGTCTGGCCTTTGGGACCACTGACGTCCCTGACAACTGTCGCACTACGCGACAATTGTCACGCTACCCGCCAAACTTAAAATTCAAACGGTCACTTCAAAACGGACTAGTCCGGTCCAAACCGGACTATTCCGATCTCACACAGAACCTTTTGTTCCGTGTGAAAACGGACTAGTCGGGAGACCACAGACTAGTCCGGCCCCCAGGGCGGACTAGTCTGGCCTCCCAGACTTAGTCGCTGAAGCACCAACTTTCTCACCAATCCGGATTAGTCCGCACCCGGAGCGGACTAGTCCGATCTCAGTCAGGACCTTTTGGTCCGGACTAAAACGGACAAGTCCGTGGTTTTGAGACTTAGTCCCAAAAACCCACTTCATGACTACCCGAACTAGTCCATCCCACTACGGACTAGTTCGAACTTAGTCAGACCCTTCTGGTCCGGCTGAAAACGGACTTGGCCGGCCAGAAGCGGACTAGCCTGGTCACCTGCACGGACTATTCCGACCACTCCTGCCAGACTTCTCCAACTCTCTTCTCTCAATAGGTTTTGATATCTAAACCGCTTTGAGCTCCCAACTTGATCTCAATGCACTTTACACACACATCCTCATACTTATATGGCTTGTCTAAACTCGACACGCTAGAAACCCTAGTTTCTTCTTTTTGAGTCGACGTCGCCGTTTTCATCCTTTTCCTTTTTGAGGGTTTGTGTTTCCGCTTGAGTCTACACCTGTTCTTAAGATCACTGAGCTCATTAGTTACTTAATTGTCATCATCAATCATCCAAAACCCACGGGTATCCTAGATGCACTTTCAATGAGGAGCACGACACACTCCTTAGGCACGGGTGTACGTGACGTGTTATTTGGGTGTCTACTGATTGCAATAACCGTCCCTCACGGTTATTTGAGTACTGTTTGTTCAATGCGCTGTGACGTAGTAAATACTGAAGAAGTCAGGAGAATACGACGCGGTAAATTTGTGTGTTGCTTGTGTGCAGCATCCGCGGGCTGGACGGCTGTACTTTTGCATAGCTAGGCTGAGAGTTTAGCTATCAATATTATCTTCTGCTGTACATTAATTATTGTAAAGGACTTCCACTGTTTATATAAATAAAAACTTTGTATTTGTCGTATTCTTTTCGTGTGTGCTGTTGGGTGCCGCATTGCACGGCACCACCCTCTACGATTCCTAGAATGTGTGGACCCGGTCCCCACATGGACGTCCGGCGAGGGAACGCCGGCGCGCCGCCATGCCACCGCGGTTCGGGCTTTCTGTCCCAAGGTTGAAGATGACTCAACCTTGGGGGCCCGCTGTCAGCGAAGCAAGGAGAGGGGCCCGGTTGACAGTAGCTAAACCGGTAGGTTCTGGGATTGTCTGTGTCTTTATGATCTAATGTGGCTGCGTGCCTGATCTTTGTGGCCCCATGTGCCCTCGCACATGGTTGGTCCACCTAAGCCAACGCGCCCATTGTTGGATTTAAAAATGTGGAGCCACTATCAGTCATTCAGAGCATTTTCCATTTGAAAAGAAATTCCCTAAACTAGTTCAAACTTAGAAAAATCATAACTGCATGTAGGAATGTCTAAAAATTAGGAAACAAATTTCGTTAGGACCCATTTGACCTTTACTATCGACTAGTACAATTTAATTTGTATGAAACCCTACTTAAGTTTCTCAAGAATTCATTTATCCTAAATCTTTGAGGAATTATTCCATATGATCCATTTATAGAAAAATTACCAATTTTGTCCAGAAGCTTCCTTTGAATACCTTTAAACTCAAGTAAAAGTTTTAGACTCATTTGACCTAGTTTGCTTAGTCAAATTGTGTTCCATTCTCTATGTACTTGAAAAATTCCAAAAATACTAGAAACAATTTCAGAAAATTGTACCAACTTGTAAAATCAATATCTCCCTGTAAAATGCTTAGAAAATTATTAAACTGATTTTATTAGACTCTTCTTGACCTGCGCTAAACAGAAAAACATCATTTGCCTATGTCAAAGCTCCGGTTTGGTCATGAAAATTTAGGGAAACCTTGAGTCTTATTATATTTTGTAGACCACATTATTCCAGTGCTGTAGCTGAAATTCTGCCAACACCTTCTAATTTACTAGTGTTAGCTGCTGTAAAAATTCTAGGTTCATTAGACTTTATCTTCATCAACATTTTCTCATTTGTACCTTCCCTTGCATGAATGTTACATAGGAAGCCATAACAGCATTTCTCTGGAATCAACCTTGATGAACAACATCTTCTCTCTACCAGAATTGAAGTCCAGCATAGCCCATGCTGTAGTCCTTGTACAGTATGATAGTTTCTCTTTGGTCATTTAGATATTTCCCTCATTTCTAAACAAGTTCTTCTATATGAATATCACATTGAGGTTCATATTCCATTGCTCCCAGGTTAAATCAGGTAGAACTCAAACCTTGCCACCAGGATCTGAAATATAGCAGCAACCATTCTGTATACCTCTGTACAACATGTTTAGTTTCTGTTGAGACTCATAAATATTTTCCCTCTTCGCTGAACTTATATGCATTATTCATATGGAATAGGGATCACGACAGAGGAGTTCGACAAGGAGCACCATATGGAGGAGGAGGCAAGGATTTCCATCCCGAAGCTGTCATGGCGGATTCTACGGAGGAAGATCAAGCAATTGACTTATTGACATTTACTTAGTCACAACCCAAGGCAAGCCCCAGTTTGCATTTAAGTGCCTTTATAAAGTTTTTTGTATACACTATATCTATGAGGTATATATTGTGCATTAGGTCAGGTTTTGATGATACTCCACATGCATGGCCAAATATTCCTTGGAGTGGCTGGATAGAACATTACTGCATTGTATTATATTGCTATGCTAATGTTTAGTGGAATTGGTAGAAGTCGAGTGGTTGGAATCCACTCGCGAGACAAAGATTTGGGCTCACATGGATATAGTTCGAGAATGGTTTATGAATCTGAATATGAGACCGGGCAGGTGGGTAGGAAGCAGCAAGACGTGTTCCTGGGTGTGTAGCCTTGCCTGTGTCGATTGAGAACCGATCTGTATGCGGCCCTGCTGAGCAAGTTTGAACTGTACTGGTTGCATACTGGCTATACGGGTCCCAGGAAACTGATGTTACTCGGGCACCCTAGCATCAAAACTTATACCATGGTCCCTTAGGGGAAAGAGGACAGTAGGTGGAAATCTGCTAGCGGGCAACTCCAACGTGTCTGTGTAGTGGACCTTCTGTGAGGATCATAGAACTGGTTCGGTGTTGGGGTGACGGGTGAAAGGTAGCCATTATGACATGGTGACAAGAGCACCGACGTGTCTTCCACGCAGGTGTATGTGTCGTGCACACTGAGTGTCTACTGATTGCAATCAACATCGCTTGCGTATATTTGAGTACCGCTTGTTCACTGTGTCATGATGTAGTAATAAAAGTAGTTGGACTATTATGAATCTGCTGCAATGATTATAAAAATTGTATTGCAACTTGTATGAGTTAGCAGCAGCACAATTAAATTTACTATTCCCAAAGATTTAATTTGTATGCAGCTTATGTAACTTTGGCACGTAACATCGTAGATGAAGCATTTCTTGTTTGATTGTGGAGTTTATGGTATGCCGTGCCCATGGAGTGCACATCTGGTACTTAAAATCTGAAAGTAAGGATTTACTATTGGGCGAGTCGTTTATGCAAATTCAGCTTTCCTATGTTCAGATTTCCTGCATGTAGAGTTTCATGTTTAGGTGAGACGGTTAAGTCTTGCTGAGCCTTCGTACTCACGATTGCTATATATATGTGGTTTTGCATGTAATAGTTTAACTGCTGCTATTTTTATTGCTCGTGAGACCTCAGACTTTCCGAGGTTTATGGCTCACGAGAGACTTCACCTCTGCTTTATCTTCTTCGTGATGCTAGTGAGAAGCGCCCACAGGCAGGAATGTCTTCTCTTGTGCTTAGATAGTTTTAGAAATTGTGTATATTCCTTCCACTGCTTATGTACTCCTTATGTACACTATGTTGTAAACTCAATTATCTTATGAAATAAAAAATTTGTATGTTTCACGTATTCATTTCGTGTGTGTTGTTGGGTGTCGCATCGTATGACACCATCCAATGTGATTCCTGGGATGTCGGGACCCCGATCCTCACACTCCCTGCTGAAGGGCTCTGGTGCTTCCACGTGCCCCGCGGTTCATGAAGGTGACGTGTGCACTCAAGACCACATTAATGCGCCTTCAAGACAACATTAATGCATTATCAAGACCGCACCTTCAAGACGACATTAATACGCTATCAAGACCCATTAACGTGTCATCAAGGCCATTTAATACGCTATCAAAACCCATTAACGTGTCATCAAGACCATGTTAATGCGCTATCATGGCCTACTCGCCTGAAAACCAATGCCAATGATAGGTCCGGAGTGTGCTAAAGGCTTATCTTGGTCCAACACTCTAAGTAAGGTAGGTCCGCACAACACACGTTCATGGGTGAGGCGACAACTAGTACCCGGATACTATCACACTGAATTACTCAGGCCCCATGGCCCGACTATGGACCGTAAGCCACAACAAAGCTCTGGGCAAGAATATTGTAACTAATGAGCACTATTACTCTTTCTGCTGTCACTCTTGTGCGGATCCTAGTTCACCCTTCTTTGAGCTCCGCCGTCGGACCTCAAGCTCCGACACCGGCACCTCTCAGGGGGCCTGTCCTCGATGTTCTTGGCGTTGATGATGGTGGCCCCACCTACAGAATCGTCGCCTCTCCCGAGGTGGACCTGGGGCCACTGTTGGTACCCTGCTGACCGAGTACCCCCGCATACAAGGAAGACAAGATGCTGAGTCTCATCTCCCAAGAGGGGAGGTACCTAGAGGATACCACGTGTCTCGCAGCTCCGGACCTGCCTCCCTCCTATGGGTGGCTCCGGTGCTACCACGTGTCCCGCAGCTCCAAACCTACCTCCCTGCTAAGGGTGGCTCTAGTGTTACCACGTGTTCTGTGGTTCCAGACCTGGCCTTCCAGCCGAGGAGGGCTCTGACATTGCCACGTTCTTCGCATCCGTAGCTTCTGGGGTCACGTGTCTTGCAGCTCCGGACCTGCCTCCCTGCTAAGGGTGGCTCCGGTGCTACCACATTTTCCGTACCTACCTCCCTGCTAAGGGTGTCTCTAGTGCTGCCACTTGCTCCGCAGCTCCGGACCTGACATCCCCGCTGGAGGGCTCCGATGCTGTCACATGCCCCGCGATTCATGAAGGTGATGTTGTCACTCAAGACCACATTAATGCACCTTCAAGACAACATTAATGCGTCATAAAAAATGCACCTTCAAGACGTCATTAATACACTATCATGACCCGTTAACGTGTCATCAAGACCACATTAATGCACTATCTGATGAGGAGTTTTAGGCCCGATCTTCTGAAAGGTAATGGATAAGTCGATTGATGGAGATCTTGACATTGATGATCCGAGGCTCTCGAGTAGAACACGAAAAACCCCTAAAATCACTACACCACCGCTCCGTTGGTTATCAACCGTGCTGCACACGATTGACCTCGCCAAGAAGGCTAATCCTTGCAAGTGCAACCGAGAACACAAGCAAGAAAGTAGAAGACACAATCTGAAATCGCGAAGTTGGGATCTCACAAACCGTAGAACGGCGATATTATTGATCTAAGAAAAACCCAATTGTTTATGGCGGCTACTATGGATTATATATAGGTGGGAGGACATCCAAGGGGGTGTTGGAGTCGTGACCTAACCCTAAGACACAAAAATAAGAGATGTTGACTTGATACAAGGCCCAATACGGTGGCACAACACCCTGACAGATTCTAACCTCCATTTTGTTTCGATGATTCCCCTCGACTCCGAAGGACTTTTGACATGGAACCAGCATAATTGGAAAGGTTATCCTCTCCCCTTTCCATGCGTATGTAGAACGTCCAAAACGGAGCTCGTATGCGTTATGGACGTCCGTTTTAGTGCGAACTGCTCCTGGACTCCGAGTTGGATACGATTTTAAGTTGGGCTCGATTTCCATCTTCTTTGAACGAATTCTCTTTCCCTTCACGTCCCTAAGACTTCCTCCAAGTACACTTTGAACCTCTCCATGGATCCCAATAATAATTAAATCATTAGGTAGCAATCTATGCTCAAAAACATATAAGGAAACATATAAGAATGAGCTCACCTCTGAAATTAATTGTTGCGTGTGAACTCTATTGATTGCATCTTGTATGTTCAATGGAGTGTTGTTTGTATCTGTAGAAGTGATGTCGTCATCATCCTCCCCTTTTTGAATTGGAGTCGTCCTCGACTCAAGTTCATCTTCTCTCATGTGTGCTTCAAAGGTGGAGGCCAAGGTGGTGGACGATATAGTGCACCATCTCCATGTTCTCCATCAAATAAGCATGACCATTCACTTAAGCCAGGATCCCAAACAAAAAAAAAATTGTGCCATTTTATTTGTGCAATGATAATGTGCATGACATCATTCTCCCCTTCTTTATGACAAGCCGTCCTCAGCTTGCTCGTATGTCCAGCAAAGAGGCTTGCTTTGGGGGTAGAATCAGTGTGGTCCATATTGCACAAATGCAACAAACAATGCTCCTCTTTTATATATTGTCCCTGCTGCAAGAAAAAAATGCTAGAAAAACTTGACTATACATTATTAGTGTTAGTGCATCCATTCGTTTCACCATGTTGTTTCAATACTAAATGGGATTTCTCCTTTGAGCATATGTAAACTTTATGCACCATAAATTCACCACTATCTTCATAGTTGCCTATAGAAGGAAAAATATTTCTACTTAAAAAGGCAATTCAGATTGGGAAATATTCTCCTCTCTACAATATCTAGATCACAAAGAGTGTCAAATTCAATATAACCCAAAGTATTTAGAGAAGACAACAATTTCAGCTCATCATTTTCAGCATTAGCGGTGATCAAATTATGAATTTCAGCACAAGTAGGTGAATCCAAAACACAATCATCCAGTACATTAACTTGTTTTCGCATCGGTATAATAGAGTTATCAGCACATAACTCTTTCTTAGCGCAACGATCAGCAGGAAAATCAGCATGTGACAATGGTGTATAAATAAACGATTCTAATAGTTGCTCCTCAAAAATAGCATGATTGGTGGAAAAATTCAGAACATCCATAAACTTCTCACCTTCTGTATTTGTAGAATGTTTTGCCTTACCATTTTTAGCAGTGATTTCGAGTGCATTGTGAGTTGATCCATCTAAAATTTCACAAGTGTTGTAGAAAGCCTCGTTCTCTTTTGCATCATCCACATTATTTTCTATATTGTCCTGCAAAATGTTAGACGCAAAAGGAGGTACAACAAGAAATTTCTCATCAAATTGATGCACTTTATCTTTGCAATTAGATACATTCAAAAATAGTTTCTCGCATACAAATTTTCATATCCTTCAATGTTCGAGGTTTTTCTAAATCATTTAAATTGTTCCACCAAGTTAATGCACAATCTACTAATGCACTTGCAACATTTCTAATCTTTCTCCTCTCACACATATGACATTGTCCAAAAATTTTATCCAACTCTATTTGCCAAGCAATACATTCATTGTAACCAAAACCATCATAATAAGGAAGAGATGGGAGAATGTAATTACTTTGTGTGGAAGGAGTTGTAAAAATGGTCTGAATGTCATGTGAAATCTTGGTTGATGTTTCATTCTTAGCGAGCAACTCCATCGCCGTCTTCATCATGTCAATCACCTCAGCATATAATGCATGATTCTTGCTTTTACCTGACATTGTTAGTAGCAAACAGAAGACAACAAAAAATATGTTATCCGTATCAACTTCAAAGGATAATGACAATGTGGAAGTGGAATCATACACTATCAAGCGTCTTACCATGCTCATACAAGTGTCCTTACCGACACTGCAGGTTGCAAAGGGTGGCCGGTATGAAGAAACAAATGAAGCGTGGGATGATTGCAAAGGTGTATCGATTCTGCTCAAGAGTAAAGTGTAGCTTGGATGACACTTTATATGTAGCAAGGATTAGTAACAATGCAATCATATAGTAAAGTTGAATAAGTGTCCAAAGTACTTGTCAAAGTTACTGGCCTAAATGTGTTCCTAGTAGTTCAAGCTAGCAGGACATGAGACAAAACTAGATGACACAAAAAATGCAAGCACTTCTCTTTTTTTTTATTGTTTTTTTCTCCTTTTCTTGTGCAGCTTTTGTATCTTTTTTGCACTTGCCTTTTTCTTTTTTTATTCCTTTTTTTTCAGAATGTGCTGCAAAAGAAGAACACAATGAAAAGCAATCAAAGATATCTCGTGGGTCTGTCATAGATTTTCTGCTCAATCGTCCAAGGACAAATGGGCATACTTAGAGGCTCCAAATAGAAAAACTTACAACAACAAGATTGTATATATATCTCTCCTATTTAATTTCAATATATGGAAGAACTATTTTGGACAAGAACAATAGGAGATATTGCCCTTGAAACACAGACTGTTCAGAAATTCTAGGTCGATAATAGATTCAAATCTAATGCACTTTTGACCATGATAACTCCGTTTTCTAGAAAACCTATGAATACAAAAGTTATAGAGAACTTCTTAAGCTTTTGAGAATGTACAAGAACTCCAAATTACAAGTTCGTACGTGTGAGATATGATCAATATACCTAACGAGACAAAATGAATCTAATCTAGACGTGATGACACGATTCAAAAAGATGAATCGACATAATGCAAAACTCAAACTAATACCAAAAACACTTTCTAAACTATCAATATGAATCAACAACGGACACAAACTCAACAAAACCAAACTGAAAACGAAAGTTCAAAGGCTCAATGGTGGTTTGGACAAAGTAATGAACGGATCTACTAAACTGTAAGTTTTTTGTGGACTCTAGGTATGAAAAACAAAACTAATATAATAGATAGATGAATTAACTAACAGGCAACTTGGAAATCTGATAACAGTTGATAAGAAGATGAGTCCCGACCTTTCGAAAGGTAATTCATAAGTCGATTGATGGAGATCTCGACGTTGATGATCCGAGACTCTCGAGTAGAACACAAAAACCCCCTGCAATCACTACACCACCGTTCCGTTTGTTATCTACCGTGCTGCACATGATTTACCTCACCAAGAAGGCTAATCCCTGCAAGTGCAACCGAGAACACAAGCAAGACCATAGAAGACACGATCTGAAATCGTGAAGTTGGGGTCTCACAAACCGTAGAACGGCGATATTATTGATATAAGCAAAACCCAATTATTTATGACAGCTACTATGAAGTATATATAAGTGGGAGGACGTCCAAGGGGGTGTTGGAGTCGTTACCTAAACCTAAGACACGAAAATAAGAGATGTAGACTTGATACAAGGCCTGATACGGTGGCGCAGCACCCTGGCAGATTCTGAATTCGATTTTGTTTCGATGATTCACGTCGACTCCGAAGGAATTTTGACATGGAACCAGCGGCATTGGAAACGTTATCCTCTCCCCTTTACGTGCATATGTAGAACGTCCAAAATGGAGCTCGTATGCATTCTGGACGTCCATTTTAGTGCGAACTGCTCCTGGACTCCGAGTTGGATACGATTTTAAGTTGGGCTCGGTTTCCATCTTCTTTGAACGAATTCTCTGGCCCTTCACGTCCCTAAGACTTCTTCCAAGTACTCCTTGAACCTCTCCATGGATCCTAATAATAATTAAATCATTAGGTAGCAATTGATGCTCAAAAACATATAAGGAAACATATAAGAACGAGCTCACCTCTGAAATTAATTGTTGCGTGTGAACTATATTGATTGCATCTTGTATGTTCTATGGAGTGTTGTTTGTATCCATAGAAGTGATGTCCTCATCACTATCAAGGCCTATTAACATGTCATCAAGATTATGTTAATGCGCTTTTAAGACCAGCTAACTTGGGGCCACCTGTCGAGCCCTGGTCATAATGTAAGCTGTCGGCCCTTGACCTATAAAAAGACCGAGCATCCACCAACTAGAAGAAAAAATCCACTCACGCCCAACACTCACTCATGAGAGACTAGACTACTGCATACTCATACATAGGCAATACAACACACAAAATCCCGTTGATGTAGAGTATTACGCTTTGGCGGCCGAACCACATAAAAATCTTCGGCTCCAATATTCATCTAGCTCGTAGATCTAGAGAATTTGCCCCGCCTAAAAAAGAACCTCCATAGAGTACTTCGTAGTAGTACCGGAGGAAGTGTCGATCGAACAATTCGATAGTTTCTTACGTGCATGGAGGTTTTGGCCAAAGTTACTGTGCCTGCATGTAAGAAACGTAAATTGGGACCAAAAACCGTAGACTGTGTCTTTCTAAGATACGCACAACATAGTGCAGCCTATAGATTTTTAGTGATTAAATCCGATATTCCTGATGTGCACATTAACACTGTGGTTGAATCCCGTGATGCCACATTTTTTGAGGATATTTTTTCAATGAAGGATAGAGTTGTAGATCATAGCGATGCATCTACTAGTTTTACTCCTGATCCTTTTCCCATATCCATACCTTGTTCTTACGCTAAAAAACCCATTGAGGATGATAGTACAAATATTGCCCTTTAAAGGAGCAAGAGTCAAATGATTGATACATCCTTTGGTGATGATTTTTCTGTCTACCTTGTTGATGATACATCAAAAATACTTTCAGAGGCATATGCATTGTTAGATGTAGAGAGTTGGAAGGAGGCAATACATAATGAAATGGAGTCTATTTTAACAAATGGAACTTGAGAGATATGTGACAATCCAATTGGGTGTAAACCTATTGGGTGTAAGTGAATATTTAAAAAGAAGATCAAACCAGATGGTACAATCGATAAATATAAGGCTAGACTTGTACTCAACGGATTTACCCAAAAGGAAGGTGTGGATTGTTTCGATACTACATCACCTGTTGCTAGATAAACCACAATTCACGTGCTTGTTGCACTTGCCGCGTCTCATGATCTGCTCATCCATCAAATGGATGTGAAGACAGCTTTTCCAAATAGCAAGCTCGATGAGGAGAACTATATGAAGCAGCCTAACAATTTTGTGGTGCCTGAGCAAGAGAATAAAGTATGTAAGTTACAAAAGTCCTTGTATGGCCTCAAGCAGGCACCAAAGCAGTGGCATGAGAAGTTCGATATAACTATGACCTTAGTAGGCTTTGTGGTAAATGAAGCCGATACATGATGTGTACTACCGGTTTGGTGGGGGTAAAGGAGTAATACTACGCTTGTATGTTGATAATATATTAGTTTTTGGGACCAGTATCAATGTAATAAATGATGTGAAGTCATTCTTGTCCCAAAATTTTGTTATGAAGGATATGGGAGAGGCAGATGTTATTCTAAACGTCAAACTGATTAAGGGTGAGAATGAGATTATTTTAAAATAATATCATTATGTGGAGAATATTCTAAATGCTTTTGATACTCAAATTCTAAAGTTTCTCCAACGCCATATGATCATAGTTTAAAGCTTCAAAAGAACAGAGGACAATGAATTAATCAGTTGAGATATTCCCAGATTATTGGTTCTCTCATGTATCCTGCTGGTGCAACCAGACCTGACATATCATTTGTAGTAAGCAAATTGAGCAGATTTACTTTCAATCCTAGAAGAGATCACTGATGTGCTTTAGAACGTGCAATGAGATACTTGAGAGGTACATCAACATATGGACTTCACTATACAGGGTATCCAGGTGTACCAGGAGGGTATAGTGACTGAAATTGGATCTCAGATGCTGATGAGATCAAGTCTACTAGTCGATATATATTCACTATTGGTGGTGCTGCATTTTCACGGAGGTCTCGCAAGCAGAATATATTGACAAAGTCTACTATGGAGGCGGATCTTGTAGCAGTAGAGACAGCCACAACTGAGGTGGAGTGGCTGAAATAGCTCTTGATGGACTTGCCATTGGTCGATAAACCTGTGCCGACCATTCTTTTGTATCATGATAATCAAAGCATGATCACGACTGTTGGTAATGCAAAAGAAAATTTAAAGTCCTCCAGACATGTGAAACATGGAATCAAAACCATGGGATATTTGAGAAATACGGGAGAGATTGCCGTTGAGTATATTAGTACTAAAAGAAACTTGGCAGACCCTTTTATTAAGGGATTAACTCGTGCTATAATGGAAGAAGCATCAAGGGAAATTTGTCTAAAACCCACATGATGTTATCATACAATGGTAACCCTAATTATTTGATTGGAGATCCCGTGATGTAGACCTTGGGAAAAACAAGTTGTATGGATACTGGAGAGTACTTGTTTATTGCTCATTTCTGTTAGCAGATGCGTACTCTCAGTACTGCATGGAAGGTTGACTTAAATGTCTTAATGTGTTCTGAGGCCTATATAGGCAAGGTACTGTCCTGCAGGGTATACTTGTAAGAATACACCTATGTGAGTTTGACTATGAGGTCACAGTATATGAGTTGTGGGTAATTCAAATAAACTCATGAACAGACACAGGAGCAAGACCGTAATGATCCAACCATAGGCATGGCTTTAGATGGCCTAGTATCGGCAATGCTTTCATGTCAAACTTGCTCGCACAAAACTAATAATTCAAGGCTATGTCCATTGCAAAGTCGTGAGTATGTGAATCATGGAATGTTAGGTGCAGCTCAACCCGTAATGGGTCTGCACTGCAAAGTTGGTATATTAAAGCGCATAAATGTTACATGTGAACCTTGGCTTTCGGTGGGGATTGTTGGGATTAGGATTCTGTACAAGCTCAGTATGTGATTTATTTGGGCCAAGTCCCCTGGTAGAAATCAATGGTGGTGTGGAGAGGTGACTGGAATGTTTAGTCCCAGATTGCCCACCTAGATGAGTGTTCTCCAATATATATAGTGGCTCCTGTAGTGGTTCTGAACATGAGAACAATGAGGGATGAAGGCTACTGCTACAAATACAAACACACACGCACGCACACACGTTTTGGGATTTTACACATGTTTATCTAGTGACTTGTGACTTGCGATGTTGTGTGTTCACGTCATGAAAAGTTGTGTTCTACTAAGCAGTTATTTTTTCCGCCGCTCAAATAAAAGGGAATATTTCATCACACCTAGACTGTTACATCAACGCGTGGAGTAATTTGATTCATGACTGCAAGTGCACGTTAATTGTGCACAAATGCCCCATAACTGCTCTCATCAGTTGCACGTTGGGGGATTTCAGTGGGCGGTTTCCTTAAATTATGTCAGATCGAATTTGAGGCGGTTGCTGATCCTCGAGTATAAGGAGACGTCCTGTATACTGGAGACGACAGACACAAAAACTCGCCTCTCTCGCAAACTGCTCTGCGTCGCTGTTTTTGCTTTGCCATCCCTTCGTCCACCGTGCGGTGGATTGAGGGAGAGCGGTGTCTTCGAGCCGACGTCGGTTATCTGAAGACCTGCATGGGTGTCGGCGATCAGATTTCTTAGAAGTGTGCTCGCATGACCGCTCGCCACACTTCCTGCATCCTCTACATCTTCATCAAGTTTGTCAGTTTCATCCTTACTTCATAGTAGGACAATCTGTAAGTGGATCACTCAATCTATGGCTAATTCAATTTATTTGATGAACGATTTGTTCGCATAAGTTTCAATTCATTTTTTGTAAAGTACTGTTCATGTTGACTGCTAGTATATTTGTTATTGTCATTTCTCTGTTCTGGTTTATCAAATTAAGTGTGTCACGTGTATTTTCTGACAGAAGGAACTAGGAGAGAAACCCAATCATTGCAAGGATCACCGTATGACTCTGATTTCGCCAGTGAACAGAGAGTGGTCCGGTGGTTGCACGTAAAGAAAATTGGTCGATGCACGCCATGGTAGACAGGACATGGCGTCGGCTCTCAGCAGAGGTCAACAACATGCGCGCACGCAACCAAGCAAGGTTTCGGGCACGATTGAAATGCAGCACTGGTGCTGGACGCCATGGTTCACCGTGGTGCAGCGCTGGCCCATGAAAACAGAGCACTTTGGTGCTCTGTACCGAGAGGAAGAAGGAGACCACAGCTCAACTCTTGTGAGGAAAGAAAAGATACTAAGAGAGGTGATAAGAAGGGCAACAGCAGCAGCTGGATTCACTTTCGGCAACCATCATGCACTGGACATGCAGCAACACGCGCTGTCGCTCTGTGAAGGAAAGACAGGTGGTTCCTTGCATTGGGCAGCTGACTGGTGGGGCGCACAGCACCCTTCACTCTTGTCCCCTCTGTTGAATTAAAACTCCAATCAAACATGCTCCAAAAATATCGAAACATGGCAGCAAAGACAAATAAAATGTGTGGACCCCAAATCAAAAGTGCAATTCGTCATTCGGCAAGGTTTCATTCAAATTCAAATTTTTAATTTGAATTCAAGTGCTTTTCAATGTGCTCAGTGAATTAATAGCAAATGACCTTAGAAAATTGTAAAACTTTGCCTGGACGTTATTTGAGGTATGAGGAATCCACTGGTGAACTACAACTTGCATGTTGACTATTTTCATAAGAATTTTTTTTTTGTTTTGCATTTGAAAATCCCTCATTAGGGTTTAGAATGTATTCATTTTCCCTTTCCCATTTTTTTCTTTCTCTTATTTTTAGTTTCACAGCTGATATGAATACCAAAGATTTTTTGGTTTTTATATCTATTATTCACTTAAATTCTCATGCACCTTAGCAATATTTTAAACTATATTTAAAGTTTTACCAAGATAATCTATGTGAGTATGACTATTCCAACTCAATCAAAATGTTTATGTTCACCTTTTTGCATTCTGATGCTTGCAAGTGTGGACTTTTACAAGATTTAAAAACTCCTACAAATGATTTAGTGGAAACGATTAGAATGTAACAATTTTTTAGTGTAACTGTACAAAAAAACTCTTTTAAATTACGTAATCTTCGTCGTAAAACAGAGATGTGAAAGCCCACATTAGGAAAAGAATAAGAATGCAAAATAGCGAACTTTAAAAAAATTATGTTAAAAATTAAGAAGTCAAACTCAAATGAATTATGTTAATTAATAAATTATTCCAAAACTATGGAATTTCAAAAAACTTTAAACCTAGTTTCAGAAAGGACTACTGTATGAGTAAAATTAAATAAGTAGGTACAGAATAGTTGCGTTCCAAGGAGGTAAATTCAAAAATCAAAGTCATGTTCAAATTTAAACTTCAATAAAAAAGCCAAATGCATGCTAAGGCAAGCATCTAATTCTAAATTAAATAGATTTGAATTAGCCAATGTCTTATTGAAATCAATTTAATGTAATTATCTATTAATTCACTAATAGCTTTTAGTTGAATAGTTAAAATCGGTAATGTCGGTACCCGACATACCGGGTACCCTCGCGCACAGACTAAAGTCACCTAAGTGTCCTGCCTTCCTGCCGAGGCAGGGTTCGAGGGCGCCACTTGTCCAGGAGGCCTGGACCCCTCCCTACCTCAGATATGGGGTCCGGTGCATCCACATGGACCTCAAGGAGGGGTCCAGCTCCTCCAAGGAGACGGGCTCCCGAGCGGCCATGAGTCCAGCTTGACGGGACCTCGCTCCCCCATGGGAGAGGTCTCCAATGCTGCCACATGGTTTGAAGCACCAGGTTGGCCACCTCCCGCGGAGGCGGGCTCCGGCTCTACCACGTGTCCAGCGGCCCAGGATCCCCCGCTCTACTCAGGAACGGGCTCTGGGGCTGCCACAAGGTCCGCGGAACTGGACCCGGCCTCCCCCGTAGAGGCTAGCTCCCGAACTACCACGTACGCTGCAACTTGACCTAGGCGGTGAGTTGCGGGAGTTAAGGGGGTCGTGCGCCTTGTCTAAATAAGCATTGAAGACATGGGCCTTCCCCAGGCGCATGACGCGGCGCACGCCTACTGTTAGGTACCGCTACGTCCAATCGCATTGCAGTGAAGACGTTGCAGGCCTACCCCACTTCGCCAAGTGGGTATCTTACAGCGACAAGGATAGTTGGACGGGACATTCCCTGCCATAATAACGACAACGCATGGGCCACTGGCATCTGAGGCAGCATAACAGCATGTCTTCATGCCATGGTCAGAGGAGGCTTATGCGAGAAGCCTTAAATCTTTTCCTGTCGGGCCCCAAACCCGCTTGTCAGGCGTTTGACCTTGTCTATAAAAGGATCGAACCACCACCGTTACAAAGTATCCCCAATCTAATGCATACACACACATTCACACCAGCGGTACAAACCTCAACGTGGAGTCGAGTGTTACGCTCCGGCGGCTCAAACCACGTAAAAGAACCATCTCACCATCTCTCATACGCGCAATCTCCATTGAGGACTAAGCCTGCCGATCAAGAACCTTCACGGGCCGCTCTCATAGAAGGTCCGGGGTAAGTGTCGCAAGAACACTTTGACATTTGGCGCTCCAGGTTGGGACTTTTTCCTCTAAAAAGTGGTTGCGCTTTCACCCCAATGGTGTTCATCAAGCCCGTGGATGGCGGTTTCCGTGGCCGTCATCCGGTGGCCAGATCCATCGCTCGGGCAGCACGGTCTGGTCCATCACGCCCCCGCATTGATGCAGCTGGCCAGGGTGGCGCATCCGGGCACATCCCAGCCTAATCGGCGCCCCCAGAGCCGCCGGCTGGAAGTTCGGAGAGCCCTCTGGTAGCAGCCAGGGTCTTTCTCCACCACCCATCGTCCTTGAATGCTTCCCAGGGAGCGGCTCAATAGTTGGTCCAAGACATCGACCACTTCGTCGTTGTGACCATCAACTCTCCCAACAGAGGGAGGCGTAATGTGTCGCTATCGCGCACGCCATCCATTGACTGTCGCTCCGTCGACTCCCGATCCACCAGGCTTACTAGCGCTGGTCAGATCCCCACGGTGGACCTGAGGGCCGAGCTTGACCGTCGTAAAGCTTAGATAGATGGCCGCATCATCTTCGAGCAGCAGCGGGATATACGGCGCAATCTTGACGCCGAATACGATTCTCAAGGGCCTGAGCAGGTGGCGTCCTCCGTCCAAGCTGCATCACAGGTAAACCCTCCGCTGCTGCCTCACCAGGATTATGTTGGGTCGACTGCGGCCCTGCGGTACTCTGTGCAGCAGGTGCCACAGCAGCAGTACCTGGCACAACAGGTACCACAACAGCATCACTTGGCATAGTAGGTGCCACAGCAGGAGGCTCCGTAGCAGCCGCACGTTGCGCAACAAACCTCCCTAGGGTATGCCATTCTGTACGCCTCTCCAGCGAAGCCCATCGGAGGGTGCACGGCCTTGGCTCCATAGCGTTGCCTGACGATGTGGCCATGCAAGTTCCGGTCACAACTGCCGAAGAAGTTTGACGGAAGCTTCAACCCAGCCAAGTTCCTAAAATCTACACCACAACACTCCTTGCTGCAGGAGCGGATGAGCTTATCCTGGCGAACTACTTCCCCATCGCCCTGACTGACTCAGCTCGGTTATGGCTGATGAACCTGTCTGAGGGGTCCATAACCTCTTGGGATGAGCACTGTCGGCAGTTTACGATGAACTTTGGCAACTCCTACACGTGCCCTAACACTGAGCTCGACCTCCATGCCGTTCGCCAGCAACCCAAGGAGCGCTGCGATCATTCATCCAACATTTCTCCCAAGTACGCAACTCCATCCCCAACATCTTGAAAGCTTCTGTCATAGTGGCATTCCGACAGGGAGTGTGTGACGGAAGATGCTCGAGAATTTAGCCACACACAACATGCAAGATGTCCCCAAGCTCCTCTCCATCGCCAAACTGTGCACCAAGGCGGCAGAAGGCCGTGACTAGCACATTCAGCTCGCCCCGGGCTGGGCAGAGCCGACTAGATCCACAAAGGTGCTGTTACCCTGAGTAGTGGCAAAGACAATAACAAGAACCGGGGCGGCGGCCAGAACAAGCCGTTGCATGGGGCACCCATCGCAGTAGCAGCTACAATCGGTGGACACATACCCTCACGCCCTGATAAATGCCCACGTCAGCCAACTGCATCTGACGACAGTGTATGTTGACGGTTCATACGCACTACTAATAATTCATTTCTAGAAGTGGTGCTAGAAATGCTTGTTAATAGATTTTAGATTATACATATAAATCCGCAAGCGCAGGAAACTATCGATGTAGCATTTCCCCTCTAAGAGTATTCCCAGAGGTGTCATTTATATTCTCCCAAAGGAATGCTAGATGGACGTAAAGCAATCATTCAAGTGGAGAGACTAGGTTGATCTAGGTAGGGATCTAGCCAGGATGGATAAATGATATTTGGAGTATTGTGACACACAAAAGAGCATTCTATCCTAAGGGGATAAATGAGGTAAAGAGGCACTAGGCTAAGGGTTAGGTAGAGACTCCTAAGACGCTTCTAATGTACATATACATAGCCTAAGTTAGTTACTAATGATTGTATTAATTATAAGTTCTCATGCTAAGTGGATTAACACATCGGGCACTGGTTTACCCCTAGCAACACTAGGACGACTCCCGCCAAGAGCTTGTGGCATAGCTGAACGTAGAGGATCACAAAGGACAGATAAGGCTGTCACCACCTACTGCCTACCTCTTCAATCTGTGGGTCTACGAGACATTCAACGCTACTCTCTATCCTATCACCATGCTAGCATATTAAGTAATTACCTTAAGAGCCTATGCACCAGTATACCAGGGGCCTGCTGTCGATGTTGCTACACATTGGTGGTGCACGACGCTGGAGCAGCCAGCTCTGACACCTCCTCGGGGGCCCGCTGTCGATGTCCCAGCAACGATGGTGGGTGACGCTAGAGGAGCCATCCTCGGCACCACCCAGGGAGCCTGCTATCGACGACTCTGTGACGATTGCGGACGACGGCACAGCAACCAGCTCTGGCACCACCCAGGAGGCTTGCTGTCAACGTTCCTACAATGATGGTGGGCGATGCTGAAGCAACCAGCTCCGGCACCATTAATGGGGCTTGCCATCGATGATTCTATGACGATAGCAGGCGATTCCCGAGCAACCAGCTCCGGCACCTCCAAGAGGGCCTACCATCAACAACTCTGCGATGATGGCAAGCGATGCCAGAGCAACCAGCTCCGTCACCACCTAGGGGGCCTGTCATCGATGACTCTGCGATGATGGCGGATGACATCGGAGCAACCTGCTTCGACACCACCCAGAAGGCTTGCGGTTGACATTCCTACAATGATGATGGGCAACGCCGGAGAAGCCAACTCCGGCATCACCCAGGGGGGCTGCCATCGACGACTCTGCGATGATGGTGGGCCATGCCATAGCAACCCGCTCGAGCACCACCCAGGGGGCTTGCCATCGACAACTCTGCAATGATGGCCGGCGATGCCGGAGCAACAAGCTCCGACACCACCCAGGAGGCCTACCATCAACGTTCCTGCAATGATGGTGGGCGACGACAGAGCAGCCAGCTTTGGCACTGCCCAGGGGGTCTGCCATTGACGACTCTACGATGATGGCAGACGACGCCGGAGCAACAAGCTCCGACACCACCCAGGAGGCCTGCCATCGACGTTCCTACAACGATGGTGGGCAACGCTAGCGAAACCAGCTCCGGCACCACCCTGGGGGCCTGCCGTCGACGACTCTGCGATGATGGCGGCAAACTGGAGCAGCCAGCTCCGGCACCACCCAGGGGGCTTGCTGTCAATGACTCTGTGATGATGGCGGGTGACACCAGAGCAGCCATCTCCGGCACCACCCAAGGAGCCTGCCATCGACGACTCTGCGATGATGGCGGGCGACACCAGAGCAGCCAGCTCCAACACCAAGGGGCCTGTCGTCAATGACTCTGCGACGATGGTGGGCGATGCCAGACCAACGAGCTCCGGCACCACCCAGGGGGCCTGCCGTCAACGTCTTAACTCAGAAAAAGCTTGGTGCCCCTAAAGGGGCCCCACCGAGGCCATCTACTCCAACCCCTGTGCTCTGTTGGGGGCCCGTCGAAGAAACCTGCGATCAAGTGGTAGGCGAGCCCAATCACTTGGCCACATCTACCAGGGGCCTGTAAGGGGGTCCCATAGGCATGGTATCATCTGACGATGGATCGGCCATGTCCACTGTGTGATAGTTGGTTCTTCAAAAACTAATGAACTCGATGAAAGTTCTTCAAGCCCTCACACAGCTAAGGACTCGGAGCAATAGTTTGAGAAGCATAAGACAAGCAGAGAAGCCAAACGAAAATTCAAATTCATTGAAAAATATTTACAAAGGGGCGAGCCTCAGATACAAATACCTCCCCGCCTAGAGGCCACTGACCTCAATCTGTCATGAATTGCGCGGCGATGTGTTTGGCGACATCTTTGACTTCTACCGTTGACACCTCTTCACGCTCCACAATGGGGCCCTCGAGTACCGGGTCCAGAGGTATCACCGGATACCGACTCTGGTAGCACAATAGAATGTGGGAAGCCACCATCTCTGCTAGTGCTTTACCCTCGTATTCCAGACAGTAGGCCAGTTACCGCTCTTGCAGATCGAGCTCTCGAGCGCGGCGCTCCAAAGTTTGTTCCCGAGCACGAACGTCAAGCTCCAGCTGGAGGAGTTCCTGGCAACTCAGCTAGGTGTTGCTCCTGATCTTGCGCTAGGTTGCACTCGTGAAGCTTAAGGTCTTCGATGCGGGACTGCAGCTTGTCCTGATCTACCTAACCCTGAGTCCTCATTGCCTAGGACGTCGCCTTTTGCTCAGCAACAACGACCACCCGCTCAAAAACAGGGGCCTCGCGGCATCCAAAGATTGCTCGACCCTCTTCAAGGGCACTCAAGCGGGTGTCAGCCGCCCGATTGATCGCCTTTGCATCGTATTGAATCTTCTTGGATGCTGCATCTATGGCTTTCGCCTCAACTCCAGCTCCTCACTCTTCTTCCGGTACCTCTCTTTTGCCTGATCGATCCTGGACCTCAAAAGGTCCTCCCAGGCCAAGAGACACTCGCCCTCGGCATGCAGCTTCTCCCATTCTGTTTCGAGGGCACCCTGGACCCTGTGGAGGTTGGACTGCACTAAGTTCATGCTGGGCTGCGCCAAGTCGATGATGTCGGAGAGGCGCTCTGGTTCAGACAAAGCCATGGAGGGCCGCCCGGTGATCATATTGAGAACCTCTTCCTCCTGCGGCGATGAAGGAAAGGCCACCAGCGTCGTGTGTCTCGTCCCCAAGAACTGAGCAGAAGTTGCGGCACCACCCAAAGCGGGAACACCATCATCGCCCGAGGAACCACCTGCTGGATTAACAGCCTTGGAGGCTGGGCCCTTAGCTTGATGAGTCGACTCCAATGTTACCTCAGGTACGGTGGCCGTAGGTGCTTCACTACCCGTGCCAGGCGTGAACGTCGAAGCAACGCTTGTACCAGCTTGGCGGTTTCCACCACCGATGCAGCTATGGCCCCCTCGACCCACTTTGGAGCGCTCCGGGTCACTACCCCCAGCGATAAGGGCGCCACAATAGCTTACATAGACCTGGAGATCAAAATCAAAGTCTATTCAAACGAGAAGAACATATGAGATAACGATGCAAGCTGTGGTAAGAATTCCATACCGATGTCCCCAGAAGCTCCAACGGGCCTCGACTTTAGGTGGCTTTGAGGCTGCGGGCTCTGCTAACGACGCGACAGGAAGGGTTGATCTGACTAGGCCTCCACCAGAACCACCGAAGATGCTGCTGGGCCGCATCAGCGTGTCTCCACCAACTCCAATAGTTCCACTCCCGGAGCCTCCTCTTGAGCTGCCGCCGACGTGCATTGCCAAACCTGGGGCAAGATTGCTGGTGGCCCGAGGCCTCTTGGCCAGATGCTCCATGGGTGTAGCGCTCCCGGAGCTCTCTTCGGTGCCTTGGACTACACTGGTGGTGGAGATGCTGGCCGGTGTGTTGTTCGCAGTGGATAGCAGAATTGTCGCTAGGCAGACTAGGCCTCCCTTCGAAGAACTGCCAGCACCCGTGGCTGAGGGGGGGGTGCTCCATCGAACGTTGACTTGGAGCAAGGACCACCCTCGGCGGTGCCCTCAGCAGCGATCGAGGGCGTTTGTACTTCGCTACCTCAATCACAGGTGACTTCCCCTTCCCTATGTCAGGGACCGATGCCTTGCCTTTCCCTCTATCGGAGGGCGCGTCTTCCACCATCAACACTTCGGAGCCTAGGGCAGGCGCAGACTCCTTTGGATGATCCGCGATGACCAGTTCACAGTCCGCATTGCCAACCTACCGTGGCACAAGACCAAGCGTGTCCAGGTTTGGCATCTCCTTCAGGATCGTCACCCCGAGGTTCCTATCCGTGCAAAGTGGCGGACATGGCTGCAGATCGTTGAAGGCGTTGGAAGACAACGGGTCATCACATGTCTTGAACATCACATCAAACACCTCTTGAGGGGTCATCTCCATGTCACGACCCCTCACCAGCCTAGTGCCGTCCTGCGTCCTGAAGTATAGTCACACAGCACGACAATGATGTTGGAGGGGGGCCAGTCATCGACGCACAAAGTCCACCATCACCATTAATGACGACAAACCATGATCCGCTAGGTATCGGATTCTCTTCATCACCAGGGTATACACTGGCTCGAGCTCTGGGCGCTCCTCCCAGGTCTTCTTCCTCAGTGTCAGCCAGTCGGTGGGCAGGACCATCTGATCGTGGGCATCAACATGCACGATCATCCAGTCACCTCTCCAGCCGTCCCATCTCGTGGTGGAAAGCGAGGTGATGTACTTGAAGGGGTTATTGGCCCAATGCTGGAAGTAGTAGGTGCCGAGGAAGTTCGTCTTGCTCTTCCCAGTCCGCCTCAATAGGAAAAATTGCCAGAACACCGGCACGGACGGGTACACTCCGATGAACATCTCGCAGAAGTGCGAGAACGCCGCCGCCACCACCATAGAGTTCGGCGACAGGTGATGAAGTTGGAGCCCGAGGACCTCCAAAAGCGTCACAATTAAAGAGTAAACGGGTAGAATGAACCTGGAGTATGCATACAAAGTGAAGAAGATGATCTCTTTCTTCTCCAAATCCAGAGCCAGGGAGCTGGGATGGATCATATCCCGCTGCTCCTCGTCCTTCTAGCCAAATAGTCGTCTCACGGGCGCTATGTCCACCATGCGGGAGGGAAGCAAGGCCGAGTCCATTGGAGCAGGAGTCGAGAACTACGAAGGTGGGGAAAGCTTAGGTGATCAAGGAGGAAGACGAAGGCTCGAACGTTGGGGTGTGAGTAAGGGTGGAACCACCTTTGCCCGTAAAGTATTTCTTTTAAACACCTTGGCGATGTTTGAGCGCACCGTGCAAATCGCATGGGCCCGAAATCCACTTCTCAATCCACAACGTCCATGATAGCGAGGCCCAGGTCCCTTGACAGAGAGATTGGCCGAGCGGGCCCCCACCCGAGAAGGCAATAGGGCGATTCCCATAAAGGCAGAGAGAGAGCAGCAGGAGCGCAGTAGACGCATTGGGAACTATGGCGATAAAGAAACTGCGGCCAGTAAAGATCCCATCACCTTGACCCCTCAACCAGAGGGGGACGCACGACCATGATAGCAGAGGCATGCACCACTTTGACTGATTAAGACAAAATCAAAAGACAGCGCGGGAAAGCAGGGATAGGGATCCACCCTCGGACTCATCACCTCCCCAAAAGGTGGACCTAGGGGCCACTGTTGGTACCTGGCATATCGGGTACCCTCGCGCACAGGTTAAAGTCACCTAAGGGTCCTGCCTTCCGGTCGAGGTAGGGTCTTAGGGTGCCACGTGTCCAGGAGGCCCGGACCCCTCCCTACCACAGATATGGTGTCCGACGCATCCACATGGACCTCAAGAAGGGTTCTAGCTCCTCCGAGGAGACGGGCTCCCAAGCGGCCACATGTCCAGCAAGACGGGACCCTGCTCCCCCATGGGAGAGGGCTTCTATGCTGCCACATGGTTCAAAGCACCAGGTTGGCCACCTCCCACAGAGGTGGGCTCCGGCTCTACCATGTGTCCCGCGGCCCTGGATCACCCGCTGTACTCAAGAACGGCCTTCGGGGCTGCCACGTGGTTTGCGGATCGGGACCCGACCTCCCCTGCAGAGGCTAGCTCCTGAGCTGCCACGTACTCTGCAACTTGCCTTGGGTGGTAAGTTGCGGGAGTTAAGGGGGCGGTGCGCCTTGTCTAAATCAAGCATTGAAGACACGCGCCTTCCCCAGGCACATGTCGCGGCGCACGCCTACCGTCATGTACTGCTACGCCCAATCGCATCGCAGTAAAGACACTGCAAGCCTACCCCACTACGCCAAGTGGGTAGCTTATGGCGACATGGACAGTTGGACGGGACATTTCCTACCATCATCAACGACTACGCATGGGCCACTTGCGTCTAAGGCGGCAAGACGACAGGTCTTCAAGCCACAGTCAGAGGAGTCTTATGCGAGAGGCCTTAGATCTTTGGGATAAGATCACCCTGTGGCCACCTATCGGGCCCCTAACCCCACTTGTAAGGTGTCTGACCTTGTCTATAAAGGACCAGACCGCCACCGTTACAAAGAATCCCCAATCTAACACATACACACGCTACACACACATTCACACCATCAATATAGACCTCACTACATAGTAGGGTATTACGCTCCGACGGCACGAACCACGTAGAAACCACCGTCTCACCATCTGTCATATGCACAATATCCATTGAGGACTAAGCCCTTGTGACACCTGGTTCTAAAAATGAACCAAGTGAACGCATATGTGTGCCCAGGACGTTCAACACAAATACACGAGTGCACCACAAACGATATACAGAAAATTACCGCAGCTCGAACTAGTAAACAAGTATTTTTATTACAATATTCAAACAATTCTAAAATTACATACTCTAATGATCGTTATTAATAAATTTGAAACTAATGCAGTGGAAATAATCTAAGCATGAAGCAAACTAAGGCTCCCTTTGGTAGAGCTTCACGATTGTGATTCTCAGGTAGAATCTGTGGAGCTATGCCAAACACAATTCTGAAAAGTGATTTTAACTGATCCTGAGAAGTGATTCTCTAAAATGAACTAAGAGGTGGAAGCTGAAAAAAAAAGCTTTTCCTAATTCTGTGAAGTGATTCTCAATTCTGATTTCTAAGAGTTCATTCTAGAAAATCATTGAGAATCACTTTCAGCCACAAAATCACTTCATCGGAGAATCAGAAGTGAATTCGAAGAATCAGAAGCTGAGAGCTGTACCAAAGGGGGCCTAAGCATATAGGGTAGCGCGGCTCCAAGCACGACCACAAGCAAGTCGACGGCATCACACAACCTAGTACTTCGCATTATCCTCAGGGTACTCCCAAACATCACCTGAAACTGTTGGTGGGGGAATTGCAAGGGTGAGCACATGTCATACTCAGCAAGTGTAGGAAAATAATGACATGTAGCTTATGCAAGGAATGACAATAAATAATGGCTATTTGCTGAAAAGTACATTTAAAACATGTAAAAAGCATCCTACAATGTCTATGTGAAATAATCCCATCATATCCCAAATAATTAACATAATATGAATCCATCATTCATTATCCATCCATATGACATATTCTTACCATCATCATTAACCATGTATATTTATCACAATCCAATCCATAACCATAACCAAACCACCCCAATTCCCAAGTTCAGCTCTAATCATGTAGGTCATCCAGGTGCTCTTAACCGGGAGCATGACTATCATGATAGTTTTTAACACTCTGCAGAGGTTGTACCATTTTACCCACAAGTTCGTGATTTCATCACCCATCGGTAACTAAAGGAAACCTCCCTTATGCCAAATATATTACCTTAGGTGTATGGCCAAGAGATCACAAAATAGCCTTTACAAAGGGACTACCAGCATATTTAGACCCATTGAGGTTTTACAGGTGGTGATGCCTCCAACTGAGCACATCCAACCAAGGGCCCTTTCTTGTGTCATTCGGATCCCAGGGCATTCCTGCCACGATTGCAAACCCAACCGACTCCCATTCCCTGCTCCTCCAAATGATCCAAACAATGCTGGCAATACACCTAATTAATCAGCTAAGCCGCACCCATACTTGGCCTTGTGGTGACACTATATTCCTGGCTTTCTCGCATGAACCAGTCCTTAGATCTAAAGCAAGCAAGACCACAATAACATCCAACCCTGTCCACAAACCATGCTTGTCTAGATCTCCCAAGTTCCAAGTTACCAAGTATCCATGTTCATCAATATTCATCATCTGTAAGTCCATTAATTCATAATTAAGCCATTCTGTTGGTTTCCCATCCCAAATAATTAGAGCAAAGCAAAAAGGTAAATTCCCTTCCCGACTCTCTACAATATAATCCAAGCGACAAGGTTGGTCAAACAAGTCTAGTAAACACCATCTTGGGTTTCCCATCAATTTGACACAAGCATGCAGTTTTTCAAACAAAACATCTAAAACAGGATCAAAATGTTCAAGGACACTTGCCTTGCTCTTGAGATTGGTTAGGATCAAGAGCTTCGAACTTCTGGTGCTGGAGGTCCTCGACATCGCCCTCTAGAGCAATACCTTCTGTTCCGCGCAACAAACATACAAAACAAGCATTACAATCAATAAATGCTCATATATTACTCAATATGTCATGACATGCATGAATAATGCAATTATGTATTAATGCTTGTTATCAAGTTGCTATCATTGCTTACTAACTAGTTGTAATTAAGTACTACATGTTAGAAAAAAGTTTCAAGTCATTTAGGAGGATACTAAAGAAGTTCCAGGAAATTTCAAAACAGGAAGATCGAACTAGTCTACACGGGACAGGACGAGTCCGTTCTGTAACATAAAGGAAACTGGACTAGTCCGCAATGGGAATGGACAAGTCCGCTATGGCCAGGTTATTGGCGAATTTCAACTAGGGCATAATTTGAGTTAATATAGAACCATAATTTACAAAGAAAAGATGCATCTAAGGTATCTACCACGAATTCAAGATTTCAAGAGTTGAAGACTCGAGAATTTGATGTCACGATAGAAGGGGACGAAGAATTGGCAGAAGAGGATGTCAACGATAAAGGATTGATGATGGAGATCGCAGCAGCGAAGACAACATTTGTTGATCCTCCTCCTTCCTCCCTTCTCCTTTTTCTCCCTGCGGTGGAGGCTCCTTGATGGCGGCTCTCACGAACTAGGGTTAGGGTTCTCTCTGATTGTGGCAAAGAGGTGAGAGGGTGTGCGTTGGGGTGTTTATATAGGGTGGAGGTGGTAGGGTTTGGGTGGAATTTGAGTACAAGGCAGTGGAGGATGAGTAGGGATCGTGGTGGGGTCCACTGTGGTCAGGAACAACGTCCTTGGGCCCACTTAAGTCAATATTCCAATAACATGTCGTGGGGGAAAAATTGAATTTGAGTCGGGCACACCGAACTAGTCTGGTAGCTGTCGGACAAGTTTGATTTTGAACAGAGGCTAGAGCGGCCAAGTCCAATGGTGGTCCGGACAAGTCCGAAAAGGTCCAGAGAGTAAAATAGACAAGTCCGGTGCAGGGCCAGACAAGTCCGAATATTTGTCCAACTTTTTAAAAACCGGACCTAATTGGGGAATTATTGAACAACTCTGAAAAGTTCTAGTAGGGGAGATCATACTAGTCTACACTCGATAACGGACAAGTCTAGGATGCAATAGAACTATTTTAGACTAGTCCACAGTAAAAGCGGACAAGTTCGGAAAACAACAGGGGCAAAATTGGACTAGTCTGGGGTCTAGTCTGGACAAGTCCGCACTGACACTGACTTTTAGCTACAGTTTTGGTTCTAATTCATTTTCATCTTGTTCTTTTTTGTGTTGCTTAATGTTAAACACGTATAAGAATGTATGAAATGCATGATGGATGAAATAGGGTGTTACAACCCGACCGATCAAGAAACCTTCGCGGGCTTATCTCAAAGCAGGTCCGAGGGAAGTGTCGCAAGAACACTTCAACGGGTAATTAAAATATGCTCGAATGATAATTCAAATTTAATTATGCAAACTTAACATGGGCTAGAACAAGAATTAATATCATGGTTACACCTCTCTCAATGGATTAGAACTTGCAAAATGGTTTTGTTGATGACAAATAAAAGAAAAAGCAACTACTTAAAAAGGAAATTCAAATTTTAATTTAAATGTCAAAATTCAACTTACTCAAAACGCAAATCTGATTTCACATTTGGAATCCTAATATTTTGTTTAGCTAAACTGTGTAATTTTAGTATTTTTAGAACTTGTTTCTTACTCTTTTATTTGGACCAGAGAGGAGGTTGTAACATAGGGCACAGCGAAGAACACGAGTCCAACTCAAAATCCGGCAAACAGAACACCGATCGAACAATCAACAAAACGGAAAGTAACTAAACACACACAAGATGCCTCGACGAGGGTGATCCTCGTTCTCACTTCTCCTCCATTTCTGATCTCAAGTTCATAGTTCATCTTGGGATACAAGTCTCGGTGGAAGAAGAGAAGAGACGTGGGAAGGGAGGAGAAGCAGAGGGAGCAGGGGAGCAGGATAACAAAATCAGTTTTTCCTCCCTCTCCTGTCGAGCGATGGCATCTTCATATAACCACCATGCCTCTTGGTTGGTCCAGCGCCTCTGGGCCGTCGTCCTCCGGGCCGTCGTGAGAGCCCACGCCACGGGAGTCTTGGGTGTTTGATTTTCCCACCATCTTCTTTCCCGCGTCGCTCCCGTCCTCATCGCTGGATCCTGGGTTGGTGACAATGCCTCCTCCCGAAGAACCAGCCTGTCCCCAGGCTGCAGCATCAGGAAAACATTGATGAAGAACTCCATAGTCCTCCCAGGTAGCAGCCGTAGGAGGAAGGCCGGACCACCCAACCAGGATCTGAGTGACCGCATTGTTCCCCTTCTTTACGAGCCTCCTCTCAAGAATAACGTCAGGAACAACATCAGCAACATCCAGGGAAGGAACATCAGGAAGTTGAGAAATGACCGGTGTATAGTTGGGAGTGAAATCCTTGAGTTGAGAGACATGGAAGACTGGATGAACAGCACTGGTCACTGGCAAGTCCAACTTGTAGGCGGCAGTTCCTATCTTGGCCAGAACAGTGAAGGGACCAAAGTATTTGAAGCTCAGTTTTGGAAATTACCTGCTAACCACCAATTGTTGAGCTTACGGTTGAAGTTTAACTAAGACTTGATCACCCACTTGAAGGTCCTGTCAGAACGATTTTTGTCAGCGGACACTTTCATTTTGTTTTGGGCCCGGTGGAGCTGCTCTTTCAAGAGTGCAGAGAATAGCTGGCGTTCCTTCAACATCTCTGAAACTTCTACTTGATCAGATAAACGTAGGCCGGGAAAGAACCCTGGAGAAGGCTCCACGCCATACAGAGCCTTGAAGGGAGAGCACTGTAAGGTTTAATGATATGTCGTGTTGTACCAAAGCTCCGCGAGAGAAATCCATTGAAACCATTTTTTGGGGTTGCCTTAGTGGAATAACGCAAAAACATTTCAATGCACTGATTAACCCATTCAATCTGGCCGTCCGTTTGAGGGTGATAGGCCGAACTGAGCTGAAGATCAGTATGAAGAAGATGAAAGAGCTGAGTCCAAAATGAACTTGTGAAGATCCTACCACGATCAGTCACAATGGTCTGTGGAACTACATGCTGTTTCACTATGGAATCCAGGAAAACTTGAGCAATGGTGTGTGCTGTAAAAGGATGCTTTAGAGGAATGAAATGTGCATATTTTGTGAAATGATCTACAACCACCATAATAACTGTATAACCATTAGAGCAGGGAAGTCCTTTGATGAAATTCATCGATATATCAGTCCAAGAGCTGCTAGGAACCGGCAATGGACTAAGGAGACCAGGGTATTTGCAAAGTTCATGTTTGGCTTGTTGGCAAGTCTGACATTGCTTAACAAAAGAATCAACATCCAGCTTAAGATTTTTCCAATGAAACAACTTGCTCAGCCGATGGTGAGTTGCTTGAATCCCCGAATGACCACCTAGAGCAGAGGCATGAAAAGCAGAGATAAGTTTGGTCTGTAAGGCAGAGTTAGCACCCACCCAAATGCGTTTCTTGTATCGAATCAGACCATCAGAAAGTGAGTAGCCTTTGTCATTTGGACTGTGAACAGCAAGTTCAGTGAGTAATTGTTGAGCCTCCGGGCCACTCTGATAAGAGTTAAGCACTTCTTGAATCCAGATGGGAACTACTGCACTAATGGCAGTGAGTTGGCAAACAGAAGACCGTCGAGACAAGGCATCAGCTGCACAATTTTCATAACCCTTATATAAAAACTTGTATTCCAGACCAGCCAACTTGCGCATTGCCTTTTTTTGCATTTCAGTGGACAGGGTTCGATTTTGGAGATGGCATAGGCTTTGATGATCGGTCTTAATAATGAACAGTCTTCGCTGCAAGTAGGCACGCCACTTGTCCACAGCCATGAGGACAGCCAAGAATTCTTTTTCATACACCAAGAGCTTTTGATTAGCCATGCTTAAGCCTTTACTGAAATATGCAAGAGGATGACCATTCTGACACAGAACAACACCAATGCAAAATTCAGAAGCATCCGTTTCAATGACAAAATCCTGGGAAAAGTCTGGAAATGCCAAAACAGGCGTAGTGGTCATTGCAACTTTCAGTTGATCAAAAGAGTCTTGTGCTTCAGTGGACCAGGAAAATGATTTGTGGTGCAGAAGATTGGTGAGAGGGCGAGCTATGACACCATAGTTGCGAACAAACCGTCTATAGTATCCAGTAAGTCCAAGAAACCCCGGAAGTTCAGTAAAGGACTGAGGAATATGCCATTGAACCATTGCTTTAATCTTGGTAGGATCAGTGGATACCCCATCTGAAGAAATAATGTGGCCAAGGTATGCTATCTCTTGTCGGGCAAACATACATTTCTTCAGTTTGATGTGGAACTTGTGGTGTTGCAGAGTTTGTAAGTACGTGGTCAGGTGTGCCACATGATCTTCGAGAGATTTGCTATAGACAAGGATATCATCCATAAAAATGAGAACAAACTTCCTCATGAACTCTGCAAAACTGAATTCATCACATTGGAATGTGGCTGGGCATTTGTCAGTCCAAATTGCATCACTCGGAATTGGAAGTGGTCATGGTGGGTTTTGAAGGCAGTCTTGCATTCATCTGGAGGATGCATATGTATCCGATGAAATCCAGCCGCTAAGTCAATTGTAGAGAACTAAGTAGCACCACCAATCTCATCCAAGAACTCCTCAATGATGGGTAGAGGAAATTTGTTCTTGATGGTAATAGAGTTGAGCTTACGGTAATCAACACAGAAACGCTAGGAGCCATCTTTCTTTTTAACCAATAGTGCTGGAGAAGCAAAGGGGCTCATACTCGGCACCACAATGCCTGATTGTAACATTGCAGAGACTTGGCGCTCAAGTTCAGTCTTCTACTCAGGGGTGTATCAATAAGGGCGACTATTAACATGAGCTGCATCTGGTAACAGAGGTATAGTGTGGTCATATACCCGAGAAGGAGGTAAGATGGCACGATCCAAAAACAGTTCAGAGAATTGTAAAATGAGAGTATGGACAGATGGTGGTATATCTGTCAATGAATCCAATGTATTGGCAACAGATGTAGAAGGTTGCAGCAATAAAGTGGCCCATAACTGGTTACTTTGAATCCATTTCCATAATTCTTCAGCAGAAATCTCTTGTATGTCAGTCGTCTGGGAAGGAAGAACTCCTTGAAGTCTAATCAAGGTACCATGATGCAAGAACTCCAACCATCTAGCTTGCCAGTTACAAGTCATAGGACTGACAGTCTGTAACAATTACATGCCTAAAATCATATCATAGGCCCCAATATCCAAAAGCTTCATGGTGTGAGTAAAAGTGTGACCCTGAACCCACAATTGAAATCCTTGCACTTTAGAGACACAAGTAAAACAGTCCCCATTAGCCACTTTAATATGAACTGGGGAAATAGCAGTTACCGAGCATTTCAAGGCAGGCACAAGTTTAGAATGTAGGAAAGAATGACTGCTGCGGGAATCCACTAGAATCATAAGTGCTTTGTTGTTGACGAGAGCCTGAAGTTGAATAGAGACAAACCTTTGCTGCCCTGACAAGGCATAAAATGATACATCACAATCATCAACATTGCTCGAATAAGATATAGACTCCAATGCATCTAGTATCTCATCTGACAGAAAACCCCCTCATCGACAGTAGCAAACCATAAGGCATTGAGGTGCCCTTCAGCAGGAGGGATACACTTGTGTGAAGGGCTGAACTTGTCACCACATTTGAAGCAGATATTGTTAGCTCGCCGGAATTCTTTAAGTTGCCTTGCCTTCCACATATCAGTGTTACTAAAGGCTGCTTTTGAATCTACTCTCTGAATGTTGGGAAGTGACCTTTTGAAGCCAAAACCTCTGAACTGTTTATTCTTGTCAGACAAGTGCTCCTGTATCTCAGCCAGGGTAACAGCTTGGGACGGAGATTGAGGTAGATGCATCTCCACCGCAGAACATAATTCAAGTTTCAATCCATTCAGAAAGTGAGAAACAAGCATAGTCTCACTAATAGAAGAGTCATACAGTTTAATGTGATATACTAGTTGCTCAAATTGCTGTATATAATCTTATACAGGCCCAGATTGTTTCAGAGTAATGAGTTCCATGGTTTTTGCTCTATGTGTGTCTTTCTCGAACTCAAGAGTAACTGCAGAGACAAAACAATTCCAATCCAACATAGGAACAGAACGTCGATGGGCTTTAAAATAATGTGCCGCCCTATCCAGTAAGCCTAATGAAGCAGCCATGACACGAAATTCATAAGGAATAGAGTATAACTCAAAATAAGTATCACACTTGTCGAGCCAAATTTTAACCTCAGGTCCTCAGTACCGTCAAACTTAGGAAGGTCAAGTTTAGGTAACCAATGTTTCTTCACAGGAGCATCATGTTCGTGATGAGGCAAGGTACGCATGAACTGAGGCGGAACGTAAGGTTCATAGATCACCTGAGTAGTTGGGCCTGTAGGAGATTGTCGAGAAGGTCCAGGACCCATGATGCCTGCGCCGTTCGGAGACGGACTGAAGTCAGGATGCCTGATAGAGCGACTCAAATTGATCTGATCTTGTTGAAGCTGTGAAATAGACTTCATGGAGAGATCCAACTGTGAATGAACGCGAGTGAGATCAGAACTCATCACACCCATACGATCGTCCAAGGAAGACACACGAGTATTGATGGACTCAACCGAAGCAGTCAAGGAGGCCAGAGCGTCCAACACTTGAGATTGAGACTCCACCATCAGATTAGCGAGAAAACGAGCTTGGGGACCTGGATGGTAAGACTGCGCCGTGCTGATGCTCCTCCAAGCCGATCCATCCAGGGTAACGGATTTACAGGAGTCGCAAAAGCAACTCCAACCTTCCCCACAGAATTTTACCGATCCAGCCGAGAGAGTAACGAGCGACACATAAGACCCAAGTCTGATACCAGTGTAATAGAGGGCACAACGAAGAACATGAGTCCAACTCAAAGTCCGGCAAACAGAATACCGATCGAACAATCAATGAAACGGAAAGTAACTAAACACACAAAGGATGCTTCGACGAGGGTGATCCTCATTCTCACTTCTCCTCCATTTCAGATTTCAAGTTCATAGTTCATCTTGGGATACAAGTCTCGGTGGAAGAAGAGAAGAGACGTGGGAAGGGAGGAGAAGAAGAGGGAGCAGGGGAGCAGGATAACAAAATCAGTTTTTCCTCCCTCTCCTGTCGAGTGACGACATCTTCATATAACCACCGTGCCTCTCGGTTGGGCCAGCGCCTCTGGGCCATCGTCCTCCGGGCCGTCGCGAAGCCCATGCCACCAGAGTCTTGGGTGTTTGATTTTCCGGCCATCTTCTTTCCCGCGCCGCTCCCGTCCTTATCGCTAGATCCTGGGTTGGTGACAGAGGTGCACTAGGTGAGGGACCCACCTGTTAGGGTTCCAAGCCAAGCAACATCCTATTTTTTCCTCAGGGGCAGCACGCGCGCCACACAGGGCCAAGGTGCCATGCAACTGCTTTGTCCACTCCAGCATGATGTCCTCTGCCCTATTCGTTTTTTGCTTGATCCAATTGCAAGACGACAATGTTCTGCTCGCTTCCTCGCTTATCACTCGCGCTCCACACCCTGCTCGCCCTCACCGTGCGCCGTCGGCCACGCTGCCTCCTCGAGCGTCCCTGTGGTGCCATGTCCCTACAGTATCTTGCTCTAATCTCTCTCTTGCGCCCGTACTCCTCCTCCCCACAAGCTCCTAGCCTCTGTTTTGCTCACCCTTCAACCTGCACCATGGCTGCCATGATGAGTTCTTTGCTGCCCAACTCTGCTCAGCCGTCTCTTGCACAACCAAACCGCTACAAGGTGTGGGATGATGCCCTCCATTGTTCTAAGGCTGGAGTGCCCTGCTCCCTGCTTCCACCGCAAGTACTTCACAGCCGATGCTCTATTTCTTCCTTGGCACATTGAGTTCACATCGCTCGACACATTCTGGCGCTCCCCTCTCCAACTTAGCATGCCGCCAGCTGTGCCGTCACTTTTTCCTCCTCCCTAACACGAAGAGGCGATGTTTCCTTCCTTCCCTCGATCTGTGCTGAGCCGGTCTTCTTCCTCTTGGTGGAAACTGCCAAAACTCAACGTCGCCACATCGTTTGATGTCTCTGAAGCCTCTCCAGCTCGGTTAAAGCTGCACAAAGGTTTGCATTCTTCTTTTCTTCATCTACATGCTCCATTTATATCGTACCACGACCTCGGGTCCACTTACTTTCAATTTTCCCCACCAATGTTCATATAGACTGTGGCCGAGCTCCATAAAAATTCTCCTTCCACCATCGGTGATTCTCTCTTCCATTTTTCAACCATAGAATCTTCATGCTCTAACAATCCTTCTAGAGAAAACCAATCAAAAAATTATCAAGAAATAGCTCATGAATTCCATATCTTGTTGCCAACTTTGAGTATACCTAGCTGCACCCCAATGCGCCCCTATGTCTGACCATTTCCACCTCGATTCAGTTCCAATTTAAGGGTCCTCAGGTTTCCATGATTCTGTAGAGCTTTGTCCCATGGGTTTTGTGGTGGTTTTTGTCAAGATCGAGCTCGACAGAGCTTGACGCCGCCATGGCCTCACCGACGTTAACCCCCTATCCCATGCTGCACCCTATCGAGTACCCGATCATCATCCTATTGTTTTGGTCGTCGATTTAAACCTAGTCCCGGTGCCCTTGGCCCCCTCCGGCGAAGGACCGGCATGCTGCGCTACCGTCCATGGTGCCCTCTGCCTGATGTTGAAGAAGGCCCAAGTGGGTCCCATTGTAAGCCAGAGGCTTAATTGTCCAGCAAAAGATAAATGCAGAAAAAGCTAGCAACTTCTAAAAATCACTATAATTTGTAGAGAACTCCTAAAAATGTGAATTTTTTTTTATGAAATCTTTATGATCTAAACTTTGCAGTCGATCAGTGTTGGTATTTCTTACAAAAATAGAATAATCCGCAAGCACACAGAAATACCGCTGTTGCACTTCCCTTTAAAGAGTATTCCCAAGGGTATCAAATCTAAGGAACGTGTGTGAGATCTTCCAACTTGTTCTCCCAAGAACACACAATTATTTTTGATAGACAAGAATTTGAGAGGAATTAAATGGTTTGAATTCTAGGCCACAATAGTCTATGGGAGCTACTTGCTGCGGGCATGGGTTTAACCCTGGCAACACCACGACGATTCCCGCCAAAAGCCTATGCCATAGCCGAATGTGGAGGATTACTAATGACAGATAGGGCTATCACCACCAACAGTCTACCTCTTCAATCCGTGGGCCTACGAGATATCCACTGATGAACTATAACATAAGTACCACACTTACGTTCTAATTCACAACTCTAATCATTTTGAATGTAAAGGTACAACTAGAGCCTCTAATAAATTAAAGCAGTGAACCCACAAGCAGTTACGTAAGCAAACTACTATGAAATAGAAATCAAACATGTATTGAATTCACATAAGTTTCTTACTCGATTGTGGCAGAACTTCCTTAGAGGTACAAATGTGGAAGAGGGACATGACAAGCCCAAACCTCCTCCTCCTAACTCCTCCTCACTCTCCTTCTACTTGCCTGGCCACTAGGGCAGCTCTAAACATTATGAGTGGAGTACTATTCTTAAACTTGTGGTTTTTATTATGTGAGGGAGTGAAGGGGTTATTTATACACGAGTTCAGTCGGTTTGGCGCCATAATTAACTCGCGAATCAGTCGTTACCACCATCAGAGAGTCACAGGAGGGTGACACACGTCATTCGGTCGAGCCAGGGGGTCGACTGTGACACCCGGTTTCAAAAATGAACCAAGCGTAATGCATATGTGTGGTCAGGATGTTTAACACACATACACAAATGATTCACAAACGATAAACATATTATAACCATGTCTCGAATAATAACACTAATAATAGCACCTTATTACAAACCAAATAGTCTCGAATACAACTCTGAAAGACTACAAGGGAAAAACTAAACACTAATGACTCCAAACTCCACAGGCAAGCTTGATGGCAAAACGCACGCCTATAACTCCTCAAAGACCTCCTGGTACTCCACCTGGTCGCCCGCGTCTAGATTTGGTGGGGGAATAGCAGGGGTGAGCACATGCCATACTCAGCAAGTGTTGGAAATTATGACATGTAGCTTAAACAAGGCATGATGATAAACAATGGAAAATTGCATAAAAGTACATTCAAAACAGTTGAAAATGCAATAATGTGATCATTAAGTGTGGTCCTTCCCAAATAACCCATATAACATCAATTTCATCTTAGATGACCAATTCCAGCAATAATAAACCATAATCAACTCATAACTGCTCATTTATCTCAATTTCATCAATACTATATACCCAAGCCGATTTATAAACCAATACCAATGCCCAATTCAATTCTAGCCATTAAACCAATTTCAAGGTCCATATTCTAATCATGTGGGGATCCAGGTTGCTCATGACTGGGAGCACGACTATCATGATAGTTTAAGACACACTTTGCCGAGGTTGTACCACTTTACCCACAAGTTCATGATTTCATCACCTTTCGATGACTTAGGAATCTCAATTATGCCGTCTCACACTTCCTTAGGTGTGTGGCCGAAAGATCATAAAATAGCCTTTACAAAGTGATTACTAGCCTATTTAGACCCCACTGAGATTTCACCGGTGGTGATGTCTCCAACTGAGCACATCCAACCAAGGGCCCCCTCTTGAGCCATTCGGATCCCAGGGGTCCCACCAATCTCTACAAACCGATACGACTACCCCTTCTCTGAGCATTCTTAATGGTCCAAATAGTACCGGCAATACAATAATTAGTCAGCTAAGCCGCACCCATACTTGGCCCTGTGGTGGCATTGTAAATCTTGGATGGTCGCTCCACGAATCGTTCCTTAGATCTAAAGCAAGCAAAACCACCCAAAATAGTCCAACCCGTTCCACATAACCAACTTGCTTAGATCCCTAGGCACCATGTTGCTAAAGGGTCGTTATTATCAATTCTCATCATTCATGTGTTCAACAGATCATAATTAAGCCATATGATTGTTTCCCAAACCCAATTGAGTAATGCGGAGCAAAAAGTGCAAAATACCCTTCCCAACTCTCTACATAGTGTTCAAGTGACAAGGGTGGTCATTCGAAACTAGAAACTCCTACAATTGTGTTTTCCCATCAATTTCAACACAAGCATGCAATTTTGCAAACGAAACTTTTAAAACAGGATCAATATGGTCAAGGGAACTTGCCTTGCTCCTGAGCTTGATTTAGATCGAAGGCTTCGAAACTTTGGTTCTGCAGGTCCTCGAAAGCACTATCTACGACAATTCCTTCTATTCAGAGCGACAAACATGCAAAACACACAAATCAATCAAATAATACTCATATAGTACTAAATATGCCATGATTAATTCAATTGTAAGGTAAAACATGTTAATGAGTTGCTATTAATGTTTACTAACAAGTTCTAATAGTTTTTAACAAGTTTGGACAAGTTTGGAATTGATTTGAGTCAAATCAGAATTAATTTAGCACCAAACAGATTCAAATACCGGACTAGTCTGGTTTCAGTGGCCGGACTAGTACGCCCTGATCAGAACTGGAATTTAGGGTTTTCTTGATATGTGAGAATTGGGGTTGAATTGATGTAGAAACTTGGATTTAGAGGGTGTACCACGTGTTTAGAGATTGAAAGATCAAGGTTTGGGTGCAACACTTGGATCTTAATGAATAGGGCTTGATGAAGATGAGTTGATGAAGATTTTGGATGAAGAACGTCAATTGTTGAAGAATCAATGAAGATTGATCTTGATCGGTCCTTCTTCGTGTTCCTCTCTTCCTCCTTGCTCCTGGACTTGATCTTGACGTCGGCAACAAGGTAAAAGTGGCAGCAAGGGTTTTCAATTGGGGTGGAGAGGTGTGGAGTATTGGGTTGTTTATATAGGGGTGGAGAGTTAGGGTTTTTTGGTGAATTCCAAGTAGAATTTGGTGGGGTCCACTTGGGCTCCTCTGATGATGGGCACGAAGTTCTTGGGCCCAAATTAGGCAATTACCCAAAAACAAATCATGGAGAAATAATAGAATCTGAATTGGTTTTCGAAGGCCGGACTAGTCTGCAGTAGGAACAGACTAGTCCGTTAGGCAATAGAGTAAAAATCGGGCAAGTCTGACCGGACAAGTCCGCTCGGCAACAGAGAAGAAAATCGGACAAGTTCAGTTGGCATGGTCGGACAAGTCCGGGGAAAACTTCAGAGGCTCAACCGAACTAGTCCTTATATTGTGCCGGACAAGTTCGGACTCTTAAGAGGACAGGATTTTCTGAATGAAATTGGGGACACCAGACTAGTCCGGGGTTATTGCCGCACAAGTCCGCACTTCTGATGAAAACTGAATTTTCTGAATAGAGGATAGGGATACTGGACTAGTTCGGTTCAGAGGCTGGACAAGTCCGCACCCTGATAGACTGAAATTTCCAGTTTAGCCCTAAATTCATTTTAATCTTGTTTCTTTTTACATGGCTTAATGTTAAACATGTATGAGAATGTATGCAATGCATTATGCAAGAAAATGAGGGTGTTACATCGACGACCTTGTCCTGGCCTCCCCCTCTGCCGTGCTTTCTCGGATTGGCTGCCAGGTGGACCCTCACCCCCTTCCCGCGTGAATCTCTGTTGGATCTCCTTAGATATGCTTGGGAATGAGTCATGGGTCAATTTGATGCCATGTGTCATTGCCTGGTTGGTTGAATGGCAACTTTTAGGATTGCTCCTTGCATTCTTGGGTATTTTGGGGCTTAATTCACCTGCATGCCAATAGACACTAACACTTGTGGAATTTGTTAGTTTCAACTCCTACCACTATGTTGTGTTCTCCATTTTATAATCTTTATGTAGTGAATTTACGACCAGATTTAGCATTTAAGGACCGTCAACAAACTCTCTCACACTTAGTCCTTCTTGTCCTCGAGTGAAGGAAGAACTGAGTGCTAAGATAAATATTGCTATGAATATGAAAGAAGTATACAAAGGATTTTAATTCGTTACTTTACTTATGAAACTTTTGTAATGTTGCTATCATATCATCTTGCGCATTTCAGTGGTGGAACGGTTGAGTGCATCTAACCCGTACTTCCTCCTGCTGAGATGACTTCAAAAATTGCTATATTTCGAATATTAAAAGGATAATGCCTTTCTCCCTCTCAAATAGATTCTCTCAAGTCACTCAAAATGTTTGAATCCACACCTTGACACTATTTTGCCACTTTTGTCCTTACATTAAGTATGGCTTTTTGTGGAGCTTGGTAGGGATGAGGATGAGCACACTTGCAATTCATATATTACTAAGTAAAAAAATGAGATCCATATGATAAGACCATGCAATAAAAAATCAATGACTAAGGAAATTCTTGGGCACATAGTGTGGGTTGTGGATGATTGTTGACGAATGGTGGTGATGACTCCCATCTGATCACTCTCTTTTTGTGCAAGGATGAAGCATGGCTACTTATTGACTCTTTCCCTTTTTCCTTTTCTCTTTTTTTGAATTATTTTTGAGAGCTCTTGTAGCCATGCCTTCTACTCCTTTTTATGCATCTTTTTAATGACATAGGAATTTCCAATAAATCTCATGGAGTATCTTATGATGATGGATGGATGAAAATTATGGAATATGGTGGGATGCACAAAAAATCCTAATCAAAGAATTTATGCAAGTCACTCAATAGGGTCAACGGTTTGACAAAGTTTAATGAAAAATGCTAAGTGGCATATGCATGTGGTTTTCAACAATTATATCATATGGCCTTGGTGGGTATTTAATTTCCATTGAGAGAGGAAGCTAAACCATTAAGACTTCAAAATTATGCAAAGTTCAAAATCAATTTCAAGCAAGGATGTTTTTGTCAATGGGTTCATTTTACTCACCATATCACACTAATAAAAAACTTAAATGTCACGTTGTCCTAAATTAATGATATGGGTTCAAAAAACATGGTAGTGATATCAAAATACGAAGTATACTATCTCATATTTCAGAAATTTTGCATTGTTTATTTTAATTGAGTTGATTTTATATTGATCTTTCATGAATGTGTCAAAATTTTCAACTCAATTTGTATCGAATCACCAAGAGTAGAGGATAAGAGATTCAAACCAATGATGTGTAGCGAAACAGACCCGAGAGGGGCCACCAATATGTAGCCCAAGCCAAGGGGTCAACCGACCTGTGGCCGGCTCCCCTTGTGCTCCGCTTTGTCGTGTTACCTCGCGTGTTGGTTTGCGACATGTCCTCGGGTGAAACACGTGATTTATACGTCACGAAACTTTATTTGACAAGAAATAAACTTAAAGGGGAACTCCAGCGGTGTTAGGTTAACCGATAATTTCACTTTATTGAATAAAAATTGGGAGTGCTTACATTATTGAATTACAAATATTGGAATGAAAACAAAATAAGCAAACTAAGGGGTAAGCACTCAAGGCCTAATGGGACGTCTACTCATGGTGCCTTGTAGATGTCGGACATCCCAACGGCCTCGTATAAGCGCTTGACTCTAGCACTTATGCCACAAGGGCCACCATCAATCTCCACCTTAATTGCATCAATATCATCCTTGAGTTCCACCCTATCGATGCGTGCCGCCCTCAAACAGAGATTTGCTATTCCCTTAGCTAGTCGCGACGCATCGGCACGGTGAGATTTTTCATCACTGCTTTGATATTGGACCGGAGGCCTTTTTATAGCAGGTGGTGAGAGGTGACGCCTCACACTGGAGGGAGACGAGCCTATCGATTCGTCCAAGGCTATGTTGCCCACACAATTATATAGACCCTTTCCATATCCTTTCAGCGTTCTGACGCCTTGGATTATGAAATGGTCATTCGTGTGCCCTGGCGTGGTGCGAGTTAGCGACTTGTAGTGGTGGCTCACTACGTTGCCCTTCTTCATCTTGAGCGTGCCAGTGTACTTCACGCCAGGCTGGAGCATGGGACAAACTTCATATTTTCCATGGAAAAGACGAGTCGCGATGGGCTTGAGAGCCATTGATGTTGGACGTTGTGTTGTAGTTTGTGATTTCATGGGTGCTCTACGAGGAGAGAGCGTGCGCGCCACACTGCGACTAGTGGAGCTACATCCATCGGGGCGTCCCAAGTGGTAGCATCGCGGTGAGAGGTCCCACATCCAATGCCATGATGGCCTCAATGGCCATGGAGGAATCATTGTTGGCTGGCGTAGGTTCCCCACTAACGTTGAAAGTGTAGCTAGAGGATGCATGGGGGATGATGTCCTTGCCGGCCATGGTAGATGAGAATTAGTGGATGATGGGAGAGTATGTTTCTTTTCTTGAATAGTGCAAGTTTCCTCTCTGTTCGTGGCTTTTTAATATTGTCGAGGCAGAGATTGAACCTATCACACCGAGAATTCTGTTGGCATAACACGGAGGAGATAACCCGCGACTGAACCCAGGCGACGCCAACCAGGAGTCGGCGGACCCTAGGGCTCGACCGACCTGGGATGGGCCCCGTTTGGGCTGCTATTTTGTCAGATGTATCCGTTGGACATATGGATCATCTTTATAATGGGCCCACTTGTTGGACTTCGAGGAATTATGTGGAATTTGGAAGAACGGCGTGAAAATCGATTAAATTCACCAAATTTACTTCTTTTTCCAAATCCTCTTGGGAATCTAAGAAGATTTTGAGACGATGACCATCATCACCTTGGAGTGTGATGGTTCCATGAGATGAACTTTCTATTATGGTAAATGGTCCTTCCCATTTACGTCGTAATTTCCCATGTCCAAAGAGCTTTACCCTTAAGTTGAAGAGAAGGACTTTATCTCCAGGCTTAAACTCTTTGGGCATAATCTGTTTATCGTGCCATCTCTTAGTTCTTTCCTTATAAATTTTGGCACTACGGTACGCCTTATCCCTCCATTCCTCAAGTTTAGAGATTTGCCTCCAATGGTGCTTCCCAGCCTTGTTAAGATCCTTGTTCCACCATTTTATGGCTAAATGAGCTCCATGTTCCAACACTACAGGAAGATGACAAGTCTTCCCATAGACAACTTGGAAAGGAGACATTCCAATGGGTGTCTTCTAGGCAGTTCGTTATGCCCACAATGCATTAGGTAGTTTATGCTTCCAACCCATTCCCATTTCCATAACGGTCTCTTGCATAATGTTCTTGATCTTTTTATTGGATGTTTCTGCCGGACCGCTTGTTTTGGGTGGTAGGGAGTAGCAATGTTATGCTGAACTCCAGGCTCCCTCAAAAGCTCTGGAAGGTTTCATAAATGAAATGAGACCCTCCATCACTTATGACCATTCGAAGAGTGTCAAAGCGTGGGAAAATAATCTCATAGAACATTTTCCTAGCTTGGTGGGAGTCGGCATTTTTGCAAGGCAATGCCTCTACCCATTTTGACACATAATCGACGTCCACTAGAACATACTCACAATCATAAGGCATGACATTACGAGCAGTGATTCCTCCCTGCTTTTGGCATTTCCAACATCTGCGAATGAATTACTTGGTATCTTCATACATAGAGGGCCAATAGAATCCACATTGCCAGATCTTTGCCTGAGTATAGTAAACACTGTAATGGCCTTCATAGGGCTAGTATGGAATTTTTAAATGATTTTGGTACCTTCGATTGTGGGGACACACCTTCTGAAAAGGCCATTGGCACATACTCCATAGTGATATGGGTCATCCCATAGGTGTTTATGACTCTCATAAATGAGCCTCTTTTTTTCTCGTGGTGGTACGTACCACGTGACCATGAATTTCATGATATTCGCATACCAAGGGTAAGAGTCAGTCCCCTTGATCAACATGTCATCACGTAGGAAGTCATTGATGGGTACATCCATGCATTGTGTGACTTCCATATGTGAGAGATGATCCGCAATGGAATTCTCTACTCTTATTTTATCCTTAATTTCCAAATCAAATTCTTGGAGTAGGAGAATCCATCGGATTAGCCTTAGTTTAGCGTCCTTTTTGGTGAGAAAAAATTTCAAGGTTGCATGGTCTGTGTAGACTATGACCTTGGCTCCAATGAAATAGGATCTAAACTTATCGATAGCAAGGACTACTGCCAGGAGCTTCTTTTTTGTAGTGCCATAATTGAGTTGTGCTCCTGTTAGAGTCCTGCTAGAGTAGGCTATGGTGTGGTGCTTTTTATCTTTGGTTTGGCCTAACACGGCACAACAACAAAATCGCTGGCATCACACATGATTCCGAATGGAAGTGTCTAGTCAGGGGGTTGGATGATTGGAGCCGAGACAAGCGCCTTTTATAGTGCATCGAAGGATTTAAAGCACTCCTCGTCGAAATCAAAGGGAGCATCCTTGGCTGATAGGTTAGTGAGGGGTCTAGCAATTTTGGAGAAATCCTTGATAAATCGTCGATAGTACTCCGCATGACCTAAAAAGTTGTGGATTTCCTTTATGTTGATAGGAGGTGGAAGTTGTTCATTAACTTAAAATTTTTCTTTGTGCACCTCTATCCCCCTCTCGACACTAAGTGCCAAGAACGATGCCTTCAGGGACCATGGGAATGGATATTTTGTTCCCTACAAGATTTATGTTCAGGCTTCCTTTAGAGGAGATTTCCATGAGAAATTTCTCAATGGATACCCCAATCATAATGTTGAAGTCGCAAACTTTGAACACATGGAAATCAAGGAGAATTTCAACATATTTGTGTCTTACTGACATTCTTGCAAATCTCATATCCTTCAAGAATATTTCCAAATGTATCTCAGAAGGACTTTTGTGTTGGTGCCACTGGCACATCGCCCAAAATGGCAAGAGCAAAAGTATTGTAAATGATATTATCTCCAACATTGGGATTATATAGGTCTCGTATTGTTGCTCCTATAATATGACACAATGGTGGCCAAGGGTGAGATAATTCGAAGTTAAAAAAATAGAGGTCAACTCCTTAACCGTCTCTTGGAGGAGTACTCTATCAGGCAGGTCAGGTGGAGTTGGAGGCAACGATGGCTTCCTTTAGTAACAATACTTTGAGGTATTTCCATAATCTTCAAAAATATCTTCCTCGAAGTAGAACAAGAATTCTAATGTTTGAATTTCATTATCCTTCAATGGTTTAGGTTCAAAGAGGATTCTACAGGCAAGGCATGCGATGAGCATGGTTCTGGCTCTTCCTTAACTATAGGAGTGTCCTTGATGCTCGACGTGGCTTCCTACGAAGGAGGTTCATTAAGACCCGTAATGAAAGAGGCATTTTCTAGAAGTGAATCTAGAAGTTCCTTTCCTTCTTCCAGCGTCTTATGAAGGAAAGACCCTCCAACCGTAATTTAGAGATATTGGGCAGACTCTTTGTTAAGTCCCATGAAGAAATGTTGTAATGCAACGGATCAGGGAGTAACAAATATTGGTCGTAATTTTCCAAAAGCAAAAAATCTATCCGAAGTTGCACCTATCGATTCCTTCTCTACCTGTTGGAAGCCGAGTACTTCCATTCGTATGTAAACAATTTGGGATATTGGAAGAAAGCAAGACATAATTTGTCTCATAATTCTCTCCGATCACCGTTTGTTTTCCCAACATTATGGGTGTACTATTGTTTCGCTTTTTCCTTGAGGGAAAAGGAAACAACTTCCACTTAAGAGTTTCTTATGTCATGCCTTTATTTAAAAGGTAAGAACACAATTGTTCAAACTCTCGTAGATGGTGGTAAGGGTTTTCGCAATCCATTCTTGAGAAGGATTGTTCCCGAACAGGTCATCTTCGATGAGAGATGAGATCCGCAAGCGCACGAAAGAACCGTTGTAGCATTTCACCCAAGAGTATTCCCAAGGGTATGATATTTATCCAAGAGGAAGGCAATGAAGTCATGTAAACACTATTCTTATGATCAAGACATATGGTACTAAGTAATTATTAGAATAGGTGTAAGATGATAATAGGTGTAGTATGACACACCCCTAAGCAATCTACTCTACGAGTAAAGATGTCCTAGTTAAGGTCAAGTTGGAGATGAAGCTACTACTTTTGTGCTCTAATTACTCATATACATATCCTATTAGTGTACACATGAGAATGCTAACGATGAATACTCGTGATTAGTGGTCCAACATATCGGGCACGGGTTTACCCCTGACAACATCAGGACAATTCTCGCATTGAGCCTGTGGCATAGCCGAACGTGGGAGATTAGGAAGGAGGGACACAGTTGTCACCACCTGCCATCTACCCCTACAACTCGTGGGTTTACGAGACATCCAAGCTACTTAACTATCTAAGCACCAAGCTTACATGTTAAGTAAATACCTTACGATCCCAGGTAAAAGCACCATCGTAAGGCAATGACTAACCTAAACATCGTTGAACCAATGTTTGATCGAAGCACTAACATATTCATATTAACATAATCATATTATTATCTAATTAGACTATAGTGGTGGCGTATGATGTTTATGATAACAACATATGAGTATTATGACTAGACCATAATAACATCTACACCTGCACATGCATGGACTCCACAATCAAACAAGAAACGATTTGTCCAAGTATATGAATAAATAAAGATTAATAATAATATTATTATAAAGCATAGAGTCACAAATTAACGAAAAGATACATGAGCTATACCTTTCCCAATTTGCACTTGGGACTAGAGGCTCCTCTCTACAACCTAACCTCAACTAAGGAACTAGGAGAGCTAGTGTATACAAGAAAGAATGCTTGAGAGGTTCGTGTTGATGTGAGGGGTCCTATTTATACTTGTGTTGCGGTCGGTTCCCGTCATCTTTTATGTGCGGATCAGTCACCATTCTTATCACCAAGCCACAGAAGAGTGCCATGTTGAAGTCGACCGAGAAATGTGCATTTACCAGGTCGGCCGAGCCACCAGGTCGGCCGAACAACCAGGTCGGCCGACCTGGAACATGGTCCTCTAAGGTGGGTTTTCCTCGAGGTGTCTTCCAGGTGGGTCCTGATGCCTGATATTGGTGATACACTCTTGGATCTCCTCGGATACATCTGTAGGTGGGCCATTTGATCCATGTGATGCCATATGTCAATGCCTGATTGGCTGGAAAGATATTCTTTAGGATTCCTCCCTTGGTTTTACTTTATTTCTCCATAGAATAGCTTCATGCACTATTTTCTCCAAGTACAAGTGGATCTAGGTTATTTCTAAAAGCAATGCGTGCAAGAAATGTCTATTCCATCACATAACTGAGATATATTGATGTTCGAAATTGGTACTTAACGACCGCCAACAAACTCCCCCAAGCTTATCCTTTACTCATCCTGGAGCAAAGTTAAAGACTAAGGTTGTTTATCAGGAGTTGCTACTATGCCCTATGCTTCAATAGTACCGAGTGCACAATTAAACATACTAACTTGTATTGAATAAATTAACAATGACACTCACCCTTTACCTTAGTCCTCTTGCAGCTTTTGCCTTCTCCTTTCCTTGGCTGGTTGAAAGATAGAACAATTCACAAAGCATGAATTATTACTAATGTATAAGTGCCACTCAAATCCCAAAGAATTTCAAATGATTTTCAAAATTAGATTTAAGTTCCTCAAATGATACTCTCAATCACTCCTTTGTGTAAGTGGAATTTTCCTCACCAAGGCAATGGTTTCCTTGTCCTATATCTAAATAAGGCTTTTTGTGGATCTTGGTAGGGAACAAGAGTAGGCATATTTGAAACATATATTGCTAAGTCAAAAGATTAAGCCTTATGAGAAAAAAAATCAAACTCTAGATCAAGATTGTGCAAGTGTGATGGAATATTTGTGGTGGTGGAAGATGAATGCTTTTTATGCATTATCTTTATTGAAGGGATGAAACATGGCTACTTTTTTTTCTCATTGTGAGGATTGGGGTCCCGACATTCCAGGAATCGCATTGGGTGGTGCCGTGCGACATGCTGAACACGATGGTGACCTCTATTTTGGACGCCATCAATTGCAACGCTCCCAACAACGGTGGTAGTGACACGTCGAATTCCGGCAAGCCCGGAAATGCACCTCGGATGACCATTCAACTTGAGGTTTGGTCATAAAGAATTCATGAAAGATGGGGAGAAATAAAGTGAAGCTCAATCGGGAAGAAATTGAGTGGAAACTAGGAGACCACAATGACCTAGGTTTATTTAGGAGGGCGGCCGCGAAAACTCGTCGCCCCAAGGCTATGGTTCATCTTTTCCATCGCCTTTTGATCGAGAAAAAGTGCAAGGAAGTGTAGAAGGTATTCTCTAACTGGAGTGACTGGAGGTGCTATGGTTAAGAGGAATATCTAGGATGAAGCTTCAGTTTTCATAGTGACCGCGGGGGGGGGGGGGGGCATGGAGAATTCGACTTGGTTAAGCCACAGGATGGAAAGAAAAATTGAGAAGAGTTTCATAGGACAGTTACTGACCTTTAGAATGTGTTGTTTTGATACAAAAGGCAGAGTCGGTTGTCCCATTGGGTGGCTGACTAGTGGGGCCCACAGTACCCCTCACTCTTATCTTCTCTGGTAAAATAAACCTACATAACACATGCTCCAAAAATATCCAAACTTGGCAGCCAAGACAAATAAAATATGCACAACCCAAATCTGAAATCCATTTCTTCATTTGGCAAGATTTCATTCAAATTCAAATTTTCAATTTGAATTCAAATGATTTTCAATGTGCTTATTGAATTAATAGCAGCTGACCTTCAAAAATTGTAAAACTTTGCTTGGAAGCTATTTGAGGTATGAGGAATTTAGTGGTGAGTCCAAATTTGATGTTTGACTAATTTTTCATCTTAATTTTGGGTATCAATTTGAACCTCCCCATTTAGGATGGAATTTATTGATTAATATTTTATCTATTTTCTTTTCTTTTCTCATTCGCATTTTCATGGCTGAGATAGACACCGGAAAATTAGGGTTTTCACATGTATTACAGGCTCAAGCTCTCATACCCATGAGCAGTGTTCTAAGCAATACTTAAAGTTTTAATAAGTTCCTACTTTTGAACATAACTCAAGTAGTAAATTAATTGATGTGAGTTTGAGTTTCCATCACAACTCAAATTTTTTTAAGTTCACGATATCACATTCTTGTGCTTTTTTATGTGTGGGCTTTTACATTCATGCTCATTCCTGGAGAGCATGCTTTATTCTTTTTTCTCTCTTTTTTTTCCTCGTAGCCATGCCTTCTACTCTTTTTTTTTTTCAAATAAAATTGAATAGAGTTTTTGGCATTGAATATATGGAGTATCTTTTTGGAGGTAGAAAATGGAATGACGAAAATTTTGCTAAATTCTAGTGTAGAAGTTTAGCCTATGCACGTGTGTAATCTTGATCATGGAAGTATGAAAAGATTTTCACATATGTCTATACTTGTTTGACTAGGCTCAATGTGAAAAAAAAAATAGCATATGCATGGGGTTTATCAAATTGAAATGTCATATGGCTTTGGTAGGAAATTCAAATCAAATGAGGAACATCATTTTAAATCAATTTGGAAATTTCTCTGGAGATCAAGTTTCACTTTGATTAGGAAACTAGCAGCCCTATTGTTCTATATCATATCTCACAACAACCTTGAATTGGATCATGCTTATGCTACCCACAATTTCTAAGTTCTAGGTGAAGTATTTAAAGCAAATAAAATCAATAGTTGGAGAATATTAAATTGTAACTTAGTACTAAGCAAGAATAAAACAGAGCAACTGTTCATCATTTGAACTTATGAAGGAATCAAACATTCTCACCGCGCATATTTTATTTTATTAAATCCTATCCTAAGTTTTTTTTTATTTTTTTTAAGATGCGATGATGTGGAAAAGGGAAAATTAAATGCAAGGTGGGATGTTTGACAAGTTACCTCAAGTGTGGGTCCTCCCCCAAGCTTGTTGTTTGTCGAGGTCTGCGATAGGGGTTGAAACCCTAACGATGGTGGTAGGCAATGAGGTTGGCCTAACCTTGTTACAACATGGATTCAACATTGGAGGGTTGAGTGTCGATGTTGTGTTTCCTCCCATGGGTGCCTTGAGTGTGTTTGAGGAGAGTGTTGTCGATGCCGCTCGTCCATACCTCAAGGTCTCCCATGCATTGGGTGTCATCCTTCATTCCATGGCTAAGGTCATGATAACCCCTAACCATAAAGGAATAAGGTGCACCCATCATGTGTTGGGTGTGATCCACCATTCCTTGGTTAAGATCAGAATAACCTTTAGCCACAAAGGGACAATCATGCACCCAACATGTGTTGAGTGTGATATATCGTTCCATGGCAAAGGTTAAAATAACCTTTAGTCACAAAGGAACAATGTGCACCCAATGATGGTGGCAAACCCCTTGAGCTTGAATGGGTGCTTAGAATAGTTGGGAGCTTAGAGATCCCACTTATTCATAGCAGCACATTGGTTGCTCATGGAAGGTTTGCTTGTCAAACCTCTGGCCTCGTAAATCTATGATTGGCCCTCGGGATTAAATCTCGATCGATTTCAACCATTCTTGCTTACTCATTGGCCAAGAGATGTTGAAATGGTACCTCCAAATCTTCCTTCAACAATCGACTTCTTGTATTCCTACATAGAAATTTTACTCCTGCAAGATTCCCCTCTTGGATAGAGAGGGATGGTTAGCTCCCGACACTTGTGCAGCTGAAACTTTGGGTTAGATGACCGAATTCCATTTGTACATCCGCGGAAGAAGAATGGCAAAGATACATCGGGTCCAATTTTGAGTGCATCCATAAACAATGTACTATTCATTGGTATAAGAGTGAAGTCTTATAGATTAACCAATTTGCTCATTCTCTAAAGCTCCTACTCACAACAATGCAAGCGATGGTTGTACACCACATGGATTCCTTCATCTTGAATATTTGTAACCATCACGATTTTTTACAAGAGGAAATTTTTATATTTTGGATCATGGCAATCAAGATTCTCAATTTTATCCTCCTTAACATTTTTAATGTCTTGCCTAGTAATTTGAAATCTACTGATCCATGTATGAATGAGTTTCAAATCAATCTTATGGATGTCACTATTCCTAGGTGGCTACATGCACATTCAACCATTAAGTTATTCCATAAGCTTTGTTTACTAAACCTATAAAAGAAATGACTATGTCAAGTAAACAATGCTTATGAAATTTTAGGTACATGTTTAAATATACTCCAAGTAAGGTGACAATCCTCTTGAAAAATCAAAGAGCAATGCCAACACTTACTCTTCTGAAGGTGCATAAGCATTGAATGAAGAGGAGGTGTAAACCTTCCCCGACCATGTAAAAAAATCATTCCACCATAATGAAATTCAAGCGACGGAAGATATAAACTCGTACCTCAACTGAAGAACAGTTTGGGTTGAAGGTCGTTGTGTGAGAAATTCATGACCATGAATTTTTGTTTATCCTTCATGTTCGATGTCTTTTGCCAAGTTTAGGTTGGAGTTGAAGATGAATCAAGCTTCATATTACTCCTCCACCGCACCATCATCTTGAGCATTCCCCCATCTTGGTTTCAAAATGATATCGGTGGAGGGATATGCTCTCGAATCTTCCTGATGGTACCTTGAGCTTGATGAGGCTTACACACTTCTTTGCCAAACAACCTCTTCACAATTTTTTTCCGGGCTACAATTTAATCAAGAACAATAAAAAACAACTATAAAACATGTTACGTTAGCCCAAAAGCAAATTGAACCCTTTGTCAAATTTTTTGCCCAACTTGAAACAACTTGCAAAAGCAATGAGGATTTAAGGGAAATCTTTTTCGTTTGAATTAAGAGATTAAATTCAAGTGCTTATGGACAAAGTTCATATTCAAGTAAATTTATTTCCTAATTCGAAGTTTTAGTTTTATGATGGTTGAAAATTTTACTTTCCAACATGCAAGTGTGAAAATTCAAACATGCCAAATGCAAATGCAAGGGTTGATGACGAATTTAAATATGCAGTTGGGAAATCAAATATGAGATAACTACCAATTTACTTATTGGCAACAAATCACCTAATTTTTTAAGTCCGATGAGCGGGACTTACCTCTGTCCTTTTTAGCATGATGATGTGTCGTCCATACCCGGAGATGAAGGCATGTATGACTTCTCTTAATTGGCATGCCAAAATTACTTTGGCATGTTATTAGGACAAGTGGGCCAGGCGGTGACCCTGACCTCTTCGTCGACATGATGGAGACTTGTTGATGTTGTGACAGCTTTTTCTTGGGATAATATTTTATAACTTGGTGAGGCTTGTCCTTCTTTCGCCATTCTTTTGCCGGCTTAGTGGACTTGGGCCATTTGAATGGCCCTTGCTTCTCCATCTTCTTAGAATGTCATAGTGGATGACAAGACAGAGTCTCCTAATTCTTTATAAAGGCAATGAGGTTGTCCACATACTGGGGGTGGGGGGTCGCTTCGACCTTCAAGGTATTCTTTTGAGTCAACCCATGATTGATATAGGATCAAGAGGCTTCCTTGGGCATGATGACATGTGGACTCCACATTCAAACAAGAAACACTTCATCCACAGTGTCGCTTTGCCCAAGGTTGCATGAGCATGGTAGAAGTTTTAGGGTCCAACAAGTGATTGTGGGACCCTTGTATCTTGAATGATCTTCATAGTGTCTTATTGAAAGTGCATCTAGGATCCCCGTGGGTTTTGGATGATTGATGACGACAATTAAGTGACTAATGATCTCATTGATCTTAAGCATAGGTGTGGACTCAAGTGGAAGCACAATCCCCCAAAAAGGAAAAGGATGAAAACGGCGATGTCAACTCGAAAAGGAGAAAGTAGGGTTTCTAGTGTGTCGAGTATAGACTAGCCAAATATGTGTCAGGATGTGTGTGTAAAGTGCATTGAGATCAAGTCGGGAGCTCAAACCAGTTTAGAGATCAAACCTATTGAGAGAAGAGAGTTGGAAGCAGTCTGGCAGGAGTGGCCGGACTAGTTCGTGCAGGTGGTCGGACTAGTCCGCTCCTGGCTGACCAAGTCCATTTTCAGCCGGACCAGAAGGGTCTGATAGAGTTCGGACTAGTACATAGTGGGACAGACTAGTCCGGGTAGTCGTGGAGTGGGTTTTGGGGACTATGTCCCAAAACCACGGACTTTTCTGTTTTGGTCCGGACCAAGAGGTACTGACTGAGATCGGACTAGTCTGCCCTGGGAGACGGACTAGTACGGGTTTAAGAGAAGTTGGTGCTTCAGCGACTAAGTCTGGGTAGGCCGGACTAGTCCGCCCTGGGGGCCAGACTAGTCCGTGGTCTTCAGACAAGTCCGTTTTCACACGGAACAAAAGGTTCTGTGTGAGATGGGACTAGTCCGGTGTTGGCCGGACTAGTCCGTTTTGAAGTGATCGTTTGAATTTGAAGTTTGGCGGGCAGTATGACGATTGCCGTGCAGTGCGACAATTGTCAAGGACGTCAGTGGTCCCCTAGGCAGCACTAGCCCGGGCTGTAGGCCGACTAGTCCGCCCTTCTGCTGAAGTCAGTAGTATGGGCGGGAACATCTATAAATAGAGGGCCCCTGGGTTCATTTGAACCATATCTTGAGCAAGTTGAAACCCTAGCGCCGCCACATCAACCTTGAGCCTTCAAAAAGGCTCCTTCTTGCCTACATTCCCTCTAAAACTAATTCTTGTGTGGATTAGGGTTTGGTGAGGTGAAGAAGAGGAAAAACACCGCTCTTTGGCTCTCAGTTTGATCTCTTGCACTTTGTGAATCTTTGTGATCTGTGGCTTGAGTTAATCTTTGTGATTTGAGATTGTATTTGTGGTGGGAGCCTCAGATTGTGAGAAGCCCCAACGAATCTTGTATTCTCCCTTTGTGATAGTGGAGAACCAAGTTAGGCCCGTGCCGTAAACTGGGTTAGGGAAGGGTTGTTGAACCTGGTCCTTCGTGGACTCCTCAACGGGGACGTAGATTCCTTTGTGGGATCGAACCTCGGGATAAAATCCTTGTGTCCCTTGTGTTCTTTACTTTCACTTATCGCACATTGCTTCTAGGGTTAGCTTTACCATAATTGCTCACAACTCTTGTTTCATCGTGATCCTTAGTCTCACATTTGCTTCATAACTTGTTAAGGTTCACTAAGTCATTCTAACACACTTCGCATCACAAGAATCGAACTAAAACTTGTTAGAAACCCCTTTCAGGCTTTTCCCTATAGGTGGACCAGACTAGTCCGCCCCTTGAGTACTAATCTTGTTTTATTAAGTCATTTCAGGTCGTCGAGCCTATTCACCCCCCCTCTAGGCAACTTTCAATTGATATCAGAGCAGGTCTCTCCCAAAAGAGTCTAACAACTCGGAGAGAAGATGGCCGGAGTGGGGTACAAAGAAGTCTCAACCAGTGAGGTCCAAGGAACCCCAGAAGAGATTCTCTTCTATCAAGACAAATCAACGGATGAAGAAGAAATTCGCCAGCTCAAGGCGAAACTTCGAGAGAAGTTGAAGATTCCCAAGGTTGACACCTCAACCTCCACATCGGGTGGCACAATCAACTACAACAAACAAGGCTTCAACTATGAACGCCTTGTCTCCAACAACCACTACCTTTCCATCCCATTGGGGAAGCCTCCCCAATTCGATGGAACCGACTACGGGATGTGGAAGCACAACATGAAGATCCATCTTGTGTCACTCAACCCTTCACTATGGCAAATAGTGTTGACCGGGGTGCACATCCTGAAGAATGAAGAAGATATCACTCTGGAGCAAGCCATGCTCCTTCACCGCAATGCCCAAGCGGCCGGAGTGATCATCTCATCTCTCTCAAGAGATGAGTTCAACCGAGTGGATGGACTTGAGGTGGCCAAGGATAGTTGGGACACCCTCAATACGACTCATGAAGGCAACCGAGTCATGAAAGAAGCAAAGATTAATCTCATTGAAGGAGATCTCGGGAGGTTTGCCATTATGGATGGTGAATCTCCCCAAGAGATGTACAACCGCCTAAAGGTACTCATCAACAAGAGTAGATCTTATGACTGTACCAAATGGACAGACTACGAGGTGGTGGAGAGGATGATTCGGGCATTCATGCCTAGAAACGTCTCTCTTTGCTCCATGATCCGAGAAAGCCCAGGGTTTGCCAAAATGACCCCGGAGGAGGTCCTTGGAAGGATCATCAACCACGAGATCATGGAGAAGGAGGCGATATTCTACAATGACCTCCAAAGGTTCACCGCTTCGAAGATGAAGGATGTTTCACTCAAAGCGACATCCTCCTCAAAGGAGCAAAATGAAGATGATGAGGAGAGCCTTGACACCGATGAGGAAGAGGCCTTCTTCATCAACAATTTCAAGAGGATGATGAGAAGAAGAAAAGGAGGATACAAGCATGAGAGCAAGGGCAAAGAAATGGCAAAGGCCCAAAACCAAGAGGGCTTGCTACAATTGTGGTGAATACGGGCACTTCATTGTAGATTGCCCACATGAAGAGAGCAAGAAGAAGAAGGAGGGCAAGCCGCAAGAGAAGAAGTTCTACAAGAAGAAGAGGCCCTCCGGTCATGCTCACTTAGGCAAGGAGTGGGACTCTAACGATGAGTCCTCCTCGTCCGAAGGTGAGGAGAAGATGACAACCATTGCCATCGGGAGGAGTTCCAAGGGAAGCAAGCTCTTCCCCATCCTCTACGACCACAAGCCAACTTGCCTCATGGCAAAACAAGGAAGAAGAAATGTTACCTCTAACTCATCCTCTTCTATATCCTCCCATGATGATTTTGATAGTGCTAGTGAAAACGAGTACATGCTTAAAGATATAAGTTAGAGCACATTACGAAGAATGAAATTGCTCTCAGATGAGATTTTTGAGAAGGAGGATCTCATAGATAGGCAAGAGGACATGCTTATCTAAGAAAAGGAAAGATGCAAAGAGCTCATTGAGCTCCTTGAGCTTGAGAGAGAGAGGAGCAAGGCATTAGAGCATGAACTTGCTCTAAGCAAGAAAACATGCTCAAGTATTGAGGAGACAACCATTGAGCTCAAGGAAGAACTTGGCAACTTGGCAAAAAGTTAACAAGATCCTTGAGACTCAAGTTGAGTCTCTTAAGACTAATTTAGCCTATTCCTCTAAAGGCTTATCCTCCTCAAAGGTTGCATCCGAAGCAATATCAACATGCAAATGTTCTAACTTGATCCTGTAGGATCGAAGAGCACGAGAAAAGCTACCAGAGGGGGGGGGGGGGGGGGTGAATGGTAGATTTAAAAATCTTACGCAGCGGAAACAATTAAACCTCAACCCCTTCGGCAGAAAAACGATATGTTAAAGAAATTGTGTGTGAGACTAATCTAAATGTGTTTCACCGTGACAAAAGTGATAGATATCAGAGAGAATCAAGTCACAAAGACATCACAACAAGAATCACTCAAATCCGTTAAGAAAAACTCAAGTTATGATCGAAAGATCAAACAAAGGTCAATCTGCCCTACCCGAGAAAAAAAACAGTTCTGGAACGCTGCAAAGAAACTCGTGTAGATCATAGACCACAAATCCAATGACCGTGAAATTTTGACAGATGATATATAATCAAGTTGTGAAGACAACCCAAAAAGAATCACGTCAATTGGATCTGTAAAACTCAAGTTATGATAAAACCACCGACAAAAGGTAGTGCTGTCCAGAAACTCGACGAGTAAAACTTGTCTGGAACAAGTCGGACGAACAAGGCACAAAAGTTCATTCAAACTACGAATTTTATTCAATAGAACACAAGAAGAACAGCCCCAAAGTCGTGCACCACGAGCTCTGGGCTCCCTTGCTTATATAACCAGCTCGAAAGCCAACTCAACTCAAATCATGAATCTAATCCTACTCTGTTCACGAATCGTAACTTTCCATAACTGCTTAGGATTCTTCTATACGAAGATAGAAGCAATCTTAAGACTTCCAAACACCTTAGGAACGTATCCCACATTCCTAAACAACTCAAATTCATGACCCACACGAAATCCTATCATAACCAACTCAAATCTTTCCATATTTGAGTCAAACCCGACCCAGCCGCAGCCTGAGTCCATAACCTATTCGGTTGGACCTTTCCGACCAACTCTTTACGTCCACATCTCTTCATCACGTCTCGGAACCATGTAGCCACGTCCATGCACTCCTTGCACACGTGCAAAAATCTTCCAATGACGTCCACGATACCTTCACATGCATTGTTCTTGATTCAATCATGCTCTGCAACCTCCTAATCAGCTCAACCACAATTCCTCCTGAATTTGGTTGTTGGAACCTCATCTCCTCCCTGAGACTAGTCCAATGGATCCCATCACCAGCCATGTCTTGAACTCAAGCAACACCTGCACATGAATAAACAACCAATCCATACGAGCCCAAGTCCTCAACTTGACTCAAGTTAGTTCCGAACACAACACCTTACGTGAGAACCTCACATAAGCCTGTTGCAAAACCACAGTAACACGATATCATCCATGTCAACCAAAAACGCACCAAAGACTTAGCAAATGAATACTAAGCAATCTTTCCAGAGATGTAAAGCAAGTATAAAACATTGCAAATGAAAAACAGAAGCATTGCGGTCAAGTTCCGGACCTTGCAAGAGCAACCTGGACCTTGAGCCGGAGCTAGAAAAATCAACTCGGAGCTTAGCAAAAACACGCCGGGGCTATCAAAGACATGTCAGAGCTAAAGACAAAACTCCCCGGAGCTAACCGAAACTAGTCAGATCGTAATAAAAAGGTGTTTTGGTGATAATCAAAACTTTTATTGTCAAAGCAAGTGTATTCACTACAAGCCAATGTATTCAGCACACATGGGTCTTACAATCTCCCCCTTGATGAATGCATTGGCAACATCATTTAAAATCCAAACATTGGCTTATTCACATAAATGTTTTGAAGGCAATTTCTCCCCCTTTGTAAATCAAAAGTAAGATGAGAAGAAAATCCAAAAATTATCCCATATTATCTCTCCCCCTTTATTATCTCTCCTTATGCACATATTCATGCACATATTCTATGCACATATTCTCTTTCTCTTCATGTTTATCTCTCCCCCTTTGACAATGTATTCAGCAAGTCCTGAGCATATAAACAAATTACCTCTCCCTCTTTAGTTGTTATGAGCATATTATAACATATACATATAAACAAAGCTCATCCAAGTCATACTACCAAGTACCTTACATTATCACATCAATGAAATACATAAAGTAGTGTAAGCCATGCTAGAGATCAAATGTAATTTTCAATTTAAGTAAGTCATGATCTCACAAACTTAACTATTTCAAAACCTGAAATCATGACACTAGTTGCTGCATTTTACTATTTTTCAAAGCATAAATTTAGATCATATGATATTTGCAAGAAATTATATGCGCATCTGCCTTATTTTAACCAACCAAGCCAAGCCTATGTCATTTGACAATCAGAAGCTTAAGGACATGGTTTTAGTCATACACAACTTCTTCCAAGTTCATATCTAAGTGCAATGATAAGCCATCTCAAAAGAAGAAGTGTGATGCATGCATATTCTCTTGATCTTTTCTCAATTTATATTTGTTCATAAAAACTCAACATGTGAGTTGATTACTTGATTAATTCTTAATGATTAAAAGAACTTTTGAACATGTAACAAGTTCAAAATAGCAAGAAAGTTCGACCATGACCAGTTTTAGTGTAAGTAATTATTCCAATTACTAGACATGGCAAAAACTACAAAATGTATAACACGAGTAATGTAGTAAGAACTTTCAGCATGTAAAAGGAATCACAAAGTCATATATGTATGAAATACTATGCTCATATTATTTTAATTACAGATTCACACATAGACTTCCAAAGTTTCAAAACTCCCCTTCAATTTAAGCCATGAGGATGCATAACCCCTATTTCACTATGAATGTAACAAAAACAAGTGAAATCCAAAGGTTTTGTAAAAATGTCAGCCAATTGTTGTCCGATATCTACATGGTGAAGCACAATGTTTCCTTTTTCAACGTTATCTCGGAGAAAGTGATACCTAATGTCAATGTGCTTAGTTCTAGAATGTTGCACGGAGTTTTTAGCAATACAAATGGCACTAGTGTTATCACAGAACAGTGGAACACTATCTAGATCAACCCCATAGTCCTTAAGTGTTTGAACAATCCAAAGAATTTGTGAGCAAGCACTAGCAGCAGCTACATATTCAGATTCGGCTGTGGATTGTGCAACTGAATTTTGTTTTCTAGAGGACCAAGCAACAAGAGAATTACTAAGAAAATGACAAGCACCGGAAGTACTTTTCCTATAAATCCTACAACCCCCCAAATCAGCATCCGAAAAAGCTTTCAAAGTAACGGTTGAGGAAGAAGGAAGAAAAATTCCAAATTCTTGAGTTCCATGTAAGTAAGAATCCTTTTGACGGCTTGACGATGTGAAGCACGTGGGGAGGCTTGAAACCGTGCACAAAGACAAACGCTGAATTGTATGTCTGGTCTTGATGTTGTGAGGTACAAAAGTGATCCGATCATGCTTCTATATTCTTTTTGATCCACGGGTTCACCATCTTCATCAAGTCCAAGTGTTGTTGTTGTACCCATTAGTGTCCAAAGAGGCTTGCTTTTGTCTATGTTGAAGCACCTTAGGAGATCTTTTGTATACTTTGTATGATGCACAAAGGTACCCTCCTTAGTTTGCTTGATTTGCAGCACCAAAAAGTAAGTGAGTTCACCCATCATACTCATTTCAAATTCGGAACTCATCAGTGCTGAAAACTTGGACACAAGATCATGAGAAGCACAACCAAAGATAATATCATCCACATACACTTGAACGAATAATGAGTCATTGCCATACTTAAGCACAAAAAGAGTTTTATCAACCTTGCCCATGGTAAACCCTTTTTCAAGTAAGAATGTTTTTAACCTATCATACCATGCTCTAGGGGCTTGTTTGAGACCGTACAAGGCTTTGGACAGTTTGTAAACATGATTAGGAAAATATGGATTTTCAAAACCCGGTGGTTGTTTCACATAAACCTCCTCATCTATGTAGCCATAAAGAAAAGCACTTTTAAAATCCATTTGATATATCTTAAAACCATTTGATGCAGCAAAAGCTAGCAAAATTCTTATGGCTTCTAATCTAGCAACAGGAGCAAATGTTTCATCAAAATCTACACCTTCAACTTGAGTGAAACCTTGAGCAACCAACCTAGCCTTATTCCTAACCACAACCCCATCCTCACTTTGTTTATTTTTAAATACCCATTTAGTTCCTATTAAAGTGTGACCTTGATGTGGAGGTACAAGTTTCCAAACATTATTTCTTTCAAAATTTTCTAAATCTTCTTGCATGGTAATAATCCAAGATTCATTAGTGAGTGTGTGTGATATATCTTTTGGTTCAAAAGAAGCAACAAAAGCACAATGAGCATAAGAGTTTGGATCGCAAAACCTGGATCGTGTGACTCGTTCGTGCAAGCTTCCAATCATCTGTTGTGGGGTATGATCTTTGTAAAACTGTAGGGGGACAGATGTCTCACAAGCTTCTTCTTCTTCATGTTCATCACAAATCGATGAGCTTGTGACTTGAGGATGATTTGAATCAGCATTGATGGTTGTCGGTGCTGGTTGAGAATTAACATCCGGAGCTGAACCAAAGTCTTTAGCTGCTGAATTTTCGGGCAGCATCTCCAATTCTTCCTCATCTTCAACGAAAATGCCCCCCCCCCCTGCGGATATGGATCTGGACCTGCAATGTTTGAGCTAGTACCTGGGCTAGCTTCATCAAAAGACACTTCACAAGTCTCCACAATTTTGTTAGTGTCAAGTAAAAGCACACGGTAGCCTCTAGTATGAGATGGATAACCAAGAAACATGCCATCAATGGATCTAGGTTCAAATTTATCAAGATTACCATGTTTCTTAACAAAGCATTTGCAACCAAAGACCCGAAAGTGTGTAACACTAGGCCTATGTCCAAACCGGAGCTCATATGGTGTTTTACCTAGCTTAGCACGCAAGAAAAACGATTTGAGACATAACAAACGGTTGCTAACGCATTGGCCCAAAATTTCCTAGGAGTTTGATATTCATCAAGCATAGTCCTAGCCATCTCAACTAGGGTTCTGTTCTTTCTTTCTACAACACCGTTTTGTTGAGGTACATATGGTGAAGAAAATTGATGATCTATTCTATTTTCAGCACAAAAGTGATCAAAAGATTGATTTTTAAATTCAGTTCCATTATCACTTCTAATTGCTTTTAAATATCCTGGGTAATCAATTGATAATCTAAGAAATAAAGTTCTAAAGTGACTAAAAACTTCATTCTTAGACACCATAAAGTAAACCCAAGAGTATCTAGAATAATCATCAACAATCACAAGTACATACCATTTACCTCCGAAGGATTGAACACGTGAAGGTCCTACGGTGTCAAGATGCAAAAGTTGACATGGTTCAGTTGTCATGATCATTGTGAGAGCAGTATGTGAACCTGCAACCATCTTAGCATGTCTACAAGAAGAGCACACAATTTCTTTGTCCCCTTTAAGCTTATGCGGCCCACGTATGTGATCAAGAGCACTAACACACGTTAGGTGATCAAAGCCTACGTGACCAAGTCTACGATGCCAAAAATATACGTCCTTTGAATCATTAGCAACTAGACACCTATGCTTAGAGAAAGACATATCGAAATCAGCTTTAAAAACTCTTCCAAACCGAGACATGTTAAAAATAAGCTCACTATTTGAACTTACAACTTTGCAGCAGTTTTTATTGAAAATAATTTCCAGATTTTCATCTAGAAATTGTGAAACAGAAAGCACGTTGTATTTCAAATTTTTGACAAGTGCCACATCCTTCAAAGTTTAGTGATCATTTACTCTAACCGAACCCTTAGCAATTATAGGAGTTGAAGAATTATCGGCAAAAGTAACATTCTCTACACATGACACAAAAGAGAGGGAGGAGAACCAATCTTTGTTACCGGTCATGTGGCGTGAGCAACCTGAATCCACAATCCAAATGTTCTCCTTCCTCAAACGTGTAACCTAAATAGAAGCACAATACGTCGATGACTCAATACTGGGGTTATTCAAAAGGCATTTAGGAATCCAGTACTGAGTCACGCGACGTGCAGCAGGAAAAACACGCGAAAGCTGAGACAAAACAGCAGGTTTATGAGTCAAAGTTTGAGATTTTTTATTCTTAACTACTGACCTATAAGGTGTTACTTGTGTAGCACAAAAATCAGTAGCTCCGGAGGCAAAAACAGAAGGTCCGGAGGTAAACTTTGAATGTTTTTGACTCAAAACAGCAGGTTGTACATTCAGTTCAATATGTGCAGCAAATTTTGCATGAAAGTTATGAGATCTAGCAACCATTCTTTCCCCTTTTCTGTTGTTTAGCTAGTCTATAACAAAAATCTATGACATGACCATCTCTACCACAGTAGGTACAATGAAATTTAACTTTGTGTTCATGTCTAGATGAGCAAACAACATTTTTATTTGAAACCGAATGAGACAATACTTCTGCAGATTTGAAAACCACTTCTTTTTGTTTAGAAACTGTTTGAATCAAACCACTTCCTAATGACTTTACACTTTTAGGTGGATGTGCCTTAGCATGAGCATGAGAATCAAAACTAAAACCGGTTTTATCATTGCAAGACTTGGATGAATTCAGCAGCAAGTTTAGGTTCTTATTCCCATTACAAAACCGATCCAATGTCTTATGCATGTTATCAAGTTTATTGGACAGATCAAGGCAATTTTCACATGAAGTTTTTCCTTTTAATTTGCAATTGGAACAATATTTAACTTCATGACAACGTAAAGCATTGTTCAATATAGAGATTTCATTCATAACATCTTGCAGTTTCTTATCAAGATCATCACAACTAGAACAATGCAAATAAATTGTAGAACAAGAAGCATCTTTTAAGTTTCCAATATTAAGTGCAGCAAGCTTTTTGTTCTTTTCAATTTCAAGTTCAAGTTTATCAAGTGTGGAAGTATGTGCACTTCTTAGGGAGGACAATTGTTCATATATTAAGTCACATGAGGAACAATAATCATTACTAGGAATCAAGGATTTCAAACGATTAATTTCAGATTCTAGTGACTCAATTTTAATAGCATTGTCCCTAAGCTTTTTGTCCCATTTCTTAACAATATCATTGGCACGAGAAATAGCATCACACATTTCTTCGCAAGTAGGACATACCTCTTCATTGTCGCTGTTGTGTTTTGCCTCCTCCATACTTGATCTTGACTTGCCCGCCATGAAGCACAAGTTTAATAAATCATCTTCATCTTCATCACTTCCAATGTCCACGTCGCTTGAGCCAAGTTCCTGGAGTGCTGAGATAAAACTGCTCACCAATTGACGTCCTGTAAAACTCTTCTTTTTCGTCGTATCTTTTGCAGAGGAGTGCTTCGTTCTTGTTTTCTTTTCATCCCGGGAAGTAGGACCTGAAAGGTTAGGGCAATCTGAACGAAAATGTCCTGTCTTACCACATTCAAAGCTTCGTTGAGGTCCGGAGCTTCCTCTCCTTCTAGTTCTCACATTTTGCAATGCTTTTGAGAACCGGGTAGAGATGAGCGCTAGCTCCTCCTCTGGAAACTCCTCAATCTATTCAAGGGTTAGACAGGACAGCAAAGCAAGTGTACCACAAGATGAAGTTTGACCGGAGCTAGGCATGCCACGTTGACAAACAAAAGCAATAGACTTGTTGGGGTTCTTACGTGATATTATATCAATTTCATGAGTTTTTAACTTGGAATATAGCACATCTAGAGTAAGTGAACTCATGACAGTAGATTCACAAATGGATGTAACTTTCATCTCCCAAATTGACATGTCTAATGCACTTAACAATTGCCTTGCATTTTCAGCATCTAAAAAATTAACATTGACACTACGCAAGTTGCTGAGAATCTTATTAAAGCGAGCAAAAAGGTCATCAATAGACTCACCGGGTTGCATCTCGAAGCGCATGTATTCTTTCTTGAACATGTCTTGCCTTACCTCTTTGATCGTGTTGGATCCTTCGTGGTAGTCACAAAGTGCTTTCCACACATCATATGCAGATCGGAGGTGTGCAACACGGTCGAAGTCGCTTTGTGTTAATCCTTGTATGATCAAGTTCCGAGTCTTGTTCTTGTTTTCGACATCTCTCAGATTTGTAGCTGTAATTTGATCGTTTGATGGCACTTCGTAAGGCTTGTATACCTTCTCCCATATTGCAAAGCCTCGTGCCTGGATGAAAGCCTCCATGCGTGCCTTCCAAACCTGAAAATCAATACCAGCGAACACACAAGGTTTGTCAGAGTACTTCTCCATGATGATTAGTCAAAAACATGTGCAAATCACAAAGATTAGAGCACAGTGGCTCTGATACCAATTGTAGGATCGAAGAGCACGTGAAAAGCTACCAGAGGGGGGGGTGAATGGTACATTTAAAAATCTTACGCAGCGGAAACAATTAAACCCCAACACCTTCGGCAGAAAAATGATCTGTTAAAGAAATTGTGTGTGAGACTAATATAAATGTGTTTCACCGTGACAAAAGTGATAGATATCAGAGAGAATCAAGTCACAAAATACATCACAACAAGAATCACTCAAATCCGTCAAGAAAAACTCAAGTTATGATCGAAAGATCAAACAAAGGTCAATCTGCCCTACCCGAGAAAAAAAACAGTTTTGGAACGCTGCAAAGAAACTCGTGTAGATCATAGAACACAAATCCAATGACCGTGAAATTTTGACAGATGATATATAATCAAGTTTTGAAGACAACCCAAAAAGAATCACGTCAATTGGATCTGTAAAACTCGAGTTATGATAAAACCACCTACAAAAGGTAGTGCTGTCCAGAAACTCAACGAGTAAAACTTGTCTGGAACAAGTCGGACCAACAAGGCACAAAAGTTCCTTCAAACTAGGAATTTTATTCAATAGAACACAATAGGAACAGCCCCAAAGTCGTGCACCACGAGCTCTGGGCTCCCTTGCTTATATAACCAGCTCGAAAGCCAACCCAACTCAAATCAGGAATCTAATCCTACTCTGTTCACGAATCGTAACTTTCCATAACTGCTTAGGATTCTTCTATACGCAGATAGAAGCAATATTAAGACTTCCAAACACCTTAGGAACGTATCCCACATTCCTAAACAACTCAAATTCGTGACCCACACGAAATCCTATCATAACCAACTCAAATCTTTCCATATTTGAGTCAAACCCGACTCAGCCGCAGCCTGAGTCCATAACCTATTCGGTTGGACCTTTCCGACCAACTCTTTACGTCCACATCTCTTCATCACATCTCGGAACCATGTAGCCACATCCATGCACTCCTTGCACACGTGCAAACATCTTCCAATGACGTCCACAATACCTTCACATGCATTGTTCTTGATTCAATCATGCTCTGCAACCTCCTGATCAGCTCAACCACAATTCCTCCTGAATTTGGTTGTTGGAACCTCATCTCCTCCCTGAGACTAGTCCAATGGATCCCATCACCAGCCATGTCTTGAACTCAAGCAACACCTGCACATGAATAAACAACCAATCCATACGAGCCCAAGTCCTCAACTTGACTCAAGTTAGTTCCGAACACAACACCTTACGTGAGAACCTCACATAAGCCTGTTGCAAAACCACAGTAACACGATATCATCCAAGTCAACCAAAAGCGCACCAAAGACTTAGCAAATAAATACTAAGCAATCTTTCCAGAGATGTAAAGCAAATACAAAACATTGCAAATGAAAAACAGAAGCATTGCGGTCAAGTTCCAGACCTTGCCAGAGCAACCGGGACCTTGAGCCAGAGCTAGAAAAATCAACGCGGAGCTTAGCAAAAACACGCCAGGGCTATCAAAGACATGTCAGAGCTAAAGACAAAACTCCCCGGAGCTAACCGAAACTAGTCGGATCGTAATAAAAAGGTGTTTTGGTGATAATCAAAACTTTCATCGTCAAAGCAAGTGTATTCACTACAAGCCAATGTATTCAGCACACATAGGTCTTACAGATCCTTAAATTAAAGGATGAGCTTAAGTTGACTCAAGGCAAACAAGCACCTAAGGGTGGCATCTTTGACAAAGAGAAGGTGGCGTATGCACAAAGTGCATACACCAACACAACACCTCCCAATGTCAAGGATGGTCTTGGTTATACTAGAGGTGGAAAGCAAAATGCCAAAACCTCCAAGTATGGCAAATACTTGATTTTTTTTTTCAAGGGAAGCTCATCGACAACTAAAATTGGCAAGAAGACTTCAACTAGCACTTACATGCCTAAATCTGAACCGCATCCTCTATTTCATAATTTTGATGCATCATATGTTTTGATGAGGAACAAGTATGGCAAAGTATATGCTAGATATGTTGGGCCACTCTACAAGAGCCCCAAGCCTTGCGTGTGGGTGCCCAAATGCCTCACCACTAACGTCAAAGGACCCAACTCCGCTTGGGTACCTAAAAGGAAGGCATAATCTTGTTTTGTAGGCGTACTCCTCCGGTGGATCAAAATGGGTGCTCGATAGTGGGTGCACAAACCACATGACCGGAGAGAGGAAGATGTTTGAGGAGTATGAGGAACATGATGATCCAAATGAAAGGATCCTCTTTGGGGACAATAGCCGAGGGAAAATCCTTAGCTCCGGTAAAATTGTCATCTCTCCCCAACATACTCTTTCTCGCGTTTTACATACTGATTCTCTAGACTATAACCTCTTGTCCATATCACAACTGTGACAAGGGTTATAATTGTTTTTTCATTAATGAGGGTGTGAGCGTCCTTAGAAGAAGTGATAACTCAATCGCTTTTAAGTGTGTGCTCAAGGGAAAGCTTTATCTTGTGGATTTTGCCTCAGATCAAGCTCAACTCGACACATGCTTAATGGCAAAAACCAACATGGGATGGCTTTTGCATAGATGGCTAGCCCATGTTGGGATGAGGAACTTACAAAAGCTTCTTAAGGGCAAGCACATCTATGGTTTGAAAAATGTTGTCTTTGAAAAGGATAGGCCATGTAGTGCTTGCCAAGCTGGGAAGCAAGTGGGAGCTCAACACCCCTCCAAGAACATCATGACGACAACAAGACCATTGGAGCTGCTACATATGGACCTTTTCGGGCCAATAACCTACATTAGCATTGGCGGTAACAAATATGGTCTTGTTATTATTGACGATTTTTCTCGTTTCACTTGGGTGTTCTTCTTGCATGATAAGGGTGAAACTCACGGTGTCCTCAAGAGGTTCTTGAGGAGAGCTCAAAATGAGTTCGCCTCAAGAATCAAGGCTATAAGAAGCGACAACGGCACCTACTGCAAGAATACTCAAGTGGAAGAATTCTTGGATGAGGAGGGCATCAAGCATGAATTTTCAGCTCCATACTCTCCTCAACAAAATGGGGTGGCGGAACGGAAGAATAGGACACTCATTGAGATGTCAAGGACGATGCTTGATGAGTACAAGACATCGGATCGGTTTTGGGCGGAGGCGGTTAACACCGCTTGCCACGCCGTCAACCGATTGTACCTCCACCGCCTCCTCAAGAAGACTCCCTATGAGCTTCTAGTTGGTAAGAAACCCAATGTCTTTTACTTTCGTGTTTTTGGGAGAAAGTGCTATATTATCAACAAGAAGCCTAGGACTTCGAAGTTTGCTTCAAAGTCCGATGAAGATTTCTTGCTTGGTTATGAATCAAACACCCACGCCTACCGTGTCTTCAACAAATCCTCCGGAATTGTTGAAATAGCACACGACGTGGTGTTCGATGAAACTAATGGCTCCCAAGTGGAGCAAGTTGATCAAAGTGTGCTAGATCAAGAAGATTCTCCACAAGAAGCTCTTAGGAGGATGGCACTTGGAGATGTTCGACCACAAGAACAACCTCAATGCTCAAGTGACCAACAACAAGATGATGCAAGTCATCCCCCACGCGATCAAGTTGAAGATGGACAAGTGGCACCTCAACATGATCAAGAAGACAAAAGTCAAGAGGGAAGCATTCATCAAGGGGGAGATGAAGAAGAAGAAGAAGATGATGATGACTCAAGAGCTCAACCTCCACATCCTCGTGTGCATCAAAGTGTTCAACGGGATCACCCCGTTGACAACATCTTAGGATACATCACTAAAGGGAGAATGATGGAGAGATTTGAGATGTCCATGATCGGGGAGTTGAAGTTCTTTTTAGGTTTTCAAGTCAAGCAACTCAAAGAAGGCACGTTAATAAGTCAAACAAAGTACACTCAAGACATATTAAAGATGTTTGACATGGACAAGGACAAACCCGTCAAGATGCCTATGGCAACTAATGGACACCTAGACCTCAACGAAGATGGTCCAAGTGTGGACCAAAAGGTATTTCATTCCATGATTGGTTCTTTGTTATATCTTTGTGCGTCTAGACCGGATATTATGCTAAGTGTGTGTATGTGTGCACGTTTTCAAGCTGCACCTAAGGTGTGTCATATGACCGCCGTGAAGAGAATTCTTAGATATCTAGTTCACACACCTAGCCTAGGACTTTGTTACCCCAAAGGATCCAAGTTTAACCTCATTGGATATTCCGATGCGAATTATGCGGGGTGCAGAGTTGATAGAAAGAGCACATCCGGGACATGTCAAATCTTGGGTAGATCCTTAGTGTCATGGTCCTCTAAGAAACAAAACTCCATTGCTCTTTCCACAGCCGAAGCGGAGTATGTCGCAGCCGGAAGTTTTTGTGAACAACCTCTTTGGATGCAAGAAACTCTAAGGGATTATGGTATAAACTCGCGCCATATTCCTCTCCTATGTGACAATGAGAGGGCCATCAAAATATCCCATAATCCGGTTGAGCATTCAAGGACCAAACACATAGACATTAGACACCACTTCTTTGGAGATCATTCCTTAATGGGGGATATAGTGATTTCCCATGTGAGAACCGAGAACCAACTAGCCGACATATTCACCAAGCCCCTAGATGAGAAGCGATTTTGTGAGCTTAGGAGTGAGCTCAATATCTTAGATTCTCGAAATATGGCTTGAAACATGCACATCTGAATGTTTACTTTACATCTTATTCAAAATAATGCATGTGTTTGAGAAATTTATCTCTATCTCGATTTTCTCCAAAATATTTGGAAAACTAGTGACTTTGTGAGTTATGGTCATAGTTTGAATGTTGATTGCTTACTGACCATATTCATAAAGTTTTGTTGTGGCAATATGTCCAAAAGGATCAACTATTGTGGCTAAAACTCTAATATATGTATTTTCAGCCATTTAGGACCGGACTAGTCCGCCCCATGGCCGGACAAGTCCGGATCCAGACTGGTCCGGGTCTGGTCTGCAGACCGGACTAGTCCGGCCCCTTAACCGGACTAGTCCGACCCCTGGGGACTTAAACCCCCATGAGGCGGCCGACCCCTCCACTTCTCCATTTGGCTCTCTCTCTCCCACGCGCGTGAAACTGCCCTCCTTCTGCGATTTTCGATTTCAACCACCAAAAATCGTTTCCAATCCACGCTTTGGAAGCTCCGGAGGTGTGGGAGACTTTCCCCGATCACTCGCAACGCGATCCATCCCCGATTCCATCGATTTCTCAAGATTTGAAGAGGTATCCCTCACTTTTCAAAATCTTGCCTCATTCTTGATTCATTGAGTTTTTGATAGATGTCTCTTCAATAAAGTTGCTTCTAGTATCCTTGTGATCATAGCCTAGGAATATTGCGACTCAATTCCAAGATTTCTCGAAAAACCGTTAGAGTTAGGGTTTAACCTGTGTAAATTGGACTAGTCCGGTGTACACAGGCCAAACTCCAACTTTGGTTGTTGAACCCTTTGTGAAAGTGGAGAACCAGGTTAGTCCCGTGCGGTAAACTTGGTGAGGGAAGGGTTGTTGAACCCGGTCCTTCGTGGACTCCTCAACGGGGATGTAGATTCCTTTGTGGGATCAAACCTCGGGATAAAATCCTTGTGTCCCTTGTGTTCTTTACTTTCACTTATTGCACATTGCTTCTAGGGTTAGCTTTACCGTAATTGCTCACAACTCTTGTTTCATCGTGATCCTTAGTTTCACATTTTCTTCATAACTTTTTAAGGTTCACTAAGTCATTCTAACACACTTTGCATCATAAGAATCGAACTAAAACTTGTTAGAAACCCCTTTTAGACTTTTCCCTGTAGGTGGACCGGACTAGTCTGCCCCTAGACCGGACTAGTCCACCCCCTGAGTACTAATCTCGTTTTATTAAGTCATTTCAGGTCGTTTAGCCTATTCAACCCCCCTCCTAGGCAACTTTCACTTGTCCTTCGCCAAATGCTCCATGTTGTCAATGATTTATCCTTGGCCATAGATAAGATACTTCAATGTAGGATAGTTGAAGTTGAATTCCTTGGAATTCAAATTCACATTACCTACTTTATTGTATTGATTCCACTTTTGACCTCCTTGTTTGTGGTGGCCTATGGAGTTGTTTGGAAACAAAGGATCCTCATGGGTCTTAGGGAAGTATACCCCCAAGTGTCCCATGTCAACATGGATTTCACAAAAAATCTGCATATACATGGCTTGGATCATCCAAACATTTATCTATTGGCTTGATCTTCTTGCTCTTTCAATGGATAGCATGTCCACCCTGTTAATGGTGTGCATGCCATGCCGATGGAACTGAAGAATTCATTGATCAACCCCTTTGGATGGTGACGTTGTTCTCAATTAAAACTCCATCCTTTTCATGATCATTGAGAAGAGGTCATCTCCAACTTCAACATGGATGTGATCAGAGGTCGATGAAGTCAACAAGATGTCAGAGTGTTGGATGATGAGCCAACTATATACCCCCATGGTGGAGGCAAACAACGATATAATCTTGGAGCCTCCCCCAAGCTTTGGGTATAGATGCCATTGGTTCATGTTGGAAGTTGGAGAATCCACCCGTTATGGGCAATGGTGTTCCTAAATCGCAAAGAATTTATCGAGGAACTCCTTGAGTTGTTTTTTTTTGCAGTTGAGCACTTGCAACCTCATTGGCTTTCCCATGTAATGGGCTAGACAAACACTACCCTATTTTCACACAAAAGAAGAAAAACCAAGCAAGGTCAATCTTGCCTAATAATACTAGTACCTATAGCTTAATCATAAGTGATAGCTATCCTTCACTTTCTTCGCCTTCCCCGACAACAGTGATAGAAATGATTGTTGGTATTTCTTAACACCACGGGTCATCTCCGGTGAGAGATGAGATCCGCAAGTGCACGAAAGATACCGTTGTAGCATTTCATCCAAGAGTATTCCCAAGGGTATCATATTTATCCCAAGGGAAGGCAATGAAGTAAACACTATTCTTATGATCAAGACATAGGTTACTAACTAATTATCAGAGCAGGGGTAAGATGATAATAAGGGTAGTGTGACACACACCTAAGCAATCTACTCTAAGGGTAAAGATGTCATAGTGAAGGTCAAGTTAGAGATGAAGCTACTCTTATTGTGCTCTAATTACTCATATACAAAGCCTATTAGTGTACCCATGAGTATCCTAATGATGAATACTAGTGATTAGTGGTCCAACATATCAGGCATGGGTTTACCCCTGGCAACATCAAGACGATTACTGCCTTGAGCCTGTGGCATAGCCGAATGTGGGGGATTACGAAAGACGGAGAGGGCTATCACCACCTGCCACCTATCCCTACAACCCGTGGGTCTACGAGACATCCAATGCTACTTAACTATCTAAGCACCACACTTACATGTTAAGTAAGTACCTTAAGAGCCTAGGTACAAGCACCATCCTAAGTCAGTGACTAACCTAAACATCGTTTAACCAATGTTGGATCCTAGCACTAACATATTCATATTATTTTTTTAATTAGACTATAGTGGTGGTGTATGATGTTTATGATAACAAGATATGATCACTATGACTAGACCATAATAACATCTACACCTAGCACATGTATGAACTCCATAATCAAACAAGAAACATTTTCTCCAAGTATATGAATAAATAAAGACTAATAATAATATTATTATAAAGCATAGATCTGAAGATTAAAGAAAATATACATGAGCCATACCTTTCCCAATTTGGACTTGGGACTAGAGGCTCCTCTCTATAGCCTAATCTCCACTAAGGAACTAGGAGAACTAATTTATACAAGAGAGAATGCTAGCATGGTGTGTGTTGATGTGAGGGGTCCTATTTATACTAGTGTTGAGGTCGGTTCCCACCATCTTTTTCGCGTGAATCAATCACCATTCTTATCACCAAGCCACAGGAGAGTGCCACGTTGAAGTTGACCGAGAAATGTGCATTTACCAGGTCGGCCGACCTAGGACTTGGTCCTCTAAGGTGGGTTTTCCTCAGGGTGTCTTCCAGGTGGGTCCTGATGCCTCATATTTGTGATACACCATTGGATATCCTTGTATACATGTGTAAGTATGCTATTTGATCCATGTGATGCCACGTGTCGATGCCTAAATTGCTGCGAAGGTATTCTTTAGGATTCCTCCCTTGGTTTCACTTTATTTCTGCATAGAATACATGCATGCACCACTTTATACAAGTACAAGTGGAACAAGGTTATTTCTAAAAGCAATTCATGCAAGAAATGTCTATTCCATCACATAATTGAGATATATTGACAGTCAAAAATGATACTTAACGACCGTCAACAGGGGCAGAACAAGAAAGAATGGTGGGCTGCTCTATTTTTTTTGTGAAAAGGTAAGAAGTAAAGAAAAGAAAAAAGATATGAGGGTGAACAAGGTTTGAAGATCAAACTCAACCGTTCCTCGGCAACGGCGCCAAAAATGCTTGTTGGTATTTCTTACAAAAAATTAATAATCCGCAAGCGCACAGAAATACCGCTGTAGCACTTCCCCTTAAAGAGTATTCCAAAGGGTATCGAATATATGGAACGTGTGTGATATCTTCTGCTTGTTCTTCCAAGGAGACACAGTTTGTTTGGTAGGCTATGATTTTAGAGGAATTCGGTGGTTTGAATTCTAGGCCACAATTGTCTACGGCAACTACTTGCTTCAGGCACAGATTTTTCCACAGCAACACCAGGACGATTCCCACCAAGAGCCTATGGCATAGCCAAACATGGAGGATTACTAAGGACAGATAGGGCTATCACCACCTACTATCTACCTTTTCAATCCGCGGGTCTACGAGATATTCACTAATGGACTCTAACCTAAGCACCACACTTAAGTTCTAATTCACAACTCTAATGATTTCGAATGCAAAGCTACGACTAGAGCCTCTATTAAATTAAAGCAGTGAACCCACAAGAAATTACTTAAGAAAACTACTATGGAATAGAAATCAAACTTGTATTGAATTCACAAAAGTTTCTTACTTGATTCTGGCAGAATTTTTGTAGAGGTACAAGTGTGGAAGAGGAACTTGACAAGCCCAAACATCCTCCTCCTAGCTCCTCCTCACCCTCCTTCTACTTGGCTGGCTACTTGGGCAGTTCTAAACCTTATGAGTGGAGTACTATTCTCAAACTTGTGGTGTGTGTGAAGTTAGGGGGTATTTATAAAAGAGTTTAGTTGGTTTGGCACCACAATTAGCACGCGAATCAGTCGTTACCGCCATCAGGGAGCCACAAGAGGGTGACACGCGTCGTTTGATCCATTTGGCGCTAGGGCCAAGTCGGGCGAGCCAAGGGGTCGGCTGACCTGGTCCTGGCCACCCCTCGGCTGTGCTTTCTCGGGGTGGCTGCTAGGTGGGCCCTGACCCCCTTCCCGCATGAATCGCCGTTGGCTCTCCTCAGATACGCCTGGGAATGAGTCATGAATCCATTTGATGCCATGTCTTATCGTCAGATTGGTTAAATGGCAACTATTAGGATTGCTCTCTGTATTCTTGGGTATTTTGGAGCTTAATTCACTTGCATGCAAATAGACAATAACACTTGTGGAATTTGTTAGTTTTAACTCCTACCACTATGTTGTGTTCTCCATTTTATAATCTTTATGCAGTGAATTGATGGTCAGATTTAGTATTTAGGAACAATCTAAGAACCTTAAAATATAGAATAATACCTCTACAAATTCCTGACCTTTGAAAATTATGAAAATATTCTGGTAGTATCCTAGTATGATGTATGATCTAGACAAAAAAGTTTCACGTCCATTGGATCAAACTATCATCACAAATTATTTGATTTCTCTTATATGCCCTTTTAACTATATTCGATCTTGAACAATTTATTGTGAAAACTCCACCAGTAGAAAATTATAAAACTTGGCCTAAAAATCTTATATGTGCCCAGGAACTTATATAAAAAGTTTCCAATTTGTTTGACCAAGGTTTCATTTGAAAATATGTTTAGAGCCTCAATGTTCAATTATAAATTCCTAATGATCCTTTTCCATAAATCAAGTTAAAGTTGATTTGAGTCTTCCGATCCCAGTTCTGAGACCAGCAGATACTTTTACTTGATCCTTTCCAGGTCTTGAGCTTCCTTTGATTCATATGATTTCCACCTAGAAATTGCTTAAATCATAATGTGCCATATGCTTCATAGGAAGCATTTAGAAATCATTTTTACTAATTCAAACATGAGTGTAACATCTTGATTTTCAAACTTTGGCGAATTAAAATTTGAATAGGAAGTTAGAATTTAATAATATGAAGAATTTGTTTTTATAAATAAAAATATAAAATATATGCATCTCATCTTGCATTTTGCATTCATCCTCATGTATTGAAAATTTATTACCAAGATAAATAATCTAAAAGAAATTTATCAAAATAAATATACTAAAAATAAATTGCCATAACAAATATGAAAGAAAAGAAACATAAAAAATTAGAAACGAAAATGAAACAAAAAAGTGAAACATGGCCAAGCATCCCTGGCCGGACGCCAAGATGAAAAAATAAAGAAAACAAATATATATAAAATTTATAAAGAAAGAAAGGAAAAACAAAAAATAATAATAAAAATGAAACTTTCAAGAAGTTTGCAGAACATTCGGAAGTTTCTAGAATTTTCCAGATGTTTTTGGAACATTTTGGAACCTTCGGGAAGTTTCTGGGGGGACTTTTCCGAGAGAAGATTTGGAAGTGACCAGGGGAAGCTTACTCCCCCTTACTCCTCCTGGAAGCAGGATTTTGTTCCCGCTCGTAACCTACGGGGACTTGGCCTCCTGTCTTTTCGGGACTACTGGGTATCGAGTCGTAGTGGAACTTAGGTCGTGGCTCTGCCTTTATAAGCCGCCCAACCCTCGGTACAGCCTGTCCTGGCCATGTAATTTTAGCCAAGGTACGTGAGTTGCTGCCTGTAAGAACATAAGAATCCCTAGCCGCCAGAGAAAAAAAAAAGAGCAGAGAAGGGCACGACCAGGGAAAAAGAAGAAGTGAGAAGGATGAGGGGAAGGAAGGAGCCGCTGTCCGCTGGAGATCGTTGCACTGCCAGAGGATCGTTGTGCCGTCTACTTTGTCTACACTACGTTGCCGTTCCACGACCATTGAGACTAGCCGCACACGGTAGATTTTACGGTTTAGATCTAAACAACAAGAATTAATCTAATAATCAAATTACACAATGTGTAGGGTTTAATTTATTCATGCATCTATTAATCATCACCGAATTATCTTAAATCAACTTAAAACTTACAAGTTATATCAAATCCACCAAGATCAATATGTTATTCTAAATTTTTGTAACACCCTCATTGTCATGCATCATGCCCTGCATCCATCATTAAATATGTTTAACATTAATCCACATAAAAAGGAAAAAGTTTAAAATGAATTAGAAACAAAACCGCACTTAAGAATTCTGGGAAGTGCGTACTAGTGACTTCCATCAGACTTTTCTGTTTTGGTGCGGACTAATCTGCTTTTCCCTATAGACACCATCAGACTTGTCCGGTCCTGTGCGGACTAGTCCGATGTTCCAATTCCTTGGAAATTTTGCTAAGTCCCTAGACTTGTCAGGACTAGTCCGATATTCCAATGGACTTGTCCGTTTTTCTCTTTTACTAAAGTCAGACTTGTCCGATTTTTGGCCAGACTTGTCTGTTTTTCCTCTCTGGATAAGTTCGGACTTGTTCGATGTCCAGTCTGGACTTGTCCAATATCTCTCTGTCCAGCTTCGGACTAGTCCGGCCCTTTTCGGACTTGTCCGATAAATCGCGACTCCGAGTTGATCTTTTGCTTCACGACTTGTTTCTTGGGTTTTACTTTAAGTGGGCCTAGGGACGTCGTGCCTAACTCTTTTAGAGCCCATGTGGGAGTCCAAACCGACCTCTACTCACACTACAAGGATTTCACCCTGTTGCAACGATTGTACTGCAATGAATACTAAATGGTTGCAGTAAGTTTTGTCTTTTGCCATGGTTCACTAGTTTGTGGTATTAGCATCTATCGCAACGGAAAACGATCGTTGCATTAGGATCTGTTGCCACGATTTACTAGTTCGTGGCATTAGGATCTATCACCACGAATCTGTTGCCACAATTCACTAGTTAGTGGCATTAGCATCTATCGCCACAGAACACGATCGTTGCACTAGGATCTGTTGCCACGATTCACTAGTTCGTAACATTAGGATCTATCGCCATGAATCTGTTGCCACAATTCACTAGTTCATGGCATTAGCATCTATAGCAACGGAACATGATCGTTGCACTAGGATCTGTTGCCACGATTCACTAGTTCGTGGCATTAGCATCTATCGCCACGGAACCCAATCGTTGCATTAGGATCTGTTGCTACGATTCAATAGTTCGTGGCGTTAGCATCTATCGCCACGGAACCCGATCGTTGCATTAGAATCTGTTGCACCGATTCAGTAGTTCGTGGCATTAGCATCTATCGCCACCAAACGCGATCATTGCATTAGGATCTGTTGCCACGATTCAATAGTTCGTGGCCTTAGCATCTATTGCTGCGGAACACAATCATTGCATTGGGAACTTTTGGCACGCATCACCAATGCTGCGGAACCCAATCTGTTGCCATGAAATACTGGTTCGTGGCGTTAGGATGTATGGCCACGAAACACAATCGTTGCATTAGGATCTGTTGCCATGAAATACCGGTTCGTGGCGTTAGAATCTATTGCCACAGAACACAATCGTTGCATTAGGAACTTTTGCCACGATTCACCAGTTCGTGGCGTTACGATCTATCGCCACGAAACACAAATGTCGCGTTAGGAACTTATGCCACGATTCACAAGTTCGTGGCGATAGGATCTGTTGCCATGCAACACTATTGTTGTATTAGGATCTGTTGCCAGGAAATACCGGTTGGTGGCGTTAAGATCTATCACCACATAACATAATCGTTGCATTACGAACTTTTGTTACGATTCACCAGTTCGTGGCGATAGGATCGTGGCAAAGAAACACAAATGTTGCATTAGGAACTTATGCCACGATTCACAAGTTCGTGGCGATAGGATCTATCGCCACGAAACACAATTGTTGTATTAGGATCTGTTGCTACGAAATACCGGTTGGTGGCGTTAAGATCTATCGCCACGGAACACAAACGTTGCATTACGTAGTTCACGTACAGATAGCTCACATAGTACCTATATGAAAAAATCATCATCTTCGCTGTCCTCCCCCAATATTGAAGGTACAATACCATCATTGATATATGTATCATCATCGTCATCGTCGTCGCCATCTTCATTTGAAAGAACGGAAGCATCACCGATTGCTCCGTCAATGTCATTCCTATCCCATGCGGTCATATCCTCATTTATATCAGTAAGTCGTCGATCATCAAATAATGTCTCAGCCTCCATCGTCTCAGTTACATTATTTTCACTGTCTCCAGGGGGCATGGCAAAAAGGTTTCGTGGCTTCTTTTTAATAACTGTAGCCCATTTAGGTTGCTTCACACTTCTAACGAAAAAACTTGTTCTGCATGGGTCGCTAGAATGTAAGGCTCATACTTAGATTGAGATATAGTAGTGTCAACATCTATCATTCCGTGTCGATCCATTTTGTAGCCTCTGCTTTGGCTCTGACCGGAACGAGGCCGATCAAACCATTCGCATTCAAATAACAAAACCTCTTGATTTTTTTTTTCAAAATGAACAGAAATCATTTTATTGATTACTCCATACCACTCATGATTACCATCCCGAACAACAACACCACTGTTTTGCATCTGTAAATCTTTTTCCACCTCTGCTATTCGAAAGAAGAAGCTATTTATGAATGATCGACTAAAAAAACATGCTCGACGATTAGGTCCTCTAGATAATGCATACAAATAATCGGTTACTTTGCCTTCTTTGTGCAAGTTCGTAATCTGTACACATTAACTAGTATAAAAGGCGTCATCGATAAACCAACTTCAGAACATATATTTCTTCAATATTTCATGAAAGTAAAAACTTGCATGTACTTACTCGTTTCTAAAACCAATAAACAAACTCATCTCTATGGCGTTTTTCAACATCATGAGAATGAATCTTTTTCAGCTCTTCAAAATGCTCACTGAAAAGGGTACAAAATTAAATTAGCCATCTACAGTAAGCATGACCCAATATAGTATAGAACATCTGAGTTATACGTACTTGATCCATGGAGCGACCTCTTCAACATTAGTAATAATATAATGCCTGATGTTATGTAGTTCCACCATAGTAAGTTTGCCCCATTTAAACCCTTTTTTAGAATTATCAACTTCTGTAAATATATTAGACTCGAGAGAAGGTTCATTCCTAGCTGCAGCTTCATGACGTTCTGGCCTATTAAGCTTGGTGCTGATGTTATCCAAAAACTGGCTACAAAAAGTCATACACTCTTCCATAATATATCCCTCAGCTATAGAACCCTCCGGGTGAGCTCTGTTACATACATACCTCTTCAATGTACCAAGGTACCTCTCAATTGGATATATCCATCTGTAAGAAACAGGTCCACCCAAGCGAGCTTCTTCACCAAGATGTATTGGAAGATGTACCATGATATCAAAGAAAGCGGGAGGAAGTAACTTCTCAAGCTTACATATTGTTTCAGGAAATTGTCCAATCATCTTATCCAAATTTGGTTCCGCCGATTCTTTAGAACAAATTCCAAAAAGGAATCTGCTAAACTCAATTAAAGGTTCAACAACCTTTTCAGGCAATATGTCACGTATTGCAATAGGAAGGAGCTTCTGAAATATAATATGGCAGTCATGAGTTTTTAGACCTGATACCTTACGTGCTGTTATGTCCACACTTCTCTTGATGTTTGAGGAATAACTATCGGGCATCTTCACATCCTCCAAAAACTTGCACAAGGTGGTCTTCTGATCTTTTTGCAAAGTAAATTATGCTGAGGGACAATCATACTTCCCTTTCATACCCAACGGATGTTGCTTTGGCCGTATATCCATTTCCTGCATATCAAAACAAGCTTGTAGACTATATTTTGTTTTACCATCCATAATAAGCAATGTCCCCAATATGCTATCACATTTGTTTTTCTCAATGTGCATGACATCCATGTTATGCCTTATTAGCAATGTCTTCCAATACGAGAGCTGAAAAAATATACTTTTCTTCTTCCAACTATGCCACCTATCTTCCTCAGTGCGATTTCTCGTATTATTCGTCTGTCCAAAACTCACTTGATCAAAAGTCTCGTATTGTTGGAGTACTTCGCGACTAGAGAGTGATGTTGGAGCCTCTCTATTCTCTATTTTGTTGTTAAAAGAAGCTTTGTCCCGACGCCACCGGTGATCCTGAGGTAGGAAACGACGATGACCCATGTAGCAATACTTTCGTCCATGTTTCAACCACAAGGCGTCAGTGTTTACATGGTAGTATGGACATGCTAGCCTACCTTTTGTGCTCCATCCACATAGCATTGCATATGCTGGAAAATCATTTATTGTCCACAATATAGAAGCTCGCATGAGAAATGTCTCTTTCTTTGAACTGTCGTATGTTTCAACACCATCAGACCATAATTTCAGTAGCTCATCAATCAAAGGCTGCAGATACACATCAATGTTGTCTCTAGGTGACTTTGGCCCAGGAATTATCATTGACATCAACCAAGAAGGCTGCTTCATACACAACCAAGGTGGTAGATTATAAGGGATTAGAATCACAGGCCATGTACTGTAAGAAACATTCATTACTCCAAAAGGATTGAAACGATCAGATGCTAGCCCAAGTCTTATGTTGCGAGGATAAGTTTGGGTGAATGCTATCAAAATGCTTCCATGCTTTCGAATCTGCAGGATGGCGTAATATTCCATCATTAATACGTTCTTCTTTGTGCTAACACATGTTTGGTGCCGTTGATTCTGCCATATAAAACCTTTGAAGACGGGGAATAAGAGGGAAGTATCGTAGAATCTTGCGTGCTACAAGCTTCTTGGCTTTTCCACAAGGTAAAGCCTCTCTTGCATCCCCACCAGTACTATTTTTCCATCTTAATTCACCACATTTTGGGCATCGATCCAACAGAGAATAGTCCTTCGGGAATAACACACAGTCATTGACACATGCATAGATCTTTTCATAGCTCATCCCGAGGTCACGAACAACCTTCTGAACTTTATCAAGTGTATTAGGAATGCAATGGCCCTATGGAAGCACATATGAGAATAGTTCAAGGATCAACTCACACACTTTTTTTGCTCAAACCAGTTAAACACTTTATCTGGTACAACCTGACAATGAAGGATAATTGGGTCACCTTCTCACAACCTGGATACAACTCCTTTTTGGCATCATTTAATAAGTCATATAATGCCTTTGCACACCCAGTTGGCTCCTGCTAGTTTATAGCATTTTCTGGATCATCAACATCTGCTGAAGTACCACCATGATCACCAGTGCCTCTAAGAAGACTGGACAGCACATTTTCCATAGCAGCATCATCAGAAATTATCTCCTCATTATTTGCTGATTGTTCAACAATATTTTTCTCAACTCGGTTCTCCATGGTGTACCCAACAAGTATAATAAAATGACATCCCATTACAAAGCAAGTGAAGATTAACTTCCTTGCTTGTCCTATGGCAAATATTATGAAAATTCGTGCAAGGACAAGGCTTAGTTTCTTCTTCAAGAGTGCCCTGGAATGCTAAATTTAAAAATGACTTCATTCCATCCTGCCACTCCTTCGTACGCCTGTCTTTTCCCATCCATGTCTTATCTTCTGACATCGCTTCCTACAATTCACTCAGCGTATCCGTAAGAGGATTGAACTACAATAAAATTATGTGAGCAATTGTACCTAGCGCTGTTGCTCCTCCACGTGCGGTGGCCAGCGGATGCTCCTCCACGCCGGTGGACGGCGGATGCTCTTCCAAGAGCGTGGCGGCCGGCAGATGCTCCTCCAAGAGCATGGTGGCCGGCGGATGCTCCTCCAATAGCGTGGCGGCTGGCAGATGCTCCTCCATGCGCGTTTCGTGCAATCAGGAGAGGGGCCGTTGTGGATCGAAAGGTCCGGCAGGGAGGCAGCCAGGACAAAGTGTACGTGAAGCTATCAGAGTAGGCCCAACACTGCGCTGGGCTGCTTGTTATTCGTGGGCTGAAACTGCGCTGAGTCACTTTGTATTCTTGGGCCGAAACTGCGCTGGAACACTTGGTGTTCGTCCCCATGATGCGTGAGCCCATGTACGGGCGTACATCTCTCGCTCTGGCAATTTGTAATCTAAATAAGTTAATGTAGCAATGGGGCTGGTATTCCGATCAAAGGAGAAAATTTGGCATCATTAAAGGAGATGTTTTTCGATAAAAGGAGAAATTTTTAATTTGACACGGAAAGGGTGCATCGTATGCGTGGAAAAATTATGCTTATAAAAAACTATGGTTTGCATCCCTCTCAGTTATCACAACGGCTAGACATGTCCCGTCGACTTCAGTGGCAGTTTTTTAGTTTGACACGGAAAGGTCCTAGAGCTTATATAAAAAAAACATCCGCCTGGTACATACCTCATTCACATTCCATTTGACTTCGACTGGGCGAGTGGACAATGTCGAAAGGAACGTGGCTGACTCTTGTACGACATATTTTTTTCAATCCAATGTTTGACTACAATAGCGCGCATTGCCTTATATTCTCGTCGCAACGAGCTCAACTTTCCGACGTGGGACAAATCGTTCACAGCTTGTCAAAAGCGCTCGCACGAATTCGTTACGGACACCGGGTATAGGAATAGTGTTAATGATTACACCATGCATAGGGGCATTGGGCCCTTGTTATGTTGGGGGCCAGTGGTAAATAAATGGTGCCACGATCAAGGAACGACGATTGAAGACACGAGAAGGAAGTACGTGTGGCACCATCTGAGAATGTTATGCACTTGCTCTCCAGTGCGTCGTTAATGGAGATGTTTCTCCATTAAAGAATAAATTATTAATTTTTGACATGCAGAGGGTCCAGCGTATGCGGGGAAAATTATGCTTATATAAAACCGCGGTTTGCATCCCTCTCGGTTGTCGCAATGGCTCGACGTGTCCCATCAGGTTCACTAGCAGTTTTTTAATTTGATACGGAAAGGGCTCAGGGCTTTATATAAAAACATCCGCCCCGTTCAAGCCTCCTACACGTTGCGGTCGATTTCGACCGGGCGAGCGGACAATATCAAGTGGAGCGTGAAGAAGTCTTGCACGACATATTTTTTCAATCAGATGTCTGACTACAATAGCGCGCGTTTCCTTATATTCTCGTTGCAATGAGCTCAACTTTCCGAGGTGGCACAAATTGTTCACAGCTTGTCAAAATCGCTCGCACGAATTCGTTACGTACACCGGGTATAGGAGTAGTGGTAATGATTACACCGTATATAGGGGCATTGGGCCAATGTTACATTGGGGCCAGTGGTATATAGATGGTGCCATGATCAGTGAATAACGATTGAAGACACGAGAAGGAACTACGTGTGGCACCATCTGAGAACGGTATACACTTGCTCTCCGGTGCTTCGTTAAAGGAGATGTTTTTCTATAAAAGGAGAAATTTTTAATTTGACACGGAAAGGGCCCAGCGTATACGGGGAAAAATTATGCTTATAAAAAATCATGGTTTGCATCCCTCACAGTTATCGCAACGGCTCGACGTGTCCCATCAGCTTCACTGGCAGTTTTTAATTTGACGCGGAAGTGCCCAGGGTTTTATATAAAAAACATCCGCCCTGTACATGCCTTATACACGTCCGTTTGATTTCGACTGGGCAAGCTCCGTTGAAATCAAACGTGGCGTGCAGGAGTCTTGTACGACATCTTTTTTCAATCGAATGTCTGACTACAATAGCGCGTATTGCCTTATATTCTCGTTGCAACGAGCTCAACTTTCCGAGGTGGGACAAATCGTTCATAGCTTGTCAAAATCGCTAGCACGAATTCGTAACGGACACCTGGTATATGAGTTGTGGTAATAATTACACCGCGTATAGAGGCATTGGGCTAGTGTTACGTTGGGGCCAATTGTATATAGATGGTGCCACGATCAGGGAACGGCGACTGAAGACACGAGAAGGAAGTACATGTGGCACCACCTGAGAACGGTATGCACTTGCTCTCTTGTGTGTCGTTAAAAAAGATGTTTTTCGATAAAAGGAGAAATTTTTAATTTGACACACAAAGGGCCCAGCGTATGTGGGGGAAAATTATGCTTATAAAAAACCACAGTTTGCATCCCTCTCGGTTATTGCAACGGCTCGACGTGTCCCATCGGCTTCACTGGCAGTTTTTTAATTTGACACAGAAATGGCCCAGGGCTTTATTTAAAAAACATTCGCCCCGTACACGCCTCCTACACGTCCCTTTTGATTTCGACCAGACGAGCGGATGATGTCAAACGGAGCTCGCCAGGTCGAAATCGAACGGAGCGTGCAGGAGTCTTATATGACATCTTTTTTCAATCGAATGTCTCACTACAATAGCGCGCATTGCCTTATATTATCGTTGCAATGAGCTCAACTTTCCAAGGTGGGACAAATCATTCACAACTTGTCAAAATCGCTCGCACGAATTCGTTACGGACACCAGGTAAGTGGTAATGATTACGCCGCATATTGGGGCATTGGGCCAGTGTTATGTTGGGGCCAGTGGTATATAGATGGTGCCACGATCAGGGAACAGCGATTGAAGACACGAAAAGGAAGTACGTGTGGACCATCTGAGAACGGTATGCACTTGCTCTCCGGTGCGTCGTTAAAGGAGATGTTTTTCGACACAAGGAGAAATTTTTAATTTGACACACGAAGGGCCCATCGTATGCAGGGAAAAATTATGCTTATAAAAAACCGCGGTTTGCATGGCAGTTTTTTAATTTGACACGGAAAGGGGCCAGGGCTTTATCTAAAAAACATTTGCCCCGTACACGCCTCCTACACATTCCTTTCGACTTCGACCGGGCGAGTGGACGATGTCGAACGGAGCGTGCAGAAGTCTTGTATGACATATTTTTTCAATCAGATGTCTGACTACAATAGCGCACGTTGCCTTATATTCTCGTTGCAACGAGCTCAACTTTCTGAGGTGAGACAAATTGTTCACAGCTTGTCAAAATCGCTCGCACAAATTCGTTACAGACACCGCACGCGGGGGCAGACGTAAGAGAATATGCCAGGTGACCAGTGCACAACCTGGGCCCAGGTGGAGCATAGATTGCAAGTGACGAGGATACGATTCCTTCGCGTTATCCCTGTCATGTCCGACCATCATACGACCTCGTTCGTTCATGTGCACACATGTCACAGTCATGCATTTGCTTCACCCGTCCATTCATGTGGACACATGTCACAAATGTGGAACGCTATGCACAACCTTGGATATGCATACCATATCCATAAATTTTTTTCCTCGTTTGGGTAGGAGTGGTTCCACATCAATCTAAGTGGATTGGAGAGTGTCAGGCCATCATACGACCCGGCGTAATGAAGATTTTTGAATCTGATATACTCCTATTTTTAATTCTTATCGTTATGACCACAAGTTGCATTGTCTCAACCAAACACCATGTACAACAACAATGACTCAGCAGAATCGGGAACTGGCCAATTAAAACGGAAGTTAGCAGTCTCACGGTTCATCGATCAAAACGCGCGCCATCCTTTATCATCTTCCTTTTTTCTATCCATAACCGTGAGACTGTTGAGTTCCATCTTCACCGGCACATATGTACGGTCTGGGTGTGCCGGTGTGTACCTTAACCCCCATTGTGCATCCACGGTGGTGGTTGGAAGATCCCTGCAGCTATGTTCTGATTCCTGTCCTCCAACTACATCTAGGTTTCCGATGACGCATACGGTTCACCACCAGACAAACCAGCAAAGCCTCGGTGATGAGCGGCATGCAAATTTCTTGATGACAAACTGACTGCGGGGGCCTCCCGCTCGGATGCAACTTCGGTGCTCCCATTTATGCTTCCATGCGTACTCCCGCTTATGTGTCATCATCTAATTGGTTGAAGTTAAATGGGCATTATGTTAGGTAAATGAAAGGGCCAATAAAATCATGATACTTAAGTAGGAGCACGCATGGAAGCACTGAATGGGAGTATACAAGCCGTGTCCCTCCCGTTCTGTCCTCCCATGCATCATCCCGCTGATGTGTCAAAATGTTATTGGTCCCTTTATTAATGCTTAGTTAAACTACCATACCTTCACAACAAATAAGATGATGACACGTCAGCAGGAGTGTCATCAAAAACTAGAGATGGATGCGTAAGCAGGCCACAGTCAGCGGGCCGCAGTCAGTTTTTCATCAAAAAACTTGCATGCCGCTCAACACCGTGGTTTTTTTGGTTTGTCTGGTGGTGAACCGCCTGCGTCATCGGAAACCTAGAGATGGAGTAAGAGGACAGGAATCAGACCATACCTATAAGGCTCTTCCCAACAACCACCGGGGACGGATGATGTACGGGGGTTAAGGTACACCGCCACACCTGTACCATACGTGTACCCGGCCAGCCGTGTACTAGTAGTTTCCTTCGAACCTCCGGCAGAAGAAAGCGACATGCAAGTTTCATTCTGTATGGAGAATGTTTGTTGTGTATTCATTAGGGAACACATACACACTTTATATAGGCTAGCTAGTGTAGTGTGAAACCAAAACAAAACCCTTTCGCACTACACAAATTCAAAAGCTAGTGTTAATTAATAAACGTAGGCCTACACAGTCAAACAATGACGTTAGACCAACGCAGTCAACAATGACTATTACATGTGTGCGTGCTTATCCTTTCTACAGTCTGGTGGTGAACCACCTGCATCATCGAAAGCCTAGATGGATTTGGAGGACAGGAATTGGAGCATACCTGCCTGGACCAGGATCGCCTGAGTCAGCGACATTTTGCTGCATGCGTGTAGTAAACGCTGCATCCACCGTTTGTTTTGATCTGACGGTTGTACTTCCCAGCTATCCAACTAAGGGGTCCATGCAAATCGTTTCTTAAACTCTTACCTGTTTGCTTCAATATGAGAAAGAGTTTACATGCATATAATGATGCATACTTCAGCCATTTAAATAAAACAAACTACTATAACAAATTAATAGGATTAAAAACACATTACCTATCTTATGTGGCATGCCAATGTGGATCTCTGACTCAGAGTAAGGATGAAAGTGAAATGGTTTTTTGAAGTTGATGGACTAAATAATTGACCCATTTGAAAGTTCAAGGACCAAACTTAGTTTTGATTGAAAGTTTGAGGATGAAGTTGAGTATTGCCAGCTTGATGAGCTCAAGCTCGAAAAGTTCAAGTAAGCTCATTTGTTGTTGTCATTATGATATGTACATATGATTAACTAAACTATATAACTCTATTAAAAATCTTCTATGGGACACAATTTTTATTCGACTGGTTGACAGCCCTTCACGCAATTAAAGTTTTGGTGCAATCGTGTAATCAAAGATTTTCATCAGTTGGATCTATACATCCTACAGTTATTACATCTTTTCATTTACCTTCCACCCCCACCACACCCGCTCCACCTGTGGAGGTCGTTAAATAAAAAGATTCAACGACCGTAATGTCGATCAATCCAATTAGGACAAGTTTTGTAGTTCAAATATGAACTAAAAAACTTGTTCTAACGACAAGTAATATAGGTAGGAGGGTGTAATGTTTTATGATAATGAACTCAACGTTGTTCGTCTATTCCATCTGTTATTTTGTTTTCTATCCGCTGTTTAGTGAACTATCTGTTCTATCTGTATTCTCTGTTAACGAACGACCCTCCACACCGCCTGTGGCTTGTAAAGTTGCCTGTACGATACTTTAGCCGCAAGAGGTGCCAGGAGATCGCTCGCAGCGGGGCCTGCAAAGCGATCTATAAAGTAGTATACAGTACTAACACGTAGCGACGACTAGAAAGAAAAGTGGAGACAATCAACAGAGAGAAAATAAAAGAAAGGAAGAGAAAAATGTTAGAAAAAGATAGGTAGAACTCCAACGTACCACTGGCCCTATGCCCCTATACACGGTGTAATCATTACCACTACTCCTATACGCGGCGAGAAGTTATTACCACTGCTTCAAGGGAAGTGCTTGAGACTAGATGTGCCGATTAGTTTATTTTGTGTTCATTGGGGATTATGTAACAGCTAGTTCTGTCGATTAGCGACGACTGTAATGAAAAGTGGAGATAATGAACAGAGAGAAGGGAACACCGATTTACTTTGTTCCAAACTATTGTATGATTGAATGTATTCATTTCCGGAAGAATCAATTTCTTTAAACTGTCCCGTGAGTTTCCTTTGATGCAAACGGGGCTAAACAAAAGAGGAGCGCGCATAGGGGAAACACAACAAGTGCAACATTCATCAGAGACAAGCGGGCACAGGGGAAACACATATACTACAAGTCTATTTTATATACTCCCTTTGTTCTCTTTTAATTGGCGTTGGGAGAACTAGGGGTGCATCCAAACGTGAATGGAGGGAATATAACCCATAGAGTACAACGCCTGACAGCAGAACAGGTTATGCTCGTGCTTAATCCTACAGTTCTCTGTACAAAAGACTGTCCACTCCTCTCAGGTTGGCCTGCCGCAGCGGGCAGTTCCCTGGGTCCCCCCTATTGAGCCGCCCCAAGCGTCATCATCAATGTTAGGCACCTCCACCGACGGCGCTTCTAAACAAGGCATGCCTAGGAACCTCCAGACGACAACATCGATACTATTCATGGCTTCATGCCAACACCGGCAGCACTCCTTGTTGGTCCACTTCATGGCGACAGACCCGACCGCGTTGTAGCCGACGTGGGCCTCACCTTCGACCTGCCGGACATACTCGAAGGCATCGCGGGCCCCGCAGTCGGCATCGTAGCGGAGCATGGTGAGGACTTAGGCCGCCACCATGTGGCCGTTCGCGGCCGCCCGGGCAAGGAACTGGGTGTCCGGCTGCGCACGACCTCGCAGGAAGACGAGGTCGAACCCGGTGACGTAGCACACATGAAGGTTGTCGACGATTGCCAGGCGCTCCACGATGCAGTCGTTGCTCCAGTTAAACTTCCAGATGCTCTCCCGCTCCAGCACCACGCACCTGCCAACAACGCGATCCCGGCACGCTGCGTGCATGGCCTTGCAGGTGGCGCGATGACTGGAGAGGTCGTCCATGGGCTGTGGGGAGGTTTCGGCGACCCACCCCGCGATCAGGATCGCAATATCGTGCGGCAAGGGGAACTCCATGGGCTTCGATGGGAACCAATGAGGGCGCGCGCGACGGAGACGAAGAGGAAGAGTACGCGCGGAGAAGAGGATGGCCTGTGTGTGTTGCGGAGAAGAGGATGGTGTGTCTTTATTAGTATGCGCGGAGAAGATGATGAGACACGCGCAGTGATGTTTATGGCTTCTAAAGTGCACCCTTTGGAATGCTACTTGCAAAAATTGTATGAATGTCTTTCCCTTCCGGAGGATTCCATTCCTTTAAACTCTCCCGTGAGTTTCCTTTGATGCAAACTGGGGTTACGGTTTCTAAAGTGCAGTTGTACGCTACTTTAGCCGCTGGAGTTGTCAGCAGGCAGGAGATCGCCCGCAGCAGGGCTTGCAAAGCGGTCTGTAAAAAGTACTCCTCCCTCCGTCCCAACTCAACTCTATTTTTATCTTTGGTCAAACTTACCTTTGACTAATGATTTCTTGCCTAGTCCTTATCCTGATCATCAAGGTCCTTCGCCTGCTTCCCCAGATGACTTGGGGCAGAATGATCCTGACGACCAGAATGAAGTGTCAGATATGTTGTCCACGGCACAGGGTTATTCAACACAAGCAATAGGTAGCATATCCTAATCTTTCTCCTCATATATAGCTTGTTAACTAATTTTTCAGCCCCAAATGATCTAGAAAAATTACTCTAGATTTGATGATGCCATAAATTAATCACTGCTCAAAACAATGACGGTGCTCATCAAGCTCGCAAGCTCAACTTCATTCATCCTCAAACTAGCTAATTATTTCGGATGAATTTACGTCAGGGGTGTGCATTTGGTCTACCCGATATTTTGGTTCGGGTATTTCGGTCGTTTCCAAAATTCGGTTTCTTGAAATCACTACCCGAATTGTTGTAATAATATTAGGTACCCGCAAATTTTGGGTACCAAAATTCCAGTTCAGTCTTCGGTCCTACCTGATATATCGGAATTATACATTATATATATGTCATGTTTGCACAAATTTAATATGATTGATAAATTTAATCCCATGAGGTAATTTATTATAAATTGAAAAATGAACAATAAAAAATAAACGTTTAAATCCAACAACTTCACACATCACAACTTGAAAATAAAATATCTAAATTTGAATTGTTCATAGTTTAGCACGCATAATTTAACTTATTATTTGATGGGCCAGCTATTCGATTATTTCAGTTACCCGAGAGTGGTACCCGAACCCGACATTTATTTTTCAGTTATTTATATTTGCTACCCGAAAAGTACCCGATACCCGATATTTCGGTCTTTTCGGTTTCGGTCTTGGTTTTTTTGGTTTCGGTTTTTCGGTCTCGGTTTATTTGCCTTCCCCTAATTTACGTAGTAGTAGCATATGGGATATACATATTTCTCCTTCATTTTTTTTTGCAAAACTATCAAGTGATATATCCTATGTGCATATTACATATGTAAAACAAATGTAAAATATAAAACTTTTTCAAAGGGAAGTCTTAGGTTTCGTCAAATCTATCTTTGAGATTTACGCAATTATGATCTGTTTTAACAATACAAGAATTGTACTTTTAGATTAACCATGAAAATATTTCCGTAATATACAATCTAGTACTACATGTTATTGAAGTTAATAAATTCCATATAAATCATTGGTCAAAGGTAATTAGTTCGACCAAAACAGAAATAGAGTTGTGTTGGGGCGAAGGAAGTATTATACATTGCTGTTTGCCGCATAAGGTTTGGTCCTTCGTTCAAGCCGTAGCCATTTGTACAGGCGGCTGATGCGACCCGGGTGCACCAAGCTTACGTGTGCGCTAGTCACCGAGGCGCCTTAAACGCGCGCAGCTCATGCGCATCTTTGAATTCAATTGGAACCGCTCCGCGTCCCATCACCACTACTGCGCGCGTCAAGAGACGAACAGCTATGCGGGTTCAAATCCCCTGCAGTACTGCAGGTGCAGTAGAGATGGCTGACATGAGGGCCCTACAGGGTGTGGGACCCACATGTCAGCCACCTCTACTGCACCTGCAGTACTGCAGAGGATGACCACCCCAGCCAGGCTGCTACTACGATATAAGATCACCCGGCACACCATCATCTTATTCGCACAAACACTCTTCCTCTCTTCCCAAAACCGCGCCAAGAACACCATGGCTGACAAGAAAACGCCGCCGCCAAGCCTGCCGAAGGACGCCAAGGGGAAGCGTCCCCAACCGGACTCCCCCCGGACAAGGAGTGGGCTCTCCGGAAGATGGCGCACGATGTATTTGACAATACATCGCGCTCCATGCGTCGCCTTGTGCTTGGTCCCCTTCCATAGTATGCTGCAATGGGGACCACGGGCTACTACGACTTCGGCATGACGCACTTGGCCGGTCGCCTCGACATGCTCTGGGAGATGCTGGCGGACGAGCTCCGAATCGTTGGCCGCTACAACCTGGTGGCGGCGACGTCCAGAAAACTGGGATTCCTATCTCTACCGCGGGAGGCGCCCCCGCCCAGCTAGGAGTCCAAGGAGGAGGAGGAGAAGGAGAAGGAGAAGTAGGTAGAGCGAGGTGGAGGAGAAGTAGTTTTTTTTTCTTGTTCTTAGTTGTGTTCTTTTTCTTTTCTTATTCGTAGTTTGTGTTTTTCTTTTTTTTTGTTTGTAATGTATCGTCTTAGGTTAAGGAACTTTATATTTCTGTTCATTGGTGCGCAAAAATAGTTCTAATGTTGCTGTTCTAACAATAAACTAGTGGACTATTTATCTGTTTTATCTTTTAGAATGGAATATATTTCCACTTCCAACTCTACTGACCTAGAGATCCAAAAAGTGACTATCACCTAGTTTATCTGATAGGACCAGCAGGGAGAAGCCCACTCTCTATGTTCAAACCCAACACAGATCCAACATAATGAGCAATCAAACAGCAAAGCATGTAGTAAATCACAAAAAATGCAACAACAGTTTCTGCAGTACGTATCAACGTTAGCCCATATTAGATGCTCGTGGGCGTCATTGCAAAAGGGTGAAGACAAAAAAGACTTGATTCAGAAGGCTTGCAAAAACAAACTAGAAGTTAGGGTCATCGAAATTTTTACCCGATTTGGATTGAGTCTTAGTTATAGACTTCCATAATAATAAAATGTATCGGGTATTTTACTTTCACAAGTGTGTCATAAAATGTATCGGGTGTTTTACTTTCACTAGTGTGTCATAAAGTGTACGGCGGCCACGTATCCTGATCCAACCGTACAACTTCAAATAATGGAGGGTTAGAAGATTGGTGGAAAATAATACAAACTTATAAGAAAAAGGAGAAGAAGAAAAAGGATGGCGCGCGTTTTGATACATGAACCGTGACACTGCTGACATCCATCTTCATTGGCCAGTTCCCGATTCCCCTGATCTCTCCAGCATGTACTCACACTAGGTACTCTCTGGTGACTGGACCTAGGGTATCCTGTGGCCCACCCGGCATATCCAGTGGGTGGGCTCCTGAGAAATGTTGTTGTTGTTGTACGTGGTGTTAGGTTGAGACAATTCAACTTGTGGTCATAATGATAAGAATTAAAAATTCAAAAGAGTATATAAGATTCAAAAATCTTCATTACTCTCTTTACTCTGCGCTCCGGCCCGTCAAATTTGGAAACTCCTCCGCTCATATCGTAACTGCATTAGTTATATATCCAGGACCGTTTCCAATTAAAATTACAAACTAAAGGTGTAGATGAAGGTTTTGCACAAGAGAGAAGTTGTGTCGTGTCGCCGCTGACGGCAACCATAGGGACCACAAGGAGAGAGACCCAATGGCGGGGACTCGGGTGTACAACGTGACGTTCGAGGAAGACGTGATCACCACCACCGTGACGTCCTCCGGCAAGGCCGTGGAGGACTGGCTCAATGAGGTCCTCTTCGTCCACTGTCAGCGCCTTCACAAGCTCGTCATCGGGCTCGACGTCGAGTGGCGCCCCAGCTATTCCACCGACCAGAATCCCGTCACCATTCTGCAGCTCTGCGTCGGCCATTGCTACCTCATCTTCCAGGTCATCAACGCTGAATACTTCCTCGACGAGATGGAAGATTTCCTCGGTGATTCCGACTACTGCTTCAATGGCGTCAGCGTGGAGGGTGACGCCGACAGACTTTGGAAGGACTGGCACCTGAAGGTGGCCAAAATGGTGGACCTGGCCGAGCTTGCGGCGGAGGAGATGGATCGCTAGAGCCTCCGCCGCGCGGAGCTGAAGGACATCGCGAGCGCCGTGATGGGGTGAGGACGAGAAATTGGGACATGTACAATCTCTCCGGCGAGCAGATCAGCTATGCGTGCATCGACACCTTCTTCTCCTTCGAGGTCGGCCGCAAGCTGCTCTCCGGCGACTACTGATCTTACCACCGAGTTTGTGGATCGGCTGCCGTCGATCATCCTGGCATATGGAATTCGTAGGTGCATCGCTCAAGTTCTAGCTTTTGTGCTTGTGCACCCAATCTCTCATAAAATTATTTTTTCTTGAGGAAACACTATATCATGCTTTTAAAAACATGCAGGTTATTTTGCATGCATCGAGGTCTTTCACATGCATGTTAGTTGTCCATGCATGCTACGCCCCGAACATGATCAACGAGCCTCAAACATGACGATCTCTCAACAAAAAACAGAACACGTAACGTCAGCAAACATGATCGAGGTCTTTCACATGGATGTTAGACGTACATATACATGCTACGTCTCAAACATGTATTCCAAGAATAGAATAATATTTCGCACCATGTATATATATATATATTTCTATATTTATCATATTCTCTACCATGCATGTGTGTGCGCTCTCAACCTATATGGCAGTTTAACTACCACACTAATGAAGAATATTATCCTGTCATCAATAGAGATAACAAAATTGACACAAGGATGTTCCCTCGACGGTACGAGGATAGAATGTGGACTACCATCATCTAATAAGCAAACAGCTCTCACTACGTATGTAGGTGGTTCATCAAATTAATCGATCGCATGCTGCCATTATGTATCGCTGTACTCGTCTTTTGAAGAAACAACAGGCATAGGCGCTAGCCGCTATGTGTTCTGATTTTAGGAACAAATGAGCACACTTGTGAAAACACGTATGCCACATCCGATCCTCAACGTCATCCAATTAACATGTTCCTCAACAAGGGGGCACAAAAATCCTCAACACGTGACCAAACATGCTTGATCGCGAGTCTCTTTCACATGCATTACATTCATGTCCACCATCATCCATGATCACGACAATTATCAGTTCGATATGGACTTTCGGTCGGCAACGGTCGGATCCTTAAAAAAAGATATGGACTCTCGGTCGATTGCCACGCGCGTTCACGTCAATCTCCACATCTTTGTGTGTCAAATTAAAAAACTGGCCGATGGGACGTGTTGAGCCGTTGCGATAATCGAGAGGAGACAAACCGCGGTTTGGAGTAACTCTGACCGTCTATTCAAAAGCACAATTTTTGAAGCGTCCAATCATCTCCACTCACGCACTTAGACGACGACCCGCTATAAAGGCACACCGTCCTCTTCTTCTCCGCTGCACCTCTCGATTTATTTTAGCCTCCAAACTTCTCGTCTTGCTTCTCCGCTGCACCACCATCGACCACCTCTCTCTCTTTGTTCACACCTCCATCGCCGCAAAAATGGGTAGCCCCGCACCGAAGCGCTCCAGGTCATCGATGTCCTCCGAACCTCCTTCTCCGTTTCCGTCACCGCCAAGGCCCGTGGAAATGGAGGCGGCGCCCGCACCTCCTCGACTCCCGTCTCCGCCCGCGACGCTCGCACCTCTTCCGTCTGACAATGATGAGACTGTCCACCTCATTGAGGAAAGCATCGACAAACTCGATGGCAAGCTTAAGGAGGTCACCGGCAGCCTGTTCGCCGCCGGTGTGAAAGCAAAAGCGCTCGAAATAATGGCGCAGGATGTATTTCACAATACATCTCACTCCTGTCGCCAACTTGGACTTGGTATCATTCCCCACCACACCAGCATGGACTCTGCCGGCTACTACATCTTCGGGTTAGGCTTTGTTGCCGCTCGTCTCGACTGCCTCTGCGAGATGATCGGTGAGGAGGCCGGGGTGGAGTTTTGCGAGCAACTCATGAACGCCGTCAGCTGGAAGAAGTTCGATCTGGTGTTGGAGGATGCTCCGCCGGTGGTTGCGGTGGAGGCGGAGGCGCCGGTGGCGGATGCAGAGGCGGATGCGGAGGTGGACATGTCCTCCTCCGAGTAGAGTAGGATGAGTAGTAGTTTTTTCTTTTATTTTCTATGTGTTTTTTTCTTGTTTGTAATACATGTGTTGTTTTATGTTAATGAAAAATGTCTTTTATTTTATGTTCATGAACAATGTGTCCTACAGTACATGCACTAACGAAAAACTCCTCCTTTTATCGGAAAACATCGCATATGGAAAATTAACACATTAGTAATATTGTACTGTATCTAATAAATACTCCCTCCTTATTCTTTTATTTGACGTTTTGGACAAAGCATTCAACTAGATATGAACTAGAACTTGCTGTCTGAACGACAATTAAAAAGATAAGGAGGGAGTATTAAACACATTAGTAGGACGTACGTAGTAGAATTTTATTTCAAAAAATTACCAAAATAAAAAGCTACACACTAATTAATTTTATTTCTCTTCTCTTTACCAGCTGTCTTCGTGCCCGCCCCACCACCCCCACCCACTGGCCTGGCCCTAGGCTGTAGCCCAAAAATTTTCTGCGACCCTGCCGCACAGCATCGCGTGTGTGCCCCCGCCTCGCATGCCGTCTGATCAAAATTGCATAATCATGGGAGCAGGACACGCGGGATTTCCATCCTTCGGTGTCCAGACAACAAACACAGCGCGAAGCAAAGGATCTCAGCGGGATTTCCATGGGACGGCGTGCTGGGCGGGGGCGCACGCACGACGTTGTGCGGCAGGGCGGCAGAAAATTTATTTTTGCCCGCCTAGGCCCAGAGCCGGGCCTGCCTTTAAGACCATCCAGTGGTTTATGGTAAAGCTTTAGGCTGTGTTTGGGAGCACAATTTTTCAATACTAAAGTTTTGGAAAGTATAATTTTTAAAATGACATGGCAATACCAAAGTATTTCAATAACACAGTTTTGTAATACCACGATTTTGCAATACATTGGACTGTTTGGTTGACAAACACCATTCTGTAAAAAATACCATAGTAATCTCAAATACCATGGTATTTCTAATTGCTCTAAAACTCCAAAAATACCATGTTCCCAAACACCATTATTGGCCTGCGAATCAGATGGTCTTATCTCTTAACCCCATGGTGCGGAAATCGAATTCTCTGCGGCCCTTCCGCACAGCCGTCTCTGTGCGACCCTGCCCAGATGGTTGCCACGTACGTTCATGCTCCAAATCTTACAGCCAAGGGCGCACTGCACGGTTCCCGTGACTGTACCACCCTGCCCTAATGATTGCCACGTACGCGAACGCACCGAATCTTGCAGCGCGCATGGGCACACGAACTCCACATCCGAACTTTGCTCAGCGATCCGAATAACTCGGCGCTCGGCGTGCACGATCCATCATCATGCGCACTAGCACGTACAACGCGGCCAAAAAGATCTGTGTTTGGTTGCTTGTCTTGGATTGAATTGACTTGGATTAATTGGATGGTCCAGTCATGTGTTATTTGTTTCGCGGTCAGACAGGTGATCCAGGTTTGAGGAATATAAAATATTCCTTGCAAATGCTGGATGAGATTGTCCAGGATAATTGGTTGGATGTGAGTCCATCCACCTTATCTAATTATGCTTCTTAGCAATGTAATTAGTGATAATTAACTTGTTTATTGTTGATTAATAATTACAATTATGATATTAACATTAATATTTGCTAGTAATATGATAATTAGTATATAAACAATTAATATTATGAAATTATCAACTTTGATGATTCAATAATCCAATCAAGTTTCATCCAACCTACCAACAAAAAATTGGATCGTCCAGTCCATCCAATCAAATGCTAATTTAGATGATCCAAGACATAAAGAAATGGATGATCTATCTCCAATCCAACTTCAACGTCAAACCAATCGCAATTGATGACTGAGCACTTTGTCAAATGTCACTTGAGTGTACGCACAAATGACAAATACACGGCCTCAACACCGGGTTTAGGGTGCATCATGGACTAACCACATGACCCGACCAAACACTCACGTAATTACCATACACCTGCAAGAGCAACTACCTGGCCGCATCCTTCGCGTACGAACACCAGCGCCGACCAACTTATTCTTTTTGTACTACATACAAAGAATTTTCCTTGTCCATGAGCCAATAAACAAGCTCTTCTGATGTGGCTTTTGTAGTTAAGAAATGATCTACGAAAAAGCGACAAGTTCATGGAGACAGGGGGAGTACATATGATCATCGACGTCTCTCTCACATGCATGTTATATTTGTCCATGCATGCTACCCTACGCCCCAAACATGATCAACGAGCCTCAAACTATATATGATGATGTTTCAACAAAAATTAGAGAAAACACGTAATAATGTTGTCATCAAACATGATCGTCGCGAGGTTTTCATGTGCATATGTTACTTGTCCATGCATGCTTGCTACACCCCAAACATGATCAACGGGTCTCAAATATGACGATCTTTCAACAAAATTAGAAAACACCTAACGTCATCAAACATGCATGATTGAGGTCTTTTGCATGTCAAACTGAGAAAACATGAACGAGGGTTTGTGATATATATATATATATATATATATATATATATATATATATATATATATATATATATATGTGTGTGTGTGTGTGTGTGTGTGTGTGTGTGTGTGTGTGTGTGTGTGTGTGTGTGTTTATTAATGAATGCATGAATGTGTGGTGTGTTCATCGTCTTGTACTTTTTTCTTGTGTTTTCTGACGATCTTTCAACTATATATATATATATATATATATATATATATATTTCAAAAAATAAGAGAAAACACGTAACGTCGTGAAACACGATCGAGGTCTTTTGCGTGACAAACTGAAAAAAACTGGAACATTGCATATACCTTGGGCCGGTGGGCCCTTTGCGTGTCAAAATTAAAAACTAGAACTGAAAAACTGAAACACCACCAGACGGACCAACAAAGTATGCAAGGTGGGCCACTGCATACCCTGGACCCTTTGCATGTCAAATTAAAAAAATGCCTGTGAAGTGGAGATGGGACGCGTCGAGCCGTTGCGACAACTTATAGGAAGCCAACCGCGGTTTGGATTAATTTGAAAGCGCAGTTTTCGAAGCGTCCGATCATCTCCACTCGCACGGACCATCCGCACTGGCGTACTGTAAAGCATACTGGATACACTATTTTGTAGTGTAATTTAGGGTACGTAGTGTAAAAGCTAAAGGAGAATAGTGTATAGAGTATGCCTTAGAGTACGCTGGTGCGGATGGTCTAAGATGAGGACCCACTATGAAGGCACACCTGTTCTCTTGCGTGTCCGCCGCACCACTCCATCTCCATCGATCGTAGCCTCCAAACTTCTCTTTCTTCACCACCGCCCATCGCCGACCACCTCTCGCTCTTTCTCCACACCTCCGTACCTCCATCGCCGCACAAATGGGTAGCCCCGCACCGAAGCGCTCAAAGCCATCGACGTCCTCCGAACCTCCTTCTTCTCCGTTTATGTCGCAGCCAATGCCGGTGGAATTGGAGGCGGCGCCCGCACCTCCTCCGCCCCCTTCTCCGCCTGCGGCGCCTGCACCTCCTCATCCCGTTTGGGTTCAGGAGACTGTCCGCCTCGCCGAACACCGCTTCGATGAACTCGATCGGCGCCTGATGGAGGCCACCGAGCACCTTTCTGCCACCGCCGGGCTAGCAAAAAAGCTCGCCAAATTTGCGCGGGATGTATTTTCTGATACATCTCGCTCGTGTGACCGTCTTGTTCTTGGGAAACTTCCCGTCTGCACCAGCATGGACACCGCCGGCCACTACTGCTTCGGGATACAGTTTGTGGCCGGTCGTCTCAAAGTCCTCTACGAGACGATCAGAGAGGTGGCTGGGGTGGAGGACCGCCAATATCTTTTGTGAACCGTCACCCGGAAGCTTTGGACTCAATTGTCGGAGGAGGCGGCAGCAGCGGCGACAACGGAGGAGGCGGCGGCGGCAGCGGCGGAGGAGGCGGCGGCGGCAGCAGCGGCGGAGGAGGAGGCGGCGGCAGCGGAGAAGGAGGTGGAGGAGATCTCCTATGATTCTGAGTAGAGTAGTATTTGTAGTTATTCTTTTTCTTGTTTTCTAGGTGCTTTCGTAGTTCTTGTTTGTAATATATGTGTTGTTTCTATTTTAATGATAAATGTCTTTTCTGTTCATGAACAATGCGTCCTATGCAGTATCGAAAAACAACTCCTTTCTAAAAAAGGGGCGAGATAATTTTTGTTCAATTTCTAGCCAAAAATTCGTTGTGTTGCAACAAACGACGACACTTGGTTGAAACTTCATTGAGATCGTGGTTGAGGCTGTGTTTCTCCTCTTTTGTGTTCTTTCACTCAATTTTTTCATTTGTAGTCAGCGCATGGGAAAATGTATTTTTAGTATGTAGTAGTATATATTACATGTTATCATTTCATTGTGATTCATGTTACAAAATGCTGATTGTTTACTATCGTCCTTTCGTGGATGTGGCTGTATTTGCACATCGTTTGCATTAGAACATATACATTTGGCGATTCATATTTTTTTTGTATTTTTTTGGAATGTCCCAGTAGCCAGCAAATGATTGCTTTTAGATTTTTGTCTCCATGCATGGCGACAAAGATGAATTAAGAAGCGAGCAAGTTGTCCTAAGATGAAGTCTACCCCTATAGCTGCACGCACCATGTGCAGGAATTGACGCGACATGAGACGTAATTAATCACGATTGGATGCGTGCACAAGGGCACGGCTTGCGTCAAATTCCCCACTCCGGCGAAAATTTTATCGTTCTACATGGCGCGCCACATTTGAGATTTTGACAATTCAATTTTCACTACTTGCGCCTCCAATTTCAGCCCCGCCTATGATTGTAGCCCTATTTCAGCCACGATGAGTATAAATGGAAACATTGGCCTCCGTTCCTGACACACTGCTGCCCCGCCCTTCTGGTGATCTCGCTGTACTCCAAATGTGTTGTCTCTCTGTCCTATGTTCCATACTTGTATTTCTAAGAAATTCCCTTGTTTTCATTTCCCACGGTTTTTACAAATTTTCCCCCATGGATCTCGCAGTGACGCATCGAAGCTCTTGGTGGTGTTGACTCCTGGGTACAATGACGGGCGACCAAGTTTGACGGGCTCTACCGAACCTCTTCGTCTGTGACATCTCCCTGCGACATCGCATCCCGGACTCCAGTTATGTGCTAGGTAAACTAAACGATCCATGCCGTCTTTTTATAGAGCTATATTGGCTTGGTTCTACACGATCCAAGCAGTTTTGGCCTAGTTATGTTATACACGATCCATCCCGATATACGAAGATTAAATAAATTAACAAAGAAGAAATGTGGTCTTCTGTTTCACGAATTTAGTTATATATATATATATATATATATATATATATATATATATATATATATATATATATAAGTAAATAAATGTTGCTCCGACAGCTTATTACGGTAGTGTATTTGTAGTTCAATTCCTAGCCGGGAACGACAAATACTAAAAACCGGAGGTAGTACTATGTAATTTATGGATTTAGAAGTAAATGACGCGCGGGTTATCTGATCAACCACTCGAAATGTTGTACTCTCATTCCTGTTTTACAAATTTGTATTCCTAAGATTTTTAATTCCCATGGTTTTTACACTTTTTTCTTTCTTGTGGCTTTCTCGGATTGTACATTTTTTTCTATTATTTCTTTTCTAATTCCTCCATAAGTAACAAACACTGCAGTTTATAGAAAGCACACCATCTGATCCAAAATCTACGTCGGTCATGTAATCTGACGTTATCACTGTTATTTGGAATGACTACTTACAATGCTCTTTACATTAGGAACAAGACATCAAAACGTGATGTCGTCTACAAGCATTCATGGTGGCCAACGAGCACCTGGTATATCTATAAATGTGTTTACTATCAAAATTAAACAAATTTAGACAACATTAAATCGTTTGCATGGTACGCAGAGAATATTGCAACACATGATGTTCAGGAACCCCGAGGTTCTTCACTCCCTGGTACTACGATGCATGAACCAACATCAGGTATAGATACACAAACCAGAAATACTACTTTTGCCCCAGCGTAATTTTACTTTTGGAGCTTAAAAAATGTCCCTCTCCAACTCTATCCTCGGTAGTAGCTTCCAACTACCCATATCACATCACATTACTACCCGCCTCTCTACTGTGCCATTTGTTTTGGCAGAGCGTGTTAGTATTTTACTCCTTTGGCATTGAATTTGCAGCATTTTAAGACACTACATTCTGTCCTTTATATGTATTGATGATGGGTGTATCATGGTCACTTGCATTCTTTCCTAGGCTCTACTAATTGTTTTAGCATGCCTTACGATTCTACTTTCTTAGTACTTAGTCTTTATAGTTAACAGTTCATCAGCCTGTGTGATGGCGTGATTTTTTTATGCCTCCACATTGTGCTCTCTCGACGCCGGCCACTCCGGCCGGCATAGGCGCCCACGCCCTGCTGCTGGTCACTTCAGTGTCCTCCCCGACGCATCTCCCTCACCCATCGCCACGTCCCATCCTTCGTGTGCCATTATTACCCCGCCGTCCACAAATCCCTGGCTATTACTCGCCCTGCCACCAATCCTCCTCGAGAGTTTTCGGCGAGACTGAACCCTCAGTTTGTTGAGCGTCGCAAGCTGGCACTATGCAGTACTGCACTTGTAGTAGCCGCCACTGACAAGTAGACCCGATGTCTCATGGGCCCACATGTCAGTTGCGGGTAATGCATGTGCAGTACTGCGGAGGATTTCAATCTTGCAAGCCGCCTGCCTTATTTGTCTTGCATTCGCCACCTGCTACCACTGGCATTCATTACTTGCCCTGCAACTAATAATTCTCTTCGAGATGCGCTCCAGCTGAAGTCAGTCAGACCGAACCGGCGAACCCTATCTTTGTCTAGTCTAGCGTTGCCAACTGCATGCCCCCTCAAAGTCTTGCTTGCTTCGCTCATGGACTGAAAATCTTCTGCAGTACTACGAGTGCGTACCGCCACAGACATGTGTACCTGATGGCTCATTTTAGGGTACGAACAACAACAAATAAGTCAATAATGTAACCCCCCCATCAAAATAGTTGTCGTTCGGACTGTCCTAACTAGTAGTTCATTTTTAATTCATTTGTTGGTCTGATACGACAATTAATATAAACTAGGAGGGAGTACTATAGAACAAAATGGTGCTGGCACAACGCGGTCGTCCCACGCTTGTATTTGCCGCACTCGTCCTGAAGATGGTATGAACATCAGAATTTTCTTCTTTTCAGACTATTTGTACATGATACTAAACTTATTCAGGCGGTAATTTGCTTTAATCATTTACCCTTTGAATCATTGTAACAGAAGGAAGGAAGCTAGGAAGAAGTGTGGCTAAAGGACTTAAAGTTGCCAGACTACGCTATGCATCCCAAGTTAGTAGAACGGAGCATGTGAAGCTACCAATTCAGTTCTCCGCTAGGTTGGGTGCTGCGGTTGGTATTAATCATCGGCACTTTGTCAATGATGTGGTTATGTTTACAAAAAGACATGCATCCCTCAGCGGTGCAAGGAAGTGGGCAGAGGTTGGCCATAGTAACAAGAGTGATATAGTACGAGACATTCTGGTTAGTGTTGTCACACCCATACACAAGTATTTTTTTCTTGCAATCTCCATCATGTACGTTTACATCAACTTGCTATACAATGTACATGATTCCTGGGACATGGAGGACAGAGCGGAGAGCGCGAGAAAAATTTTGAAAATTGCTGGTGAGCACTACAAGGGATGGCGCTCGACTTTGCATGCCACCTATAAGATTTATTCTACCAATGAAGAACGTATACAAAACAAGTCTGCTGATGTAACGGCGCCCGAGTGGTTGCACCTAATAGAATATTTTGGGTTGTAGTGATTTAATGTCAGCTAATGTTTTAATAGCTTTGCATCATACAAAAAATATTTCATTTACTTTCATTCGTGGAATTAATTCTTAAAATTATTGCAGTCAATAAGCAGGACCAATTCTCAAAATCGAAGAAGACAAAAGGCTAGTCACTTGCTTGGCTCCAAATCCTACGCTCGACTTAGTTATGATAAGGTATGAAAAATAAATCACGCTTTTACTTTGCGCTGCAAATATTATGTATACCGACATATTGAAGTTTACTTGTATTTTATGTAGCGAGACCCAAAGACCGGAGAAGAACCCGATGACATACAACTGCGGGAGGCAAGCCATTTGTTGGAGAATGGTAACTAGGCAAACAAGCTGGCGGAAGCTGTACATGTGAGTAACACTTCAAACAATCCACAATTATACAAATATTTGCAAATTACCTATGACTTTTCTTTTTGTATATAGATCTAGGCATGTGCCCAAGTGGACGACATGGAAGTTGAGCAGGGAGGCCCAATTCCAAATGAGGAGAGAAACCACATCTTCCAGCGTTGTTATAGATCCTCAATCGGTTGTGCAGGATCACAGGTTCGAGGGCGTGGTTATATGGCTAACCCAAATGGCCCCGAACGTGAACGTATGCGTATCCAGATGTCTGAACACCTCAACGACCAAGTTCGAAACTTAGAGGATAGAAATGCAGGCCTCAATCAAATAGTGCAGGAGTTGAAAGAAAGAAATGATAGCTTAAACACCCAGATTTACTGCATAAACCAGAAGAATGAAGAGTTAAACGTTCAAGTCCAGAACTTACAAGGTCAGATAGAAGCTGATCGTGAACAGACAGCTAAGGAAATGCAGGACATGCGCGCCTCAATGGCTGAAATGAACAAAATGATGATGGAGACCACTCCACAGAAGGTCCACCAAAGGAACCGTCAAAAGCCACCTGTTCCAACAATTAGTCCCGGTCAGTTTAGGAAAACTCATAGCACGCAAACACGTCGCTTTAGTAAATCTTGAGTGTTGTTATGCGTGTTGTAATATCAATTGATGGATGTTTATTGTTAAACTCGTGATTCTGTTGCCACTAATTTTCAAACCTAGTGCATTCACGTTCTACTGCTGCTAATTATAAAACGTGGCATTACAAATTTCTTGTCACGAATGATAAATTGTTGCAATAGGAAGCTATTGCCAACACGGATGATAAAACGTGGCAACAAAATGACAAAATGTCGAAATATAAATATTTGGCAACGACTCAAAAAACGTTGCATTAAAACACTATTGCCACAGATAAGAAATCGTTTCAATACCAAACTATTGGCCACGGATGCAAAATCGTTGTGGTACCATACTAGTTCCAACGGATCTGAAATCGTTGCAATACAGTACTATTCGCCACGTTTGTGGACTAGTTGCAACACCCAACTATTCGCCACGGATACGAAATCGTTGCAGTACCAGACTAGTTCCCACGGACCTGAAATCATTGCAATACGGTACTATTCGCCACGTTTGTGGACTCATTGCAATACCCAACTATTCGCCACGGATACAAAATCGTTGCAGTACCAGACTAGTTCCCACGAATCTGAAATCGTTGCAATATTGTACTATTCGCCACGTTTGTTGACTTGCTGCAATAACCTACTATTTGGCACAGACGTTAAACTGTCCCAGTATCATACTATTTGCCACGGCTGTGACATTGTTGCAGTACCATACTATTTGCCACGAATATGAAATCGTTGCAATACCGTGATATTCGTTGCAATATGGTAAATCGTCGCTACACCATAACTCGTTGCAATATGTTACTATTTGCCACGGCTGTGAAAATTGTTGCAATGCTGTAGTATTTGCCACGAATGTGAAATAGGTTGCAATCACATACTATTACCACGAATGCGAAACTGTTGCAATACAATGCTATTCGTTGCAATACGTTAAATCGTCGCAATACGCTAAACCGTTGCAATAACATACTATTGGCCACGAATGTGAAATCGTTACAATACCGTACTATTGCCACACTTGTGAAATCGTTGCAATCACATACAATTCCCACAAATGTGAAATCGTTGCAAAACCATGCTATTCGCTGCAATACGCTAAATCGTTGTAACAACATACTATTTTCCATGAATATTAAATTGTTGCAATACCGTACTATTTGCCACGATCGTGAACCCGTTGCAATACCGTACAATTCCTTGCGATACGTTAAATCGTCGCAATACATGAAAGCGTTGCAATAGCATCCTATTTGCCACCCATGTAAAATCGTTGCAATACCATACTATTCGCCACGGATGCCAAGGCGTCGCAATAACCTATCGTCACGAGAATTATTACTATGATTCGTAAAAACTATCGCCATGCTCTTTTTCGTTGCAACAGCGACCTATTGCGACGAAAAACAACCTATTGCGACGAATTTTTTCGTTGTGATAAACCGAAATCCTTGCAGTGTCATCTTAAACTCGAAATCCATCTAACCTTAGCCTCCACCTCTATACAAACAAGCCCACCCCTTTGCTTGACATCTATTTTCCACTTTTCCACCTCACCCAAACCCTAGCTCGTGAGTAGCTGCCACCAAGGAGGGAGAATGAGATCTAGAGCAAAAAGAAGTGGAGGAAACGAAAGAGGGTCAAGATCTCCAACAAGCTCTCGTTCTCCATCGCCAGTTCACTATTAAGTTCTTCACCAACCCTAGGTTGTCAAGATCCAAGTGTTACCTCCAAGATTCTTGATTCATTGGAGTTCTAAACACCTAGTATACCTTCTACTTCGTTTTCCCTACGTGAATTCAACCCCAAATCTCCAAATTCACGTCGATCTAAAAAACCCTAATTTGCTGTTCTTGCGCAGTGCGGACTTGTCCGGTCCCTAGCGGACTAGTCAGATTTCCTGGTTAAATTGTGTTGAATTAATTCTAAATTGACTTGAATCAACTCCAAACATGTATAAACTTGTTAAAATCTCTTAGAACTAGTTAGTGATCATTAAAAGCAACTCATTAACAAATTCCAACTTGCATTTAATATTTGTGCACTTTTTGATTGTAATTCATGTGTTGTATGTTTATTGTGCGGATCAGATGGATTTGTGCTAGAGAGTGCCACAGAGGATCTCCAGCACCAAGAGTTTGAAGGATTTGACCCGAACCAATCCGAAGAGCAAGGCAAGTGTCCTTGAATCATATTGATCTTGTTTATAAAATAAATGTTTTGTTTGCAAACTGCATGCTTGTGTCAATTTGATGGGGAATCTTATGGTAGGAAGTTTACTAGATTTGTTTGACCACCCTTGCCACCTGGAATTCATGGTAGAGAGTCAGAATGGGCTTTTTACCCTTTTGCGCTTAATTAATTTGTATGGGAAAACAACTATACTATTTAATTATGTATTAATGAGATTATGGTTAACATGAACTGGTTAATATTATATGGTAGTGGGTGATCTAAGCAAGCCTAGTATGTGGATGAGTTGGATGTTATGGTAGTTTGCTTGCTTTAGATCTAAGGACCGATTCATGCGCGAATAAGCTAGGACTACAGTGCCACCACAAGGCCAACTATGGGTGCTCTGTAGCTAATTAATTAGGGTTTTGCCAGTGCTATTTTGACCATTAAGGATGCTCGGGAAAGGGGTAGTCGGATTGGGTTTGTTGATGATTGGTGGGACTACCCTGGGATCCGTATGGCTTAAGAGGGGGCCCTTGGTTGAAGATGTGCTCAGTTGGAGGCATTGCCACTGGTGGAACCTCAGTGGGGTCTAAATAAGCTAGTAATCTCTATGTATAGGATATTTTGTGATCTCTTGGCCATACACAAAAGGAAGTGTAATTGGCATGAGGGAGGTACTTCAGTCGCCGATGGATGATGAAATCACAAATACGTGAGTAAAGTGGTACAAACTCTGCAGAGTCTAATAAAACTATCACGATAGCCGTGCTCCTGGTTATGAGCACATGTATGACCTACATGATTAGAGGGAAATTTGGATTCGGGATGGTTGGATGGTTATGGTTTGGTAATGGTTATGGTTATGGTCATGGTTATGGATGGTTTATGGCTTATGTTTATGGATATGAATTTGAGTTATGGTAACTGTACATGGATAATGATGATGATAGCAATAATTGGATATGATTTCGTATTATGTCAATATGATGGATATGATGGGATTATCTCACATAGACAGTATAATGCTTTTTACTTGTTTTAATGTACTATTCAGCACTTGGTCATTATTATATTCGTCATTTGAATCAGCTACATGTCATACTTTCCACACTTGCTAAGTGCGATATGTAGTCACTCTTGCGATTCCCCCACCAACAGCTGCAGGTCAGATTTGGGAGTTTAACGATTATAATGCGGAATTCTAGGTTGTGCCTGCCATCAGCTTTGCCTCTGGAGTGTTGGAGTTGCGCTATACCCCTTTATTTAGTTTGCTTATTTAGTTTATTTCCGCTGCATTAGTTAAACTTGTCATTAATATTCATTAGTGCTTGTATTCCAAGATAATATGAGTGTAATAAAGAGCACAATTAATCTTGCTATGCGGTAATTTTCTTTATATCCTTTTGTGTTTGCACTCGTGTATGTGTGTTCAACGTCCTAGACACACATATGCATTCACTTGGTTCATTTTCGGAACCGAGTGCCACAATTTGACCAAGATATATATTTTTAGTATTATTTAATCTGTTTCCAGATTTAATAAATAAGATTAAAGGATAGTTAAATCATAAAGTATCAAATTAAATCCATAAAAATACTAGAAAATTTAGAATTAACTCTAGAAATTTATTAATAATATTTTCAGCGTATATAAAATTCTGTAATAATAATTTTTGCCTCTGAATTAATTGTAATCCATTGCAAGTTTGATCATATAAATAGTTAATCATTAAGGAAAATTATCTAAAAGCCGTAGAAAATTAAGAAAAAATTTTAAGAAGTATTTAATGATATTTTGGACCTAATTCTTATCCTAGGATAATTATTACAATTCCGAGTTAATAGTGATTCATCTGAAAACTTGCCTAAATAATATGTAATAAATATGAAACCCATGTTATAAATTATTAATCATCATAACAAATTATTCACGTGCATTCATGTCATTGTATATTTGTTAGTGTTGATTGCAATGCATTTATTGTGTCTGTTTGTATGTGTATGTTCTTGATTACGAGTAGACGAGTACGCTCAAGTGATTAAGATCAAGAAGCGAATATCTATGGATCTTAATGAGCAAGACTTTGATTTGATTGGGCATCGAACTGCGGAATATTAAGGCAAGTGTCCTTGATCATATTGAACCTATGTTTCAAATGTTTTGTTTGCAAAATTGCATGCTTGTGTCAACTTGATGGGAATCCTATTCCTAGGAGTTTACTAGTATCGCTTGCCATCCCTTATCCCCGGGTACATTATGAGTCGGGTATGAGAGTTTCACTTTTGAGTCGCATCGCTTTACGGGGTTATGGGAAACAAAATAAGCTTGCTTAACAACTCTAATCATGTGGATTAATGAGGATGCAATAATGTTGAATCATCTTAGTAATATGGAATTTGGGTGATCTAAGCAAGTGTGGTTTCTGGACTTGGTTGGATGAGACAGTGGTTTGCTTGTCTTAGATCTAAGGACTGGTTTATGCAAATATATGCCAGGACAACAGTGCCACCAAAAAGCCAAGTATGGGTGCGGCGTAGCTGAATAATTCGGAGTGCTGCTAGTATTGTATGCAGCATTAGATGGCGTGAGGAATCGTAGTCGAGTAGGGCTACCTTGGGATCCCCATGACGCACGAGGGGCTCGTGGGTGGGAGAATGGAGATTCAAGCCTGCCGGCGAAACCTTAGTGGGCCCGTACATACTAGTAGTCCCTTTTGAAAGGCTATTTTGTGATCTCTTGGCCACACACTTATGGAAGTTTGACAAAGCATAATAGAGGTTCTTTAGTCATCGAAAGGTGATGAAATCATGAACATGTGGGTAAAGTGGTACAACCTCTGCAGAGTGTTAAAAACTATCATGATAGCCATGCTCTCGGTCACGAGCGACTGGACAACTTCCATGATTAGAATTGGACTTGGGTTTTGGGAATGGTTTGGTTTTGTCACATGAATATGGTTGGTTATGAGAGGAGATGGAGTTGGCGTATTGTGATGATATTAATTAATGACTGGTTATAAATGAATTATGTTGGTAAATGAGAATGTTGGATACATGTTATGATAATTACTTGGGTTTTGATGGGATTAAATTCACATAGACATTGTAGAATGCTTTTTATATGTTTTAACTGTACTTTTCAGCAAATAGCCATTATTTATTATCATTCCTTATTTTTATCTACATGTCATATTTTTCCCACACTTGCTGAGTACGATATGTGCTCACCATTGCTACTCCCACAATTAATTCAATTACAAGATATACTTTGGAGGTCAACGTGGAGCACTAGGCGTGCATACTACCGTCGATTGCCTGTGGAGTTGGAGTTGCCTACACTAGTTTATTTTCTGCTGCAATAGAATCAAGGTATGTTTATTATTCGTGACATGATTAAATTCTGATTATCATTTGTGATGTTGATGTGTATGTGTGAAGCAACATCCTGAGCACACATACACTGCACTTGGTTCGTTTTTCAGAACCGGGTGTCACAAATTGGTATCAGAGCCGTATCGACTGTAGAACACAAGCCCAGGTAGAATGGACACCTAAAACACATAGAAACTATCTTCTAAAAGGCTATATTCAAAAGTTGCTTGCCGCTGCATTTTATTTTGCCAATACAACCATCGTAAGGTGCTGTTTGCTGCTGCTTTTTAAATGCAAAATTAAGCCGTGTTTTAACTTGTTTGCTGCTGCTTTTGTACATTTTCTTAACTAAATTTCTTGTAAAAAGAAATATATTTTGCTGCTGCATTATTTTGATTAATTGCCTTGTTGTTGCTGCAATTTTCCTCTTTTTTCTCTCCCTATTGCTGCTATGCAATCTCCTTTTTCACTTAATTGCTGCTGTGATCTTCGGAAAATGTCACCTCTCATCTCTATTGATTTTTTGTTAATAACATATGTTTTATTTCTGAAAATTGCCATTTAAAATTTTCCATTCTCCGACTTATTTGACTTCTTTCTTTCCCCCTTTCATATCCAACACTTCTTTTGCGAAAAACTTAGATGACCACACTCGCATTTTTAAGGACCCGGAAGGAGAAGAATCTCAAGGGGAGGACTTTCAAACACACTTCATGTGGAGAAGCTTTGTATGTTAAAGCAACCATCCTTGCGTAAGAGGACAGTTTCACCATCGCGTAGCAACAATAATATTGTGTCTCATAATTAGGATGTAGGACTACCCATAAATAAGTTGAATAAATGTTTAGTTTGTTAGTGCGCTTGCTTATGTTTGGTGTGATGATTGTATGTTGCTTGCCTGTGTGTGTGCTTCGATGTGACTATGGGGCGCTTTGATAGCTATCCACATTCTCATCCATTATATAATAATGCATTATTTAGGATCATATACCTTGATGCATGCATATAGTTGGGGATTACTTCTACCTCTTTTCTATCTCATTTGACCTCTACTTCAATAAAAGATGGACACAATAGAGGAATCACTACTCTGGAGGAAGATACATGGGAGTATGAAGACGATATCAAGATAAAGTTTCGCCTTATCTATTATCTAATATCTTTGAATCTCGATGGCGAGATTCCTATTAAGGGGGGTAGATTGCAACACTCCTAATTTTCAAAAATTTGGCTAAATCAAATATAAATAAGAATCTACAGTTTTATTTCAAAATCTCTTCTCCGGTCGACTTGAATCTCGAGGCCAAGATTCATGTTAAGGGGGGGGGGGGGGGGGTAGAATTGTAACATCCCGACTTTCAAACATTGGCAAATTAAAATTTGAATAGGAAGTAAGAATTTAATAATACAAATAAATTGTTTTTATAATGAAAAATATAAAATATATGTGTCTCATCTTGCATTTTGCATTCATCCTCATATATTGAAAATTTATTACCAAAATAAGTAATCTAAAACAAATTTATCAAAATAAATATACTAAAAATAAATTGCCATAACAAATATAAAACAAAAGAAATATAAAAAATTAGAAACGGAAATGAAACAAAAAAAAGTGAAACATGGGCAAGCATTCCTGGTCGGACGCCAAGATGAAAAAATAAAGAAACAAATATATATATATATATAATTTATAATGAAAGAAAGGGAAAATAAAAAATTATAATAAAAAATGGAACTTTCCAGAAGTTTTCGGAATCTTTTGAAGTTTCTAAAAACTATCATGATGGTTGTGCTCCCAGTCACGAGGACCTAGACAACTTCCATGATTAGAATTGGACTTGGGTTTTGGGAACGGTTGGTTTTGTCACATGCACTACATGAATCCCGATGATTTGCCGCGGCCAGGGCCGTCGCAAATAAGGGTAAAACCGTCGCAAATAAGCTATTTGCGACGGCTTCGCTTATTTGCGATAGTTTTTGGCCATCACACGTTACTCATCGCAATTAAGCTTATTTGGGATGGCCACTGTCGCAAATAACTCTATTTGCTACGGCTGGCTGTTGTCGTCGCAAGTTATTGCCAGGGGACTAGTGGGCCCCACGCAGCTATTTGCGACGGCCGAGCCGTTGCAAATAAGACCAGCTGACGGGACCCACGCGGCCAACCGACAGGACCCACGCGGCTGTTTGCGATAGCCTGGCCATCTCAAATAAGTGCTTAATTGCGACAGCCAGGCCGTCGCAAATAACAGAGGCTAGTTTGCGACGGTACTGTATAAAAAGCCGTCACAAATAAGGTTTTTTATTTTTTTAAAAATAGAATATGCTACCCGACTCGATGGCCAGAATCACAGAATAGACAATACAATATATCACAGTCACAAACATCATCATAATATATCGTCGATCCATCGCACATCACCATCAACAAAGCAAACAAGGGCTCACTCACCCATCTGACCTCCGAAGCCACTTCTGAAGCCATCGAAGTCGTCGTCGCACCTCATTCCAGGTGGGGGTAATGACGGTGATAGAGTTTGAGCAGCTGTCGCAAATCCCTAGAATTAATGAAACTTAAAGTTAGAATATAAATGCATCAACATCTCTCTCCCTCCCTTCCTCTCCTTCTATCTCTATCTTGATCCCCCTCTCTTCTTCTCTCTTTTCGTTCCTCTCTCTCTATCTCAATATATCTCTCTCTCTCACTCTATCTCTCTATTGCTATGCCTTTCGCTCTATCTTCCTCCCACTATCTCCATCTACGTCTACCTCTCTCCCTCTATCTTCCTCTCCCTCTATCTCCATATAAACCTCCCTCTCTCTCTTCATTCCACTCCCACTTTATCTAACTATCTCTCACTCTTTCTTCTATCTCCCTCTTTCTTCTATCTCAATCTTACTTGAAGTATTCCTGCATGCCTTCTATATTTGCGTACATGTAGAGTAAAGCAACAGTCCTTTCACATTCGGATAGCATGCAGGTCGTGTAGCTACCAACGGTAGTGCCTCTCATTTGAAAAATGGAGAGGTTGCTTAAAGAGGGTGCTTCGTCCACATTGTACCGCAACACCGAAGTATTGATATTGTTTTCTTCTACAAAGTAGACACTTGAAAAGTATCCTACTTCCTCAAGAGCATATGCTTCAGCGATGCACCCTTCCACCATTGCCCTGTTGCCAACCATTGGTTTCAGATATCGTAGCGCTCTTTCAATGTGATACATCCACCTATATTACACAGGACTGCCAACTTTAGCTTCGAAGGATGATAGATAACCAGATTTTGCATTGGATTGAAGAAACCCGGTGGAAAAAATTTCCATCTTACATAAAAGTATGGGTATCTCCTTCTCTAACTTATCCATCATCTCTATCTTGATTTCTTTAGCAAAAAGTTGTCTATATAAATAGCCGATCTTGGCTAAAACATTCCACACCGCATCATCTAGATAGCCCCGAAACATAACAGGTAAGAGTCTTTCCATTATATTGTCATAATCATGACTGTTCAACACAGTGAGGTTTCCTGTGTTCACATTCATGGCTCGTTTCAGGCTAGTTGCGTAACCATCTGGGAATTTCAAAGTTTTCGCCATTTCATGACTTTTTTTCTTTTCTATAGATCGAAGACAGAAAGAAGCACGTGGCTTGCCACAACTTTTAGAGATTTCAAGAGTTGGATGGTGACAAATGTGTGCCAAATCTAGTCTAGCTTTGTAATTGTCTTTCGTTTTGCCAGTCATATCCATGCAGGTTCTTATGATACTTTCGCTCATGTTATGCTCCTGATGCATGACATCAATGTTGTGTGTTAGAATCAACGACTTCACATACGGTAGCTCCCAAAGTCCACATATGTGAGTCCAATTGTGTTCCTCTCCATAACCTACGAAATATCCAGGATGACCTTCACCTGGCACCAGTTTGTCCAACATATTAGAAATTTCTGACCTGTTGAGATGTTTTGGTGGTCCTACAACGGTGTTATTTCTAAAGACATGCCCCTGTTGCCTAAATATGTGATTTGAAGGCAGCCAACGTCTGTGACAATCGAAGCAAGATATTTTGCCTCCATGAGTTAGTCGAAAGCAATCTGTATCTGAAGCACATATCAGACACGTCAGACGATCGTGAGTGCTCCATCCAGAAAACATGTCGTATGATGACAAATCATGGACGAACCACAAATAAGCAGCTCGAAGGTTGAATTTCTGCTTCTTGTAACTGTTGTACACTTCGACTCCTATCCACAAGACTTTCAATTCTTCAATCAGCGGTTTCAACATCACGTTGAGACATGACCCGGTATGATCAGGTCCAGGTACAATGAGGCTGAGAAACATGAACTCATTCTTCGTAAAAAGAGTAGGTGGCAGGTTGTACGAAATGACAAAGACGGGCCAACAGGAGTATGGTGTGACGTCTGTACTGAACGGTGAGAATCCGTCTGTGTCTAATCTGATGCGAACATTTCTTGCATCACTAGAAAAATCTGGGTCGAAACGGTCCAGCGCCTTCCATGCATCACCATCGGACGGATGCATCATAAATTCTTTGTTCTCAAGTTTACCTTCTTTGTGCCATCTCATGTGTCTTGCGGTTCTTTTTGAAAGAAACAACTGCTTCAACCAAGGTGTCACAGACAAGTAACGAAGCTGCTTTATATATGTGCGACATTTGTCATCACATTATCGCCATCGTCATTAACAACTTCGACATACCTCGCTTTACCACATTTCAAGCATGTGTTCTCATTGGCGTGCTCTTTCCAGAATAGCATGCAGTTGTATGGGCACACAATGATTTTCTCATAGTTCATACCGAGACCAGATATCTTGATCTTTGAGTGATACATATCTTTAGGCGGTTTGTGATGTTGTGGAAGGATATCGCAAATCAATTTCATGAGATCATTGTAGAAGATGATGAAAAAAAAGTAAATACACTTTTTTGTCATAAATCTGGTCATGAAAGCAAGTACGGTCACAACCGTGTGTTCATGCAACTGCTCTTGTGATTTCTTCAGCTCCTTGAAGAACTCCTCAGCCTCATTTGTAAGAGGATCCTCCGCTTCCAGAGCTTCTAGCATCTCATCCATCCTATCAACCTCTGGTATATCATCATCCTCGTCCACTTCTGCTATGACTCAAGATTTAGACTCGCCGTGGAAGGTCCACACCTCATAATGTGGAGTGAAACCGTTTCGACATAAGTGAAACGAAAGATCCAATCTTCTGGAAAACTCAGTGTTTCGACATTTCGTACATCAGCACCACACCATATCATCCATTGACAACAAAAATGCTTGATCCAAAAATTTATCTAACTTGATGTACCACTCATCCGAGTGACCACCAGTTCAGCTCTTCCAGCCAGTATACATCCAACTGCGGTCTTCACCCATGTTCAACTCTGCAGTTTAAAGTGGAAGAAATTATCGTTAATGTATGCAGGATTTATCCTACTTTTGTTGAGACACAAAACCTGAATCCGAACAACCACCCATCCACATCCATAATAGGTCCTAAAATTTTGACTGCATAACGCCGCCTATTTAACACTACACCCCCTATTCGGAATCCCATTTTTGTACATATCGTAACACTCAAGCAATCAAATTAAAAATTATAACCATAATCTAAAAACAAAGAAATTCAATTAAATGTAAACAATTTCAAACATAATAATTATTCAATTGTAACTTATTAATTAATAAACATAAACCTAAACATAAACAATTTTATCATAAACATAAGCATTGATCTAAACCTAGCTTAGCAAACTCAATCCCAATTAACAAAAAATTGAACCTAAGAATAAATCAACCTAAACATAATTAAATCTAAACCTAGACATAAGAATTATCAATTTAATAGAACAATTATTCCAAAAATCAACAATTTAATCTACGAATTACACAATTCAATCAACTAATCACCAACTTAACTAACAAATTACACAATTCAATTCTCAAATCAACCAATCACCAATTAATATAACTAATTCAACACATTAAGCAAAAATTCAACACTAATTAAACAAATCAAACAATAGAGGAGGCGAGGGAGGGAGGGGGCGGCCATGGAAAGGGGGGGGGGAGGGGGTAGCCACGCAAGGTGGGGAGGGGGGTCGTCTAGGAGGAAGGGAAGGGGGGAGGGGCAGCCATGGACGGGAGGGATCAGTTAGGAAGGGGCGGCTATGGAAGTGAGGGGAGGGGAGGCCATGGATGAGGGAAGAGGGGGGTGGCAATGGAGGAGGAGGAGGGCCGGCTATGGAGGGGAGGGAGGGGGAGGGGGTGGCCATGGAGGGCGCGGCCATGGATACGGGGGAGAAGAGGAGGGGGCGGCCATACCTTTGAGGTGGCGGAGCGGCGGCAGCGGCGGTGGCAGAGCGGCAGCGGCGGGCGCGTATGTGGACGAATGCGCATATAGGGACGAAGGCAACAAGCTCAGTTTGGAAATGAGTTCAGCCCGACAGTATAGGCCTTTAACTTGCAACGGCTCCATTAATTGCGATAGCATTAGGTTTGGCCATCGCAATTAACGCTATTTGAGACGGCTATTGAAGATGACCGTTGCAAATAAGCTTTATTTGCGACGGCCTTCTTATTCGCGACGGTTCCTGTAGAAGCTGTCGCAAATTAGAATCTATTTGTGATGACCAATTGCAGGACGTCATAAATAGGATTATTTGCGATGGCTGGCCGTTGCAAATGTTCGTGTTTGTTGTAGTGGTGAGTATGGTTGGTTATGAGAGGAGATTAAGTTGGCACATCATGATGATATTAATTAATGGCTGGTTATAAACGAATTATGATGGTAAATGCGAATGTTGGATACATGTTATGATAATTACTTGGGTTTTGATGAAATTAAATTCACATAGACATTGTAGGATGCATTTGATATGTTTTAACTGTACTTTTCAGAAAATAGCCCTTATTTATTATCACTACTTATTTTTATCTATATGTCATATTTTCCCACACTTGCAGAGTACGACATGTGCTCACCCTTGCTATTCCCACGATTAATTCAGTTACAAGAGATACTTTGGAGGTCAACGTGGAGCACTAGGCGTGCGTACTATCGTCGATTGCCTATGGAGTTGGAGTCGCCTACGCTAGTTTTTTTTCCACTGCAATAGAATCAAGGTATATTTATTATTCGTGAAATGGTTAAATTCTGATTATCATTTGTGATGTTGATGTGTATGTGTGAAGCAACATCCTGGGCACACAAACGTTTCACTTGGTTCGTTTTTCAGAACCGGGTGCCACATTGAGTTAGTAAGATCCACTCCACTTCATTTGAAAATGCAGAGTAGACTCTTTGGAGTCACAACACAGTAATTTAACTCTTTTTTTTGAGTCAATAAAATCAATCATCCAAATGCTAAATTGCATATTATGATGTATATGTGCATTCCATCTCGACAGATCATACGATGACGAATTGAGATCGACGTGGAGTATTGCTTGGGGAAGGAGGAGAACGCACCAGCGTGGACCTCACGACAAGCAAGATTTGCCTAAGCAACAGCAAGAACAAGATCTGCCCAAGCTGCACACAAGAACAAGATTTGCCCAAGCAACAGTAGAAACAAGAAAAGGAGGAGAATGACGAGAAGCTGCATTCGAAAGATCAAGCCCTAACCATTAACATATTCGCAACATAAGACAAGCCTCTGTTTGCATTTAAGTTATTAACAACTTTTTATTTTATGATCTACATTGTGGTGAGAATGGACGGTTGCATTAAGTCGACGTCCACATGCATGACCCAAGAACCCCAGGAGTATATGGGTAGTATTGGTTTTACATAATTGTTAATCTTATGCTTATTTTGGAAAAAGGGTTAAATGGTATGGCTCGAGCAGACGGACTCTACTCGTAAACAGTAGTAAGTGGGTTCAACGGGGAGGGTTTTGAAGTTTATCCACTTGACTGGAAACTGGAGACCGGGCAAAGAGGCTAGGATGCTCAAGAACGTGGTTCTATGGACATAGTTCCTGCCTGTGTCGATTAAGAACCATACCGTGTGCGGCATTGCTGGGCAAGTATGAATATGTATTGGATCCATACTGGCTGTGGTGAACCCAAGAAACCGAAGTAACATGTAAACCCAAGTGTCGAGACATACCCCACCGTCTTAGGCGGTTAACAGGAAAGTAAGGGGAAATTCCACTATCGACGATCCCGAGTATTGGACCTTACATTTTCGGGACGGTAGGACCGGTTCAATGCTTGGGCATCTTGTGAAAGGTTTTTGTGTACAACGTTAACGTGAGTGGTAGTGCACCTCTTCTAGATTTTTGTACATGATGTCCAAGTCGGGTGTATCTTGATCTGAATCACCTTCACCAGGGGAAGGGAGCATACTTGTTCACTGCGTTGTGACGTAGTAACGACTGGAAACTTGATGGAACCTGTTATATGGTTAAGCAACTTGATTGAAGTTGTGGTAGGAGAGAACTAAAGTTATGATTCTAAACAACTTCAAATGCTACTATAAAACTGAAGCAAGGATCCACTAATAGTGACCATTTCCTTATTGCAGTTTAAATTCTAGACTTACATTTCCAGCATGTAGATTTCATGTTCTTAGGTGAGACGGTTAAGTCTTGATGAGCCTTGTTCTCATGGCTGCATTTATATGAGTTTTGCTGGTAATTAGCTATGAGGGGTTTCTAGGCATTACCCTCTATGGGTATGTAGCCAAATGGAAGCCCTGGACGCCGTTGCTATGTTCTGTGTTGCTAGAGTAAGTATTTGCAGGCTGGATACGACCGCTACTGTTGTATTGTAAGTTCCAGAGAGTTTATGAAGACTTCTGCTGATGTAAGCACTTTTGTATAAAAATTTGCAAATAATATAAGACGCTCACTTATGTTATGTGTTCTTTGTCTTTTTTTCGTGTTGTGCTATTAGGTGCCGCATCGCATGACACCACCCAATGTGATTCCTGAATGTTGAGACCCTGATCCTCACAACTGCTATCAGAGCTACATTGGGAATAGCGCACCTGAAAATGAACATATTTGAAAACTATAGATTTACGAGTGAGGATTCGGTACTAGGCCCACATAAGGAGTGATATTAGCATAGTTACTTAATATGGCAAGCTAACATACTTGTTATTATATTCTGTAACGATGCATCTACATTCATGTAAGAGGTAAGGTACGCGACCGCAAGCGGATCAATTGCAGTGAGCTCACCATACGAGAAGTGGTATACGATTGTACCCCATGGCCTGGCACAAAAGTTAATATGAGTCTCTGAACTTCTTCATGGTTCTGAGAACATATGAAGCACTAGTTCCTAGCGTGCATTAGGCAAGAAAGTGGAAACCCCACCATGTAGTCGGTAAGACGGTAGTATGCAACTCTTCACAATTCATGTTCAATGATCCATAGCAGCGCTCTACATCGGTGTGCCTTGGCTCTTATAAGGCATTAGGTGGTATCTGTCGGGTTGATACAATTCCCGTCTGTGACTACTCGTTCATGCTATACTCGAGTCCCGCATTGTGTGGTGAGGAAACATGATCACGTTTATTGAGATGTATATTTCTTGAGGATGACCTGTATGAAATGATACACGGCGTTAGATTGGATACTGATATTATATTGTGACTTCCTTCAATGCTGCCCATTGTTGACAGCTATTATATACCAATTTCACCGATCAATATAACTCAAATGTGTGAAGGAAATACCATTTCTTGCACACATCACCTTTATAATCCACTTGTGCTTGGAGAAAATGTGCGTGTAGAGAATTATTGCAGGAAATGAGGTAAAAGAGGGGGAGCAATCCTATAAAATATCATCCCAACCAATCATGCACCGGCATGTGGCACCACATGGATCAAATGGCCCACAAACAAGAGTATATGAGGCCATCAAACAGTGTATCACCCATATCAAGGGATGGGACCCACCTGGCAGTGCCTGGACAAAGCACACGTGCAACGGTGCAAAGACCAGGTCGGCTGACCCCCCTAGTCGGCCGACTTTGTCCTAGCGCCAAACTCGGTCAATCGCCACGTGTTGGCTCCTCCCGCCTTCCTGAAGATGATGGTGGCTGATTCACATGCATTTGGTGGCAGGAATCGACCTTTCTCCACCTATAAATAGGACCCCCTACCCTAACTTCACACACACGCTGCTTGTTTATTCATTCCATTGTATGTACTACTCTCCATAGGTTTAGAGGAGTTTAGGCTGTAGAGAGGAGAGCCTCTAGTCCATAATCCATGTAGGAAAGGAGTACAAGGAGTCTCTTCCCAATTGGGAAAGGTATGGCTATCATATTCCTATTTGTATTTGTGACTTTATACTTAACAAAGATGTTATCTTTAGTCTTCTTTTATTCATATACTTGGATGAAGCATTTCTTGTTTGATTGTGGATTCTTGATGTATGTGGTAGGAGTAGTATTTATGATTACGCTATACCATTCTTATGATATCATCATAAACACTACAAACCCCCACTATAGTCTGAATAGTTATGACATGATCATGTTAATATGAATGACTTCTGCTATGTTTCAACATTGGTTCCATGATGTTTACATTAGTCATTGCCTATTGTGGCTTGTGCTGAGACTCTTAAGGTATTTACTTAATATGCTAGCGTGGTGCTAGGATAGTTAAGTAGTGTGGATATCTCGTAGACCCACAGATTGAAGAGGTAGGCAACAGGTTGTGACAGCCCTATCTGTTCTTGTAGTCCTCCACGTTCGCCTATGTCACATGCTCTCTGCGGGAGTCGTCCTCGTATTGTTAAGGGTAAACCCATTCCCAATATGTGGAACAACTTAGCATGAGAATTGAACATTGATATGATCATTATTAACTAACTTAGGCTATGTATATGTATACTAGAAGCATTGTAGGAGTATCAACCTAACTCTTAGCCTAATCCCTCTTTGACCCATTTACCCCCGTTAGAATAGGATACTCTTTTGTGTGTCACACTACATCCACGTATCGGTTACCCATCCTCACTATAACCCTATCTAGACCAACCTATCCCTTCCATTTGATGATTTCTATGCTTCCACCTATCCTTCCTTTGGGAGAATATAAATGACACCCTTGGAATACCCTTTTAAGGGGAAATGCTACATCGATAGTTTCCTTGCGCTTAAGGATTTTTATCTGGGACGTAAGAAAAGTCAACAAGCATTTCTGGCGCCATTGCCGAGAAAGGCAAATGAAGTATTGCATGATTGGGTGAATAGGATAGGACTATGGATAGGTTTTAGTAGGATAACCCTTATTGTTTTCGCATTTTATGTGAAAACAGGGTAGTGTATGTATATTTCCATTTAATGGAACACTTTGTTGAAGATCTCGAATCCTTTCTAAGAGATCAACCTCGTGTTCTTACTCCTTAGAAGCTTCGTATGGCAAAGCAAGCCAGCGCACTGCACCAACAACCAAAATGCCAATGGCCTAGAAGACGCTTCGTGTGTTTTTGGCTCCCTCTGCTAAAAATGTACCTGTTGGGCCCACTGTTAACATAGGAGATGTGAACATTGAAATCAAGATTGGCCTGATCACTATGGTGCAAGCCAACCCATTTTGTGGGAAGGCTAACGAGGATGCAAGTGTTCACCCGCAATAATTCCTCGAGATCTGCAGCACTTTTAAGATCAAGGATGTATCTCCTGATGTTTTCCATCTTAGGTTGTTTCCGTTCTCCCTTCTTGGGAGGGCGAAGTAGTGGTTCTACGAGAATCAAAGTGCAGTAGACACATGGGCGAAGTTTCTACGACATTCTTCGCAAGGTTCTTTCTGTTAGGCAAGACAAATGCCTTACGTGGAAGAATTTCAAGCTTCCACCAAGATGCCAAGGAGTCTATTACCGAGGCTTGGGAAAGGCTTCAGGAGTACATCCTGGCCTGTCCCCACCAGGGTATGGAAGACTGGCTAATTATCCAAAACATCTACAATGGGCTGATCCCTTCCGCCTGTGACTATGTTGATGCGTTTGCTGGAGGTGCCTTCTTCTCATTGATGGTGCCCAAAGCCGAAGGCTTAATTGAGATGATGGTGTGAAACATGGGTTGGAGCAACGAGCGTATCCATACCCGTCAACGAGGCATGCACACCTTGAAGGAGGTGGACATGATCGCTGCCAAATTGGACTTCCTAATGAAAAAGATAGAAGGACAAGCCAATGGAGACGTATGTGGTAATGCTTATGCCATAGACTCTCACATCCCTTGTGAAGTCGATGAAAACATGGGTCTTTTGTGCAATGATTGCCCAGAAACCCATGAAGATGCTTTATACGTAGCCAACAATGGGAACACCAATGGCTAACGTCCAGGAGGTCAAGGCTGGGGCCAACTGATGAGGACATCACTTCTATGGATACAAACAACACTCAAAACATACAAGATGCAATCATTAGAGTTCAAACACAACAATTAATTTTAGAGGTGTGCTCGTTCTTATATGTTTCCTTTTATGTTTTTGGTATGCAAGGGGGAGAACTATGTATAGGGGGAGATATTGTTTCCAAAACTTTTCATGCCAATTTTCGGATTTTATGTGGTGTTGCCAATGCATTCATCAAGGGGGAGATTGTGAGACCTATGTGTTCTGAATACATTGGATATGGCGATAAAAGTTTTGAATACAACCAAAACACCTTTATCAAGGTCCGACTCTAGGTCTGAGCTCCTTCAAGGCCCGACGATAGGTCCGGCTTGTTTTGGGTAGCTCCGGCAAGGTCCAATGTAAGGTTCAACTTGCTTTGTCTAGGTCCGACTAGCTTTGGTCAGCTCTGGCGCTAGGTCCGACTAGCTTTGGTAAGCTCCAGCGCTAGGTTCGACTAGCTTTGGTAAGCTCCAGCGCTAGGTCCAACCAGCTTTGGTTAGCTCCAGTGCTAGGTCCTGTTAGCTTTGGTAAGCTCCGATTCAAGGTCCGCTTAGCTTTGACAAGGTTCGGAGCTTGATCACAGTGGTTCTGCTTTTAACTAGCAATATTTTGAACTTGCATTTTGGATTGTGGAAAGTTTGCTTAGTATTCTTTTACTATGTTTTTGGTGTGTTTTGGTGGTTATGCCTGATATTTTTTTTGCTTTGGTTTGTGACATGCTTATGTGAAGTGCTCATGTAAGGTGTTGTGTTTTGGAACTGACGTGAGTCAAGTCGCAGACTTGGGCTCATACGGATTGGCTCTTTGTTCATTTGCAGGTGTTTCTTAAGTTCAAGTCATGGCTGGTGATAGGATCGTTTGGACTAGTCTCAGGGAGGAGATGATGTCCCAACAACCGAGTTCAGGAGGAATTGTGGTTGAATGGGTCAGGAGGTCGCGTGGGATGATTGAGGCAGTGCATATGAATGTTACTGGACATCAAAGGAATGTGTTCGCACATATGCATGTGGTGCATGACGTGGCAACATGGTGCTGAAGACGGGTTATGGAAGGAAGATCTGAAGGATCAGATCGTATCGCATGATGACTTCAGCTGCTGGCCGAGTTGGTTCTGGCTCAATAGGAATGTATTGAGTTGGTTATGGTAGTTTTCGTGTGCCGCACGAAAGTCATGTTGTTTAGGAATACGGGATGTGTTCGTGGTTTTTTAGGAAGTCTCTATGTGTGCTGAATACATTGGCTATGGTGATAAAAATTCTAAATACTACCAAAACACCTTTATCATCAAGGTCCGACTCGAGGTCCGAGCTCCTGCGGTGTCCGACGATAGGTCCGACTTGTTTTGGGTAGCTCCGGCAAGGTCCGACGTAGGGTTCAACTTGCTTTGGCTAGGTCCGACTTTTTTTTGTCTAGATCCGACTAGTTTTGGTCAGCTCCGACGCTAGGTCCGACTAGCTTTGGTAAGCTCTGGTGCTTGGTCCGACTAGCTTTGGTAAGCTTCGGCACTAGGTCTGACCAGCTTTGATTAGCTCGAGTGCTAGGTCCTGCTAGCTTTGGTAAGCTCCGGTTCAAGGTCCGGTTAGCTTTGGCAAGGTTCGGAGCTTGATCACAGTGGTTCTGCTTTTAACTTGCAATGTTTTGAATTTGCTTTTTGGATTATGGAAAGTTTGCTTAGTATTCTTCTACTAATTTTTTGGTGTGTTTTGGTGGTTATGCCTGATATCGTTTTTGCTATGTTTTGCAGCATGCTTATATGAAGTGCTCACGTAAGGTCTTGTGTTTTGGAACTGACGTGAGTCATGTCACGGACTTGGGCTCGTACGGATTGGTTGTTTGTTCATGTGCAGGTGTTTCTTGAGTTCAAGGCATGGCTCATGACAGGATCCTTAGGAGTAGTCTCAGGGAGGAGATGAGGTTCCAAGAACCAAGTTCAGGAGGAATTGTGGTTGAATGGGTCAGGAGGTCGTGCAGGATGATTGAATCAAGGGCAGTGTATATGAAGGTTATTGGACGTTAAAGTAAGGTGTTCGCACGTATGCATGCGGTGCATGACGTGGCAACATGATTCTGAAGATGGGTTATGGAAGGAAGATCTGAAAGATCAGATCGTATCGCATGATGACTTCGACTACTGACTGATCCGGTTATGGCTCAATATGAAGAGTATTTAGTTGGTTATGGTAGTTTTCATGTGCCGCACGAAAGTCAAGCTGTTGAGGAATATGGGATGTGTTCCTGGTTTGTTAGAAAGTCTCAAGATTGTTTCTATCTACGAATAGGAAGATCTTGAGCAGTTATGTAAAGTTTCGACTCGTGAATTGAGTAGGATTAGAGTCCTAGTTAGGTTTGGGTTGGCCTTCAGGCTGGTTATGGTAGATGACTTTTGGGCTGTTCCTCTTGTGTTCTATTGAATAAAATTCTACATTGAAAGGAACTTTTGTGCCTTGTTCGTTCGACTTGTAACAGACATGTTTTTCTCGTCGAGTTTCTGCATAGCACTACCTTGCTTGGGTAGTTTTATCATAACTCGAGTTTTACAGATTCGATTGACGTGATTCTTTTGGGGTTGTCTTCAGAACTTGATTTTCTATCATATATGAAAATTTCACGGTCATTGGATTTGTGGTTTCTGATCTACACGAGTTTCTTTGCAGTGTTCCAGAACTATTTTTCTCGAGTAGGACAGATTGAGCTTTGTTCGATCTTTCGATCGTAACTTGAGTTTCTCTCAACGGATTTTCTTGAATCTTGTTGTGACGTCTTCGTGACTTGATTCTCTACAATATATACTTGTTTTTTCACAGTTGAACACTTTTAGACTAGCTGCACACACAGTTTCTTTAACAGATCAGTTTTCGGCCGAGGGGTGTTTTGTTGCTTCTGTTCAAAAGTTTTAATCTACCATTCACCCCCCTCTGGTAGCTTTACACGTCCTCTTTGATCCTACAAATTTTATCAGAGCCAGGGTGCTCTAGTCTTTGTGATTTACATGTGTTTTGACTAATTATTATGGAGAAATATTCTGCCAAACCTTGTGTTTTTGCTTGTATCAATTTTCAGGTTAGAAGGCACGCATGGAAGCCTTTATCCAGGCACAAGCTTTGCCATATGGGAAAAAGGTATACAAACCTTATGAAGTGCCACCAAACGATCAAGTTACGGCTACGAACCTACGGAATGTTGACAACAACAACAAAGCCTGCAACTTGATCATTTAGGGAATCACTCAAAGCGACTTTGGTCGTGTCGCACACCTCCGATCAGCATACGATGTTTGGAGAGCCCTCTGTGATTATCACGAAAGATCCAACACAGTCAAGGAGGTAGAAAAAGATATGTTCAAAAAGGAATAGATCCGTTTTAAGATGCAGCCTGGTGAGTCCATCGATCAACTTTTTGCCCGCTTTAATAAAGTTCTCAGTCATCTATGTAGTGTCAACGTAAAATTTTCTGATGCTGAGAATGCTAGGAAACTCATTAGTGCATTAGACATGACAATATGGGAAATGAAAGTAACATTCATTCGTGAATCAACTGTCATGAGTACTCTTACTTTAGACGTACTTTACTCTAAACTAAAAACTCATGAAATTGACATCTTATCACGTAAGAATCCAAATAAGTCTATTGCATTTGTTTCACAACGTGATATGCCTAGCTCCGGCCAATCATCATCTTGCCTCACTAACCCTGGAGCAGATCGAGAAATTTCCAGAAGAGTTAGCACTCATCTCTACTAGTTTCTCAAAAGCATTGCAAAATGAGAGAACTAGAAGGAGGGGAAGCTCCGGACCACAACACTGCTTTGAATGTGGTAAGAAAGGACACTTTCGTACAGAATGCCCTAACCTTTCAGGTCGTACTACCCGTGAAGAAAAGCAGAACAAGGTCAAGACCACCTCTGGAAACTCCAACAAGAAAAAGAAGGGTTCTATAGGACACATGATGATAAACAGCTTCATCACCGCACTTCAAGAGCTCAGTTCAAGTGATATAGACATTGGAAGTGATGAAGATGATGACGATTTGGCCATCTTATGCTTTATGGCGGGCAAAACAAGATCAAGATCAAGTCAGGAGGATGCAGAACACAACAGTGATGATGATGAGGTATGTTCTACCTATATTGAAATGTGTGATGCAATTTCTCGTGCAACTATTATTGTCAAGAAAATGGACAAAAACCTTAGTGATAATGCTTCTAAAATTGAATCACAAGAATCTGAAATCAACCATTTAAAAACATTGATTCCTAGTGATGATGCATGTCCTCATTTGACTTAATCTATGAACAATTGTCCACATTATGAAGTGCACACTCCTCCACTCTTGATAGACTTGATGAAGAAATTGAAAACAAAAAAAAGCTATTTTACTTTAATGCTAAAAACATAATAGATGCTCCTTGTTCTACAGATGTTTTGCATTGTTCTGCATGTGGTAATCTTGATAAGAAACTAAAAGATGCAATGAATGAAATTTCCATTGTGAACAATGCTTTACGAACACATGAAGTTAAAAACAGTTGTAACTGCAAACTTAAAGGAAAAGCTTCATGTAAAGACTGCCTAGTTTTATCTAAAGAACTTGACAATAAAAATAAGATACTAGAGCGGTTTTACAATGGGAACAAAAATCTAAACTTGCTGTTAAATTCTTCTAAACCTTGCAATGATAAAAATGGTTTAGGTTTGGATTCCCATGGCTATTCTAAAACACTTCCACCTCACATTTTAAAATCATTTGGAAAATGTTTAGTTAAGACTATCCCAAACAAAAGGATGTGAGTTTTAAGTCTGCAGGAGTGCTTTCTAATTCTGTTTCTAATACTGGATGCTCATTTAGACATGATTACAAAATTAAATTTCATTGTACTTATTGTGATAAAGATGGTTGTCAGTACCCTCACGACCAGGTACCCCAGCATACAAGAAGAAGCTCCGGACCCGGCCTCCCCGCCGAGGAGGGCTCCAGAGCTGCCACGCGTGCTCTGGCTCCGTGCCCTTGCTCCCACCAAGGAGAGCTCTCAAGATGCCACGTGCCCTCAGGCATCGGGCTCTCGCTCCCTTTGAGGAGGGCTTCGGAGGTGGAGTGTGTCCCACGACGTGCATTAAGCCATGGGCCCCGAAGAATAAAGGGCAGTGCATGATGACCAGTTGCGCATTGAGGGCACGTTCCTACCTCTAGTGCATGGTGCAACGGACACCCACTATCTGGTACTGCCGCGTCCAATCACATCGCAGTGAAGGCGCCGCAGGTCTACCCTGCTCTGCCAAGTGTGTAGCTTTCAACGACTAGATAGATGGACGAGACATTTCCTGCCATCATCAATGACTACGTCTTGCCACTGGCGACCAACGCGACATGACAACAAGTCTTCAAAGTGCGATAAGAGGCAGCGTACGCGCGAAACCTTTGATCTTGTACAGGATAAGATCACCCGGGGTAACGTGTCGGGCCTCAGGCCACACTTGTAAGCTTTGTGGCATTGGACTATAAGAGGACCGGGCAACCACTGACTTAGACATCTTCTCTGGCCTGCTCGGACCTGGATTCCCACATCGAACATCACACACACACATACCAGCAATACCACTCACCGTGGAGTAAGGTGTTACGCTCCTTGCGGCATGAACCACGTAAAAACCATAGTCTCATATTTCCATCCGCTAGAACACTTGATTGAGGCCTAAGCCCCCACGAATAAAGAACCTCCGCGTGCTGCTACTTAGTAGATCCGGGGCAAGTGTCGCTCTAACACTTCAACATTTGGCACGCCAGGTAGGGGCTTTTTCCCTCAAAAAAGTGGTACCGTTTTCACCAATCATGGTGTTCATCAAGCCTGCGAGTAGCAGCAAGATCAAGCTGCAAAAGGTCGACCAGCTCCGGCACCACCCACGGGGCCTGCCGACGACATTTCTACAGCGACGAGGGGCGAAGTCGGAAAAAACAACACCAGCACCACCCAGGGGGTCCGTCATCAACATTCTTATCATTGATGATAGGCGATGTCGAAGCATCCAACTCTGTTACCTCCTAGGGGGCTCGCCATCGACATTTCTTAGCATTGATGGTAGTCGCCACCGGAGCATCCAGCTCGGGCACCACCCAAGGGGCCTGCCGTCGACGTTTCTACAGTGACGATGGGCGATGTCAGAGCAACCAGCACCGGCACCATCCAGGGGGCCCGCCGTCGATGTTCTCATTGATGATGGGCGATGTCGGAGCGTCCAGCTCTGGCACCTCCCAGGGGGTGTGTCGTTGATGTTTCTTAGCGTTGATGGTGGGCGCCACCGGAGCATCCTGATCCGGCACCACCCAGGGAGCCCGCTGTCGACGTTATTCTCGTTGATGATGGGCGATGCAAAAGCATCCAACTCTGGCACCTCCCAGGGGGCCCGCCATCGACATTTCTTAGTGTTGATTTTGGGCACCGTCGGAGAATCCAGCACCGGCACCACCTAGGGGGCCCGCCGTCGACGTTCTTCTCGATGATGATGGGCGATGCCGGAGCATCCAGCTCTGGCACCTCCTAGGGGGCCACCGTCGATGTTTCTTAGCATTGAAGGTGGGCACCGCCATAGCATCCAGCTCCGGCACCTCCCAGGGGGCCCGCCATTGACGTTCCACACGTTGAGGGTGGGCTCCACCTCAGTTTGGTGGCTACCTCGTTGCTATCACCGCCAGCATCAACTATCCATGCTTCCACGCTCTGCGGGGGGCCCACCGACGACATCCTGTGACTAGGTGGTATGTGTGCCGAACCAGTTGGCCACACCTACCAGGGGCCTCTAAGGGGTCTCATGAGCATGGCGTCAAGCGGTTTCCTGCCACCATGGCGACAACGATGTCACAAAGGCGTTACGGTAAGTTCGAACCAAAGATCAGCTATAAGTTTTACTTTTGGCACGGTTAGAGGTCCAGGGTATGCAGCCTGCTTAGTCTGGTCCTACACCCTAAGCTATACACTTTTCCTCCCTAGCGCCACTTTGGTAAAGCTTCAACCTGGGCGTAGTGGTAGAATAGTGTTTTTTCTCTGAAAAGAGTGTCATAGCGTCTAGGAGCAGCGCTCAAAGCGACAAATCTCTTGTGGGTCCGGTCCATGGTGTTCAGCCTTCTTAGCATGGTTATATACCCTAAGCCTGTACACTTTTCCTCCCTTGTCATCAGGAGCGGGTCGTTGCCTTCTTGTAAAGTCTGCCTCCTCCTATGATTACCAAGTTAGAAGGAACACTATCTTGCCCTATGCTTCGTTTATTTTCATTTAGTTACGTATTAATTTTATGACCATCAAATTATGCTCGTTCTCGCATATTCTTTGTCATATGCATGGGCACTCTCTCTCTGTCTCGCGCCTAGTAGAGTTATGCAATCCTGCCGTCGGCGGGTCTGCTTGAGGTTCCTATGATGTATTTGGGTTCTTTGGTTGTTTCCCTGCTCTAGAGACTGTGGCGCCAAATGACCACTCCCCTGAAAAGCTAATGCCCGTGGGAGGTCCAGAAGGTACATCCTGCTTAGCCTGGTCTTGCACCCTAAGCGTGTACACTTTTCCTCTTCAGCGCTAACGGCTAAGTACAGGGGGCCGAAAGGCACACACTCCAGAGCAGGGCGATAACCATAACCCGAATACCGTCACACTGAATAACCCACACACCGTAAGCCCAGCTCGGGTCCGTAAGACATAAGAAGACTAAAAGCAGGATGGGAGAAACCGACGAGCAAAATTATTTTCATTATGCTTTAATTTTTTGCTTACTTTTGCATATCGTCTACCATATGTCTGGTTACATTTCTACTGTCTCGTCCTAGTTGGAGTTGTGCTATCCTACTAAAGGCGAATCCGCATGAGGTACCTGCAATCTGTTTGGGGTCTGCTGATCATTTTCTTAGTCGGTGTCCATGGTGTCGCATGGTTCTAACTCCTGAAAGGCTAACGCCGAGCTGGAGGTCCAGGGTGTGCAGCCTATTTGCCTGGATCGATACCCTAAGCTTGCACACCTTGCATCCCAGTGCTAACAGCTGAGTACAGGAGGTCGGACGGCTCCTGCCCTAAGCAAGGCAGCGACCATACCCTCGATACTGTCGCACCGAATTACCCATGCCCCGTGTATTAGCTAAGAATCGTAAGCCATAATGAAACTAAAGAGCAGGGAAGTGGTGACCGACGATCGAAATTACTTTTTGTCTATCGTATGTGCAAGGCATACAGGGAGCTGTCGTCGACATTCTACATGTCCATCGTAGCTGCCAGCGTCACTTCTCTGACTCCAGCGCGCCCCAAGAGGGCCACCGGTGCCGTCGACGCTTCTCCGAGCTCCAACGCCCCCAAAGGGGGACACTGGCATCACTTCTTCGAGCTCTGGCGCTGCCAAGGGGACTGCCAGGGACACTTCTCCAAGCTCCGACGTTCCCAAGGGGGCCGCCGTCGTCACTTCTCTGAGCTCCGGCGCCCCCGAAGGGCGCCGCTGGTGTCACTTCTCCGAGCTCTAGCGCCCCCAAGGGGGCCGCCAGAGACATTTCTGCGAGCTCTGGCACCCCCCAAGGGCGCCGCCGGTGTCACTTATTTGAGCTCTGGTGCCCCCCAAGGGTGCCGCCGATGTTACTTCTTCGAGCTTCAGCTCTGCCAAGGGGGCCACTTGCGATGCTTCTTCGAGCTTCGTTGCTCCCAAGGCGGCCGCCGGCGACGCTTCTCCGAGCTTCGGCGCCCCCCAAGGGGGCCGCTGGCATCACTTCTCCGAGCTCCGGCGTCCCCACGGTGGTCGTCGGCGTCACTTCTCTGAGCACCGACGTCCCCAAGGGGGCCTCCGACGTCACTTCTCCGAGCTCCGGTGCCCCCAAGGGGGTCACTGGTGTCACTTCTCCGAGCACTGTCGTCCCCAAGGGGGCCGCCGACATCACTTCTCCGAGCTTCGGTGTCCCCAAGAGGGCCGCCGGCGCCACTTCTCTGTGCTACGGCGCCCCCCGAGGGGGCCCACTAGCGTCACTTTTACAAGACAAGATGAAGGCCCCACCTATGGGATCGTCATCTCTCCCGAGGTGGGCTCGGGGGCCACTGTAGGTACCCTCAAGACTGGGTACCCCTGCATACAAGAAGAAGCTCCAGACCCGACCTCCCCGCCGAGGAGGGCTCCGGAGCTGCCATGCATGCTCCAGCTCCGGGTCCTTGCTCCCACCAAGGAGGGCCCCCGAGCTGCCACGCGCCCTCCGGTATCGGGCCCTCGCTCAACCGAGGAGGGCTTCGGAGCTGGAGTGTGTCCCATGACCTGCAATAAGACATGGGCCACAAAGAATAAAGGGCGGTGTGTGATGACCAGTTGTGAATTGAAGGCACTACCTACCTCTAGTGCATGGTGCAGCGCACATCCACTGTCAGGTACCGCTGCGTCCAATCACATCGCAGTGAAGGCGCCGCAGGTCTACCCCGCTCCGCCAAGTGGGTTGCTTACGATGACAAGACAGATGGACGAGACATTCCCTGCCATCATGAATGACTACGTCCTGCCACTGGCGACCGACGTGACAAGACAGCAAGTCTTCAAAGTGCAGTAAGAGGCAGCGTATGCAAGAAGCCTTATATCTTGTACAGGATAAGATCACCCCGGGGCCACCTGTTGGGCCCCAGACCCCACTTGTAGGACCGGGCAGCCACTGACTTAGACATCTTCCCTGGTCCGCTCGGACCAGGATCCCCACATCGAACATCACACACAGACACACACACATACCAGCAATACCACTAACCATGGAGTAGGGTGTTACGCTCCTTGTGGCCGAACCACGTAAAAAACACTGTCTCATATTTCCATTTGCTAGAACACTTGATTGAGTCCTAAGCCCTGCCGAACAAAGAACCTCCACGGGCTGCTACTTAGCAGATCTGGGGTAAGTGTCGCTCTAACACTTCGACAATGGTCATGTTGTAGATTTCTGTTATAGACTAGCTAAACAAATCAAAAAGGATAAAATGTTTGCTAGATCTCATAACTTTCATGCTAAACCTAAAATTAGAAACATGCAACCTGCTTTAATGAGTCAAAAATTTGAAAAAGTAGCTTCCGAACCTTCTGGTAAGAGATCTGCAAAGGCAGCTCCGGTAGTTCCGATAGCTCCGAGGGCTCCCAGACCCTTTGTTGTTCCCTTCGGAACATCAGTTTTTGCATCCGGAGCTTCAATTTTTTCCTTTGGAACTGCTGTCTTTACCTCTGGAGCTACTGGTTTTTGTGCTAAACGTGAAACAACTTTCAAAACAGTAGTTAAGAACAGAACACCTCAATCTTTGACTCACAAACCTGCTGTTTTGTCACAGCTTTTGTGTGCTTTTTCTACTGGACGTAATGTGACTCGGTACTGGATTCCTAAATGCCTTTTGACTAACCACAGTATTGAGTCATCGACGTATTGTTCTTCTATGTAGGTTACACGCTTGAGGAAGGAGAACATTTGGATTGTAGATTCAGGTTGCTCACACCACATGACCGGTAACAAAGAATGGTTTTCCTCCCTCTCTTTTGTGTCATGTGTAAAAAATGTTACTTTTGCCGATAATTCTTCAACTCCTATAATTGCTAAGGTTTCGATTATGATAAATGATCACTACACTTTGAAAGATGTGGCACTTGTCAAAAATTTGAAATACAACTTTCTTTCTGTTTCACAATTGCTAGATCAAAATTTGGAAACTATTTTCACAAAAAGTTGCTGCAAAATTGTATATTCAAATATTGAGCTTTTTTTAACACGTCTCGGTTTGGAAGAGTTTTTAAAGCTGATTTTGATATGTCTTCCTCTAAGCATAGGTGTCTAGTTGCTAATTGAAAGCATCTAGGCCCCCATGGTATGGTTTTGGTGATTAATGACAACCGTTGGATATTACTAATGAATTTGTGGATGCAAGGTCTCCCATATCACCCATCACAATCAAATGAAATCTATATGAATATCATCTACTGCTCATTGGATACAATTGGAGACCCCTAAACAATCATTCTATGAGGTCAATCGATTTTTATGAAGATTAGAAGAAAAAGCTCACATGTCAAAATTATTCAACCAATATTGACAGCACTCAATGCTTGATAATCATCAGAAGAATATTTCAAATCAATGTATAAGAGGTCACTCGAGAAAATTCCAAAAGAAACACTTAGAACAACTCGAAGCAAACAAAATCAACTCACCGGATCAACCGATGTTTCCAGAAAACGATACATCGGTCAAGTTGGTTTAGCAAAAGAAGAAGACCTCAGAACTAAGTACTCACCGGATCATCCGATGATGAAGGGGATGTTACATCGGTCCATCAGTACAGTAAGCAATCTCCCTGGACCAAGTGTAACACCGTACCATCCGATGTGCAACTATAAACACATCGGTCAATCACTCCAGTAAGCATCAATTCTGAACCAATTCTGAATGAAGTGCCACCGGATCATCCGATGAGAAGGCAAATGTAACATCGGTCTAACAACGGTCATATCTGACATAGTGACATCAGCTAATTTGGATTTGACCGATGACAACTGAAGGGGGAACATCGGATCATCCGATGTTCGCAGAACAGTGATGTCAGCCTACTCTTCCAAACGGCTATTGCATGGAGGCTGGCTATTTATACTCCTTCAACCAGTCTATTCGATAAGTCCTGACAACCAGAGCTACTCTACACATTCCCAAGCATTCAAGACGTTGAGCTACCACTTCTACATCATCTACACCACTTACACACTAAGAGATAGGCTAGAACTTGCTAGAGATAGTGCTTGTGTGCTTCCATTCTTGGTGATTGGAGTCTCTAGTGTAGTGAGAGCTGTAAGGGAGTGTCCCTTGGTGATTGTTTGGAGAGATCCTTCCGGAGCTTGCCAAGACGGTTGTGGAAGCCCGGAGGATCCAACTTGTACAAGGCTTGAGCTCCACCTTGCGGAGGTTGGCGAACGGAGAAGTATAGTGAAGATCCCTGGTCTCGGTGACTTGGGAGTGGCTATACCCTTTGGTGGGTGCCACAACGTGGATGTAGGAAGATCTTGACGATCTTGCCGAACCACGGGATAAATCTCCGTGTCTTCGTGTCTCCTCGGGAGTTTGCGCTTTCTTCCTCTCCCCTTACACTTATGCATTTCATATACCGCAAAGTTACTATTCACTTGAATGCATAGGTTGTTTGCATAGGGAATTGGGCTTCAAAAAGAATCTCTTGATCACATTGAAGTTTCGGAACTTATTGGAGAGATTCACGCTCATGAGATGATTGTACTTGGGATGATGGAGCAATAATCTTCAAAGACAATTGCTCTAAAGGCTTCCACCAAGAAAACAAGTCTCAAGAAAAAGATAGTGGTTAAGCCTAGATCAAGTGAAGAAGAGCAAGCATCAAGTGAAGATGACGATGATGAGCTTGCATTAATCATGAGAAAGTTCTCTCGCTTGAACTCCAAGATTGCCAAGAAGGGATACACCTTTGAACCCAAGAAAAAAGCTTTTCTACCAAGGAGAGATGACAACAAGACTTGCTACAATTGTGGTGATCAAGACCACATCTCCTATGATTGTCCAAAACCGGACAAAAGAAGAGAGAACCACAAGGGCAAGCATTGCAAGCTTGAAGATAGTGAAGATGATGAAGAAGAGGTCAAACCCAAACCAAGATCCTTTGGGAAGAAGAAACATGACAAGGGAAAGAAGGCAAAACTCTTCCCAAAGAAGAGGAAAGGTCCACAAAAGGTGTTCATGTGTGAGGCAAATGAATGGATCACCGACGAAGAATCAAGTGATGAAGAGAGTGAAACAGAAGAAGAAAGCTTGGCCGGCCTTGCCATTGCCAACAATGATGATTCATCTCTTCATCCACCGCCCATGTGCCTCATGCTAAAGGTAACACCAAGGTATGTGATGACTCTAGCGATGATGAGCTTTCCCCTGATTACTTAACTTCATTGATAAATGAATACCACACTATCATTAAGAGGGAAAAGAGTAAGGTTAAGGCCCTTGAAGAAACTCGTGCTAAGCTTGAGAGTGCTAACCTCGATTTGCTTGACAAGTATGAAAGCATACTTAAGGAGCATGACACACTCAAATCTCATGTCAAGAAAGTTGAGGAAGATGAGGCTCAAATCAAGCTAGATCATCATGAGCTTGACTTAGCACACCAAGCACTCTTGGGAAAGCACAATGAGTTAATCCAAGAGCATCAAGTACTTAACCTTGCTTATGAAGTTCTTGATCAAGAATTGAAAAATATAAAGAAACAAACCCTTAATGATAAGGTATCTATTAATTCTCATGCCGCTAATGTCTTGCATAAGTCTTTGCCTTTTTAAGAGAATGCTAGGGAGAAGGACTTGTTGGAAGAAATTGAAAGTCTCCGCACTAGTGTGGCAAGACTATCTAAAGGAGAAGTCAAGCACAAGAAAATCCTCTTCCAACAAGCAAAGGCCTTCAACAAGAGAGGACTTGGATCCTACCCGGTGCCTAACAAAGGAAAGGTGCCCTCACCAGAGCTTAGAACAAGCTTCATCAAGGAAGTTGGTTCCTATTGCCAACATTGTGAGGTCACCAGTCAACATACAAGGGGGTGTCCTTTTCTTAACCGACCTTCTCCTAAATTGCCCACTAACTACAAGTCTACTTTAAATGATCATTATTATCTCTTAAGTAAAGTAGATGGCAAGGTGAAGGCAAGGTTCATTGGCAAGGACATAAAGGGCATGAAGGGGAAGCTCCCCAAGCAACTTTGGGTCCCAAAAACACTTGTATCACACATACAAAGACCTAAGTTAGCTTGGGTTCCTAAAGTCAAAAATTGAATTCATGTGTGTAGGTGAACTACAAATCTGGAGGAAAGCATTGGGTACTCGATAGCGGTTGCACTCAACATATGACCGGCAACGATGGTATGTTCACCACCATAGAAAACCCCGACAATCATGAACAAGTCACCTTTGGTGATAACTCTAAGGGGAAGGTAATTGGGTTAGGTAAGATTGCAATTTCAAATGATCTATCTATTTCCAATGTATTGTATGTTAAGTCACTTAGTTTTAATTTGCTTTCTATTGCACAATTATGTGATCTTGGACTAACGTGCACCTTTAGCAAAAATGATGTTGTTGTGACTAGTGAAACAAGTCAAGAACTAATCTTCAAAGTATTTCGGCATGGACATCTCTACCTAGTAGATTTCTCCAACAAGGTTGCTAGCTTGACCACGTGTCTTTTCACTAAGACAAGTTTGGGTTGGCTATGGCATCGATGCATAGCGTACATTGGAATGAGCAAGCTCAAGAAGTCATTCAAGCTCGGGATGGTGACCGGCATAAAGGATGTCACATTTGAGAAGAACAAGCTTTGTAGCGCTTGTTAATCCGGGAAGCAAGTTTCTTCTCACCACCCAATGAAGACAATGGTGTCAACCTCCAAGCCACATGAGTTGCTCCACATGGACCTCTTCAGACCGTCCACATATCAAAGTCTTGGCGGTAACCTCTATTGTCTTGTTATAGTTGATGACTACTCTCGCTATGCTTGGACTTTGTTTCTAGGTGACAAGAGTGAAACTCCGTAAGTGTTCAAGACCTTTGCTAACCGTGCTCAAAGGGAATTTCAACTTCCCATCATCAAGGTCCGCAGTGACAACAACACCGAATTCAAGAACTACAACATTGGGGAGTTGTGTGATCGTGAAGGCGTGAAGCATGAGTTTTAGGCCACATACACTCCTCAACAAAATGGTGTCGTTGAAAGGAAGAACAAGACTCTCATCACTCTTGCACGAGCAATGCTTGATGACTATGGCACGCCCGAGAAGTTTTGGGCCCAAGCAATCAACACGGCGTGCCATGCCACAAATCGGGTCTACCTACATCGACTACTTCAAAAGACCCCGTACGAACTTCTCATTGGGAGAAAGCCCAACATCTCCTATTTCCGAGTCTTCGGGTGCAAGTGCTACATCTACCACAAGAAACGGCTCGGTAAGTTTGAAAGAAGATGTGATGTTGGTATATTTCTTGGTTATGCATCAAACTCAAAAGAATATCGAGTATTCAACCAAACCTCAAGTTTAGTTGCGGAAAGTTGTGATGTTGAGTTTGATGAAACTAATGGATCCCAAGAGGGGAGTTTTGGTCATGATGAAATAGATGATGAGCATCTACGAGAAGCTATGAAGAACAAGGCCATTGGAGACATCAAGCCTAAAGTTGAGGAGATCCATGATCAAGGGGGAGCTTCAAGTTCCTACATAAACACATCTATGACACCTCAAAATGACGAAGAAGAAAAGGATGATCCATTGCCAACAGAAGACTCACAAGCCACACAACATCAAGAAGAAGAAGAAGTCCATGATCAAGTCCAACCACAAGATGAGCAACACCCATCACCACCGCCAAGTGTTTCACAATCACTCATGAGGCATGGACGCATATCCAAGGCGCATCCGATTGACCAAATTATCGGAAGTCCGTCAAGGGAAGTAAGTACACGTTCTCGCCATTTCGCTACATTTTGTGAGCACTACTCGTTTGTTTCATGTGTAGAACCCACTCACATTGAGGAAGCACTCCAAGATCTAAATTGGTTGATGGCCATGCAAGAAGAACTCAACAACTTCATCCGCAATGATGTTTGGGTGCTGGAGGAGCGACCCAAGGATAAGAATGTCATTGGAACAAAGTGGGTGTACCGCAACAAACAAGACGGGAATGGTATTGTGGTCCGCAACAAGACAAGACTTGTGGCCAAGGGTTTCTCGCAAGTTGTAGGACTACACTTTGGGGAGACATTTGCTCCGGTCGCCCGACTAGAAGCCATCCGTATACTTCTTGCCTTTGCATCACATCATAACATAAAGCTTTATCAAATGGATGTGAAAAGTGCCGTTCTTAATGGTTATATTAACGATTTTGTCTATGTTGAACAACCTCCCGGGTTTGAAGATCCGAGGAATCCTAATCAAGTGTTTAGGTTGCACAAGGCGCTCTACGGGCTCAAGCAAGCACCTAGGGCGTGGTATGAATGACTACGGGATTTCTTGATCATGCAAGGATTCAAGATCGGGAGGGTGTACACTACACTCTTCACCAAAGATATCAACGGAGAACTATTTATTTGTCAAATTTATGTCAATGATATTATTTTTGGTTCAACTAACGAAGCTCTTAGCCATGAGTTTGGCAAAATGATGTCTAGGGAATTCGAGATGTCGATGATTGGAGAGCTCAACTTCTTCCTTGGATTTCAAATCAAGCAACTTCGAGAGGGGACCTTCATCTATCAAGAAAAGTATACCAAGGACCTCTTAAAGAGATTTGAGATGGGAGATTGTAGCTCAAGAAGTACTCCAATGGCAACAAATTGTCATCTCAACGCGGATAAGTATGGTAAACCTATTGACCAATCTAATTACCGTTCCATGATTGGTTCATTGCTTTATCTTACCGCATCTAGGCCCGATATCATGTTTAGTGTATGCTTGTGTGCTCGCTTCCAAGCGGCACCTAAAGAATCGCATCGGAAGGCGGTCTTTAGGATACTTCGGTATCTCAAGCACAACCCTAGTGTAGGCCTGCGGTACCCTAAAGGTGCAAAATTCCATCTCTTGGGTTACTCGGATTCGGACTTTGCCGGATGCCATGTGGATCGCAAGAGTACCTCCGCTGGGTGCCACTTGCTTGGGCGTTCCCTAGTATCTTGGTCAAGCAAGAACCAAAATTTCGTTGCCTTGTCCATTGCGGAAGCGGAATATATTGCAGCCGGTGCATGTTGTGCCAAATTCTTTATATGAAGCAAACCCTTTTGGACTTTGGTATTAAACTTGGTTGTGTGCATCTCCTTTGTGACAATGAAAGTGCGGTTAAGATTGCTAAGAACCCTGTTCAACACTCCCACACTAAGCACATTGATATTCACCATCATTCATTGAGGGACCATGAAGTTAAGGGAGACATCTCCTTGCGAGGTGTTAGGTCCGAAGAACAATTGGCGGATATCTTCACTAAGCCACTTGATGAGAAAACTTTTTCTAGACTAAGAAGTGAATTAAATGTGCTAGATGCATCGAACGTCATGTAAGGTTCCATGATCATGTAAGAATGCATCTCATATAGGTCTTGTCTAACTTTCAAAGGATAGGGGTGAGCAAGGGTTAGCTTGGGATGGAGGTTCCTTTGGTTTTCCCCAAGGCCCGGAGATTGGCTCTCCCTGAAGAAGCCTTTGAATGGTTCAAATTTGGCAAGATAGATTTAATGTATGTCTTGCATGATGCCTGCCATATAGACTTGCACTCACGTTTAATTTCTTGCATTATAAATTGTTTGGCATTGCATACGGTAGATTGTCACAAAGGGGAACCCACTTCATGAGAAAGAGACTTGTTTGAAATGCAATATCTCAACTCATATGATGTGGAAAGAACAAAATGTTAGGTGCGTTAATGCCTAAAGGAACATTCTTTAAAGAGATAGAAGTTTTCATCCTCTAGATCACAAAGCATGGGCCTTACATTTTATTTGGATTTATTCCTTGTTTTCTTCGGTGTTCTATTCTATTTAGGGCTTAGCCAAGTTATTGGCAATTAGTATTTTTGAGGGGTAAGGGGTTGCCCAAAAAGTCCTAAGACTTGTGTTTCTCGTTGTGTGTTTAAGTCAAAGGAGATATATGGGATGTTGCTGTTTTGTAGTCATCGGATTATCTGATGCTTAGGGTACAACCATCATCGGATCAGTTTGTGTTCAAGTTCCAAGGGTCAGCTCAGTCAGAAAGTCAAATCAACCGATGAGTTCATTTTGAGAAACATCGGAGCATCTGATGTTCACATTTCTGGAGTCGTGCTAAATTCCAGTGATGCAAATCCTTTCCACGTCAGATCATCCGGTGTCAATGGTACTTTTGGAATACCCAGACTGTACTATTCGACCGATGCAGCCCTCATCTTACGTCGGTTCATCCGGTGTTAAAATTTGAGCTAGGGTTTGGGCCCCACCTATTTAGCGCGCCGTTTCATCTCTCTTTCTCTCTCCCCGACCTAGCTCTCCGCCCCTGACGCCCTCACCTCCGCCGCTGCCGCCCTCCAGCCACCGCCGCCCTCCAGCCGCCGCCGCACTCCGGTCGCCGCCGCTCAGCGCCGCCGCCTTCCCACGCAGCGCCGCCGCCTCCCCTCCCCAAGCAGCGCCGCCGCCGCCTCCCCACGCTTCACCGCCGCCGCACCTCTGCCACTGCCCACACCGCACTGCAACCCTTTGCGCCGCCGTGGTGCCCCCCTACGGTCGCTGTCGCTTCACCGCTAGGGTTCCCCAGTCGCGACGATCTTTGCGTCGCCGTCCCGTGTGCCCGAGACTGTTTGTCCCACGTGCTCATCCTCGTCGTCGTCATGGGCCGTGACAAGAAGGGAAAGGGCAAGGCTATTGAGGAGCCGACCACTAAGAAGCATAAGTTGTCGAAGGAGGCAAAGAAAGCTCTAATGGCCACTCGCGTCGCTGAGGAGCGAGACCGAAGCCGAGGAGGATCATTGAGGATCCGCGAGGCCCGACAAAGGCAGCCTCCGGTGCCTGAGGAGTCAGAGGAGGAAGAGGAGCCCGAAGTGCTGCTTGTTCGCCGGTGCTCAGCTAGGACCCGTGGGTGTCATCCAGCTGCAGCACCGAGACTGAGACCGTCAGCAGCTGACCTTCGAGAGGACAGGGCGGCCCAGAGAGCTTTCTATGAGATGGACACCAACGTCCGTGTTGGTGAGGGTGTCCGCCTGATAGATTACAGGAAGATGAAGGCCAAGCAGCTCAGGAAGCTCAGGTGTGCATTTTACTTGAGGAGTGGTTCCCGCAGCCCAGAGAGGCACTTGTGGACAGCCGCTTTTGGACCCTAAAACAGGCGTCGCTGTACGAGGCTTACAGACGTCGGGGCCATAAGCTCTTCCAGCACAATTTCCTGGATTGGGATCAGCTTGCACTTGCAGCCGGGACAGAGATACACCCTTACTTTGAAAGGTATATAGTGATTGTGGAGCTGATGTCTTACGAGAGGAGTGCCTACGTGGAGGACTGGGTCCGAGTATTCTATGACACACTTTACGTCTCTGAGGGCCGCAGATCCATTGACTTCATGTTTATGGGCCAGCATCACCACCTGACTAGGCAGACTTAGGGACAACTGCTAGGAGTGGATCTTCACGACACATGCCTACACGAGAGAGTGTATGGACAGGCTGACCCACCAAGGAGGCCACTCACTGGAGGTGTGGCACCACCATTTGAGGAGACACGCTCACTGTTCGCTCAGCCTTTCTCTCCTAACCAGTCGAGGGTACCGGCTCTTCTCACACCAGCTGCACGCACTGTGCACCTCGCCTTGCGCCGCACACTTTTGCCGAGGTCCAGATACCTTGAGGGGTTCGCCAGCTTGTAGCAGACTCTCCTGTTCTATGTTATGAAAGGGATGGAGTTCGACATTGTGGACATCCTGATTTGTGAGATGGAGGACGTCATCACGGATGGAGTTGGGATGATGAGGCAGCTTGTGTTTGGTCACTGGATCAGTCACTTGCTCTACATGGTAGCTCCAGAGGGGTCCGCCATTCGTGACAGTCTCACCGACGAGAGCGTCACACGGTTCGGGCACTACCGTGCTCCAGCTCCTGGAGACCGCCGCCTTGGCCGTCCAGTTGAGCGTCAGGTCCGTGCCCATCTCTCAGAGGAAGTCTGGTCAGACCTGGAGAAGGGAGACGAGAGACTAGCATAGGCTAAGGCTTATGGTGAGGATCTACAACATATTTGGTCCGAAAGTGACACCAGCGACAGTGTCGAGGAGTACTTCCCACCTCCTCCCTCACCCAGGCAGCATGATGCGGAGGTTGGAGGCTCGACTGTGCCACCTCCTACTCCACCTCCGATGTCCGAGGCACAGGTTTCTCAGCCATCTGAGTTGACTTCTCTAATCTAGCAGATGGTTGAGCAGCAGCGTCTGGATAGGCTTGCAGCTGAGCAGGCCCGAGCTGAGCAAGCTGCGCGTCTCTTGGAGCTCTAGCAGCAGCAGTAGGAGATGCAGCGACAGATATCCCGTGAGAGGCGAGAGGACACTGATAGATATCTCTTGGATCATATGTCAAAATTATTCAACCAATATTGACAGCACTCAATGCTTGATAATCATCAGAAGAATATTTCAAACCAATGTATAAGAGGTCACTCGAGAAAATTCCAAAAGGATCACTTAGAACAACTCGAAGCAAACAAAATCAACTCACCGGATCAACCGATGTTTCCAAAAAACAATACATCGGTCGAGTTGGTTTAGCAGAAGAAGAAGACCTCAGAACTAAGTACTCACCGGATCATCCGATGATGAAGGGGATGTTACATCGGTCCATCAGTACAGTAAGCAATCTCCCTGGACCAAGTGTAACACCGGACCATCCGATGTACAACTATAAATACATCGGTCAATCACTCTAGTAAGCATCAATTCTGAACCAGTTCTGGATGAAGTGCCACCGGATCATCCGATGAGAAGACAAGTGTAACATCGGTCTAATAACGGTCACATCTGACATAGTGACATCAACTAATTTGGATTCGACCGATGACAACTGATGGGGGAACATCAAATCATCCGGTGTTCGCAGAACAGTGATGTCAGCCTACTTTTCCAAACGGCTATTTCATGGAGGCTGGGTATTTATACCCCTTCAACCAGTCTATTCGATATGTCCTGACAACCAGAGCTACTCTACACATTCTCAAGCATTCAAGACGTTGAGCTACCACTTCTAAATCATCTACGCCACTTACACACCAAGAGATAGGCTAGAACTTGCTAGAGATAGTGCTTGTGTGCTTCCATTCTTGGTGATTGGAGTCTCTAGTGTAGTGAGAGCTGTAAGGGAGTGTCCCTTGGTGATTGTATTGGAGAGAGCCTTCCGGAGCTTGCCAAGACGGTTGTGGAAGCCCGGAGGATCCAACTTGTACAAGGCTTGAGCTCCACCTTGCCGAGGTTGGCGAACGGAGAAGTATAGTGAAGATCCCTGGTCTCGGTGACTTGGGAGTGGCTATACCCTTTGGTGGGTACCACAACGTGGATGTAGGAAGATCTTGACGATCTTGCCGAACCACGAGATAAATCTCTGTGTCTTCGTGTCTCCTCGAGAGTTTGCTCTTTCTTCCTCTCCCCTTACACTTACGCATTTCATATACCGCAAAGTTACTATTCACTTAAAAGCATAGGTTGTTTGCATAGGGAATTGGGCTTTTAGTAATTAAGTTTGTTGCTTTAATTTTTGAAAAGAAGCCCAATTCACCCCCCTCTTGGGCATTCGATCCTTACACTAATGATTCAAAGGACTTATATTTTTGGCATCGTAGACTTTGTCACGTAGGCTTTGATCATCTGACACATGTTAGTGCTCCTGATCACATACGTGGGCTTCCTAAGCTTAAAGGGGACAAAGAAATTGTGTGCTCTTCTTGTAGACATGCTAAGATGGTTGCAGGTTCACATACTTCTCTCACAATGATCACGACAACTGAACCGGGTCAACTTTTGCACCTTGACACCGTAGGATCTTCACATGTTCAATCCTTCGGAGGTAAATGGTATGTTCTTGTGATTGTTGATTATTATTCTAGATTCTCTTGGGTGTACTTTATGGCATCTAAGAATGAAGCTTTTAGTCACTTTAGAACTTTATTTCTTAGATTATCAATCGATCACCAAGGATCTTTAAAAGCAATTAGAAGTGATAACGGAACTGAATTTAAAAATATTTCTTTTGATCACTTTTGTGCTGAAAATGGAATAGATCATCAGTTTTCTTCACCATATGTACTTCAACAAAACGGTGTTGTAGAAAGAAAGAATGGAACCATAGTTGAGATGGCTAGGACTATTCTTGATGAATATCAAACTCCTAGGAAATTTTGGGCTGATGCGATTGCAACCGCTTGTTATTCTTGCGAGCTAAGCTAGGTAAAACACCATATGAGCTCTGGTTTGGACATAGGCCCAATGTTACAGACTTTCAGGTCTTTGGTTGCAAATGCTTTGTTAAGAAACATGATAATCTTGATAAACTTGAACCTAGATCCATTCATGGCATGTTTCTTGGTTATCCATCTCATACTAGAGGCTATCATGTGCTTTTACTTGACACTAACAAAATTGTGGAGACTTGTGAGGTGTATTTTGATGAAGCTAGCCCAGGTACTAGCTTAAATATTGCAGGTCCAGATCCAAATCCGCAGGGGGAGAGCATTTTCATTGAAGATGAGGAAGAAGTGGAGCTCCTGCCCAAAAATTCTGCAGCTAATGACTTTGGTCCAACTCTGGATGTTGATTTTCAACCAGCGCCGACAACCATCATTGCTTATCCAGGTCATCCTCAATTCACAACGGTGCTGGTTGAGACTTAACATCCGGAGCTGAACCAAAGTCTTTAGCTGTTGAATTTTCGGGCAGCAGCTCCAATTCTTCCTCATCTTCAACGAAAATGCTCTCCCCTGTAGATATGGATCTGGACCTGCAATGTTTGAGCTAGTACCTGGGCTAGCTTCATCAAAAGACACTTCACAAGTCTCCACAATTTTGTTAGTGTCAAGTAAAAGCACACGGTAGCCTCTAGTATGAGATGGATAACCAAGAAACATGCCATCAATGGATCTAGGTTCAAATTTATCAAGATTACCATGTTTCTTAACAAAGCATTTGCAACCAAAGACCCGAAAGTGTGTAACACTAGGCCTATGCCCAAACCGGAGCTCATATGGTGTTTTACCTAGCTTAGCACGCAAGAAAACATGATTTGAGTCATAACAAGCAGTTGCTAACGCATCAGCCCAAAATTTCCTAGGAGTTTGATATTCATCAAGCATAGTCCTAGCCATCTCAACTAAGGTTCTGTTCTTTCTTTCTACAACACCATTTTGTTGAGGTACATAAGGTGAAGAAAATTGATGATCTATTCTATTTTCAGCACAAAAGTGATCAAAAGATTGATTTTTAAATTCAGTTCCGTTATCACTTCTAATTGCTTTTAAAGATCCCGAGTGATCAATTGATAATCAAAGAAATAAAGTTCTAAAGTGACTAAAAGCTTCATTCTTAGACGCCATAAAGTAAACCCAAGAGTATCTAGAATAAATATCAACAATCACAAGAATATACCATTTACCTCCGAAGGATTGAACACGTGAAGGTTCTACGGTGTCAAGGTGCAAAAGTTGACACAATTCAGTTGTCATGATCATTGTGAGAGGAGTATGTGAACCTGCAACTATCTTAGCATGTCTACAAAAAGAGCACACAATTTCTTTGTCCCCTTTAAGCTTAGGCAGCCCACGTATGCAGTTAAGAGCACTAACACGCGTTAGGTGATCAAAACCTACGTGACCAAGTCTACGATGCCAAAAATATAAGTCTTTTGAATCATTAGCAACTAGACACCTATGCTTAGAAGAAGACATATCAAAATCAGCTTTAAAAACTCTTCCAAACCGAGACATTTTAAAAATAAGCTCATTATTTGAACTTACAACTTTGCAGCAGTTTTTATTGAAAATAATTTCCAGATTCTCATCTAGCAATTGTGAAACAGAAAGCAAGTTGTATTTCAAATTTTTGACAAGTGCCACATCCTTCAAAGTGTAGTGATCATTTACTCTAACCGAACCCTTAGCAATTATAGGAGTTGAGGAATTATCGGCAAAAGTAGCATTCTCTACACGTGACACAAAAGAGAGGGAGTAGAACCAATATTTGTTACCGGTCATGTGGCATGAGCAACCTGAATCCACAATCCAAATGTTCTCCTTCCTCAAACGTGTAACCTACATAGAAGCATAATACGTCGATGACTCAATACTGGGCTTAGTCAAAAGGTATTTAGGTATCCAGTACTGAGTCACACGACGTGCAGCAGGAAAAACAAGCGAAAGCTGAGATAAAACAGCAGGTTTATGAGTCAAATGTTGAGGTTTTCTGTTCTTAACAATTGATTTAGAAGTTGTTAATCGTTTAGAGTGAAAACCAGTAGCTCCGGAGGTAAAGGCAGAAGGTCCGGAGGCAAAAACTGAAGATCCGGAGGGAACAACAGAAGGTCCAGGAGCTCTCGGAGCTATCGGAACTACCGGAGCTGCCTTTCTAGATTTCTTGCCAAAAGTTCCGTAAGCTACCTTCTCAAATTTCTGACTCATTAGAGCAGGTTGCATGTTTCTAATTTTAGGTTTAGCATGAGAGTTATGAGATCTAGCAGAAATTTTATCCTTTTTAATTTGTTTAGATAGTCTATAACAAAAATCTACGACATGACCATCTTTATCACAATAAGTACAATGAAATTTAACTTTGTGTTCATGTCTAGATGAACAAACAACATTTTTATTTGAAACCGAATGAGACAACACCCCTGCAGATTTGAAAACCACTTCTTTTTGTTTAGGAACTGTTTGAATCAAACCACTTCCTAACGATTTTACAACTTTAGGTGGATGTGCCTTAGTGTGAGCATGAGAATCAAAATCTAAACCAGTTTTATCTTTGCAAGACTTGGAAAAATTCAGCAGCAAGTTTAGGTTCTTATTCCCATTACAAAACCGTTCTAATGTCCTATGCATGTTATCAAGTTTATCGGACAAATCACGGCAATTTTCACATGAAGTTTGCAATTGGAACAATATTTAACTTCATGAGAACGTAAAGCATTGTTCAATATAGAAATTTCATTTATAGCATCTTGCAGTTTTTTATCAAGATCATCAGAACTAGAACAATGCAAATCAATTGTAGAACAAGAAGCATCTTTTAAGTTTCCAATATTAAGTGCAGCAAGCTTTTTGTTCTTTTCAATTTCAAGTTCAAGTTTATTAAGTCTGGAGGTATGTGCATTTCTTAGGGAGGACAATTGTTCATATATTAAGTCGCATGAGGAACAAGAATCATCACTGGGAATCAAGGATTTCAAACGATTAATTTCAAATTCTAGTGACTCAATTTTAATAGCATTGTCCCTAAGCGTTTTGTCCTTTTTATTGATAATAACAGTGGCACGGGAAATAGCATCACACATTTCTTCACAAGTAGGACATACCTCTTCATTGTCGCTGTTGTGTTCTGCCTCCTCCATACTTGATCTTGACTTGCCCGCCATGAAACACATGTTTGCCAAATCATCTTCATCTTCATCACTTCCAATGTCCACGTCGCTTGAGCCATGTTCCTGGAGTGCTGAGATAAAACTGTTCACCAGTTGGCGACCTATAAAGCCCTTCTTCTTCTTCTTATCATTTGTTGAGGAGTGCTTTGTCCATGATTATTTTTCTTCCCGGGAGGTAGGACCTGAAAGGTTAGGACAATCTGTACGAAAGTGTCCTGCCTTACCACATTCGAAGCATCGTTGAGGTTCGGAGCTTCCTCTCCTTCTAGTTCTCACATTTTGCAATGCTTTTGAGAACTTTGTAGAGAGAAGTGCTAGCTCCTCCTATGGAAACTCCTCAATCTGTTCAAGGGTTAGAGAGGACAACAAAGCAAGTGTACCACAAGATGAAGTTTGGCCGGAGCTAGGCATGTCACGTTGAGAAACAAAAGCAATAGACTTGTTGGGGTTCTTACATGAGATTATATCAATTTCATGAGTTTTTAACTTGGAATATAGCACATCTAGAGTAAATGAACTCTTGACAGTAGATTTACGAATGGATGTAACTTTCATCTCCCAAATTGACATGTCTAATGCACTTACAATTTCCTAGCATTTTCAGCATCTGAAAAATTAACATTCACGCTTCGCAAGTTGCTGAGAATTTTATTAAAGCGAGCAAAGAGGTCGTCAATGGACTCACTGGGATGCATCTCGAAGCGCATGTATTCTTTCTTGAACATGTCTTGTCTTACCTCCTTTATCGTGTTGGATCCTTCGTGGTAGTCATAAAGTGCTTTCCACACATCGTATGCGGATCGGAGGTGTGCAACACGGTCGAAGTCGCTTTGAGTTAATCCTTGTATGATCAAGTTCCGAGCCTTGTTGTTGTTGTCGACATCTCTCAGATTTGTAGATGTAACTTGATCTTTAGACGACACTTCGTAAGGCTTGTATGCCTTCTACCATATTGCGAAGCCTTGTGCCTGGATGAAAGCCTCCATGCGTGCCTTCCAAACCTGAAAATCATACCAGCAAACACACAAGGTTTGGCGGAGTACTTCTCCATGATGATTAGTCAAAAACACGTGCAAAACACAAAGTTTAGAGCACCGCGGCTCTGATACCAATTGTAGGATCGAAGAGAACGTGAAAAGCTACCAGAGGGTGGTGAATGGTAGATTTAAAAAAAAATCTTACGCAGAGGAAACAATTAAATCCAACCCCTTCGGCAGAAAAACGATATGTTAAAGAAATCGTGTGTAAGACTAATATAAATGTGTTTTACCATGACAAAAGTGATATATATCAGAGAGCATCAAGTCACGGAGAAAACACAAGAATAATCACTCAAGTCTGTCGAGAGAAACTCAAGTTATGATCGAAAGATCAAACAAAGGTCAATCTGTCCTACCCGAGAAAAACAGTTCTGGAATGCTGCAAAGAAACTTGTGTAGATTAGAAACCACAAATTCAATGTCCGTGAAATTTTTACAAATGATATATAATCAAGTTGCAAAGACAACCTAAAAAGAATCACGTCAATTGGATCTATAAACCTCGAGTTATGATAAAATCACCGACAAAAGGTAGTGCTGTTCAGAAACTCGATGAGTAAAACTTGTCTGGAACAAGTTGGACAAACAAGGCACAAAAGTTCCTTCAAACTATGAATTTTATTCAATAGAACACAAGAGGAAACAGCCCCAAAGTCGTGCACCACGAGCTTTGGCGTCCCTTGCTTATATAATCAGCCCTTAGGCCAACCCAATCTCAACTAGGACTCTAATTCCACTCAGATCACGAATCGAAACTTTCTATAACTACTTAGGACTCTTATATACACAGATAGAAGCAATCTTAAGACTTCTAAACACCTTTGGAACGTATCCCACATTCTTAAAACAAATCAAATTCGTGACCCACACAAAATCCTATCATAACCAACTCAAATCTTTCCATATTTGAGTCAAACTCGACTCAGCCGCAACCTGGGTCCATAACCTAGTCAGTTGGACCTTTCCGACCAATTTTTTACATCCACATCTCTTCATCACACCTCGGAACCATGCAGCCACGTCCATTCACTCCTTGCACACATGCAAACATCTTCCAACGACGTCCATGATACCTTCATATGCATTTGTTCTTGATTCAAACATGCTGCACAACCTTCCGATCAACTCAACCACAATTCCTCCCGAACATGGTTGTTGAACCTCATCTTCTCCCTAAGACTAGTTCAATGGATCCCATCACCAGCCATGTCTTGAACTCAAGCAACACCTGCACATGAATAAACAACCAATCCATACGAGCCCAAGTCCGCGACTTGACTCAAGTTAGTTCCGAACACAACACCTTATGCGAGCACTCCACATGAGCATGTTGCAAAACCACAGTAAGAACTATATCATCCATATCAACCAAAACGCACCAAAAACTTAGCAAATGAATACTAAGCAATCTTTCTAGAGATGTAAAGCAAGTACGAAACATTGCAAATGAAAAGCAGAAGCAATGCGGTCAAGTTCTGGACATTGCCAGAGCAAACCGGACCTTGAGCCAGAGCTTACGAAAGCTAGTAAAATCAAGCACCCACCGGAACTTACCCAAACTAGCAAAATCAAGCACCCACTGGAGCTTACTAAAACTAGCAGGACCTAGCGTCGGAGCTTACCAAAACTAGTCGAAACTAGTCAACCCAAAAGCCAGAGCTAGAAAAACATGTCGGAGCTAACCAACATAAGTCGGACCTAGCAAAACATATTGGAGCTTTAACAAAGACATACCGGAGCTATCAAAGACATAATGGAACTAAAGACAAAGCTCACTGGAGCTAAAGTCGGATCTAGATAAAAAGGTGTTTTTGTGATATTCAAAACTTCTATCGTCAAATCAAGTGTACTCGCTACAAGGCAATGTATTCAGCACACATAGGTCTTACAGTTCAACTGTTACAAAACTAGTATAGATTGTAGAGAAACAAGTCACAAAGATGTCACAACAAGAATCACAAAAATCCGTCAAGAAAAACTCAAGTTACTATCGAAAGATCGTACAAAGGTCAATCTGTCCTACCCGAGTAAAACAGTTCTGGATTACTGCAAAGAAACTCGAGTAGATCATAAACCAGAAATCCAATGAACGTGAAATTTTTACAGATGATATAAAATTAAGTTGTGAAGACAACCCAAAAAGAATCACGTCAATCGGATCTGTAAAACTCGAGTTATGATAAAACCACCAAAGCAAGATAGTGCTGTGCAGAAACTCGACGAGATATACTTTAAGAAAATAAGTCGGACGAACAAGGCACAAAAGCTCCATTAGACTACAAATTTCATAGATCAAAACTTACAAGGAACAGCCCCAAAGTCGTGCACCACAAGCTCTGACCTCCCTTGCTTATATAACCAGCCCTTAAGCCAACAAAAACTTAACTAGGACTCTAATCCTACTCAATTCACGAATCAAAACTTTCCATAACTGCTCAAGACTCTTCTATACGCAGATAGAAGCAATCTTAAGACTTTGAAACACCTTAGGAACGTATCACATATTTATAACAACTCAAATTCGTGACCCACACAAAATCCTATCATAAGCAACTTGAAACTTTCCATATTCGAGTCAAACACGACTCAGCTGCAGCCTCAGTCCATAACCTAGTCGGTTGGACCTTTCTGACCAATTCCTTACTTCCACATCTCTTCATCATGCAACGGAACCATGTAGCCACGTCCATGCACTCCTTGAACACTTGCAAACATCTTTCAACGACGTCCACAATACCTTCATAAGAATTGTTCCTGATTCAAACATGTTGCACAACCTCCCGATCAACTCAACCACAATTCCTCCCGAACTTGGTTGTTGAACCTCATATTCTCCCTATGACTAGTTCAATGGATCCCGCCATCAGCCATGTCTTGAACTCAAGCAACACCTACACATGAATAATAACTAATACTTCCAAGCACAAGTTCTCGACCTGACTCATGTTAGTTCCAAAACCAAAACAACTTACGTGAGCACCTCACGTAAGCATGTTGCAAACCATAGCAATATTATATCAGCCATAACCACCAACACACACCAAAAACATAGTAAAAGAATACTAAGAAAACTTTCCATAAGTGCAAAGCAAGTTTGAAACATTGCAAGGCAAAAGCAGAACCATTGCATACTAGCATCGGAACTTGGCAAAGCTAATCGGACCTTGAACCGGAGCTTAACAAAGCTAGCAGGACCTAGCGCCGGAGCTAACAAAAGCTAGTCGGACCTAGCGCCGGAGCTAACCAAATCTAGTCGGACCTAGCACCGGAGCTGACCAAAGCTAGTTGGACCTTACGTAGGACCTTGCCGGAGAAATCCGAAACAGCCTGGGCCTACCGTCAGACCTTGCTGGAGCTTGGACCTAGAGTCGGACCTTGATGATAAAGTTGTTTTGGTAGTATTCTATACTTTTATCTCCATAGCCAATGTATTCAGCACACATAGGTCTCACAAATATAAATAGAGAAAAGATGAAGAGAATATGCATGTGTCACACTTCTTCTATTGAGATGGCTTATCATTGCACTTAGATATGAACTTGGAAAAAGTTGTGTATGACTAAAACCATGCAATTAAGCTTCTGATTGTCAAATGACATAGGCTTGGCTTGGTTGGTTAGAATAAGGCAGATCAGCATATAATCTCTTGCAAATTTATATGATCAAAATTTGTGCTTAAAAAAAAGAAAAATGCAACAACAAGTATCATGCCTTCAGGTTTTGAAATATTTAAGTTTGTGAGATCATGACTTGCTTAAATTGAAAATTACATTTGATCTCTAGCATGGCTTACACTACTTTATGTACCGCATTGTTGTGACAGTGTAAGTTACTTCATAGTATGGCTTGGATGAGCTTTGTTTTATATGTATGTGTTATAATGTGCTCATAACAAATTAAAATTTATCTTTTGTACCTTGATAAAAACATTGTCAAAGGGGGAGAAGTATGCAAGGGGGAGAAATATGTATAGGGGGAGAAATTGTTTTCAAAACTTTTCATGCCAGTGTTTGGATTTTAAGTGGTGTTGCCAATGCATTCATCAAGGGGGAGATGGTGAGACCTATATGTGCTGAATACATTGGCTATGGTGATAAAAGTTTTTAATACTACCAAAACACCTTTATCATCAAGGTCCAACTCTAGCTCCGAGCTCCTGCAAGGTCCGACAATAGGTCGGCCTGTTTTGGGTAGCTCCGACAAGGTCCGACGTAAGGTTTGACTTGCTTTGGCTAGGTCTAACTTCTTTGTCTAGGTCCAACTAGCTTTGGTCAGCTCTGACACTTGGTCCGACTAGCTTCGGTAAGCTCCGGCGCTAGGTCCGACTAGCTTTGGTAAGCTACAGTGCTAGGTTCGACTAGAATTGGTTAGCTCCAGCGCTAAGTCTTGCTAGCTTTGGTAAGCTCCGGTTCAAGGTCTGGTTAGCTTTGGCAAGGTTCGGAGCTTGATCACAGTGGTTGTGCTTTTAACTTGAAATGTTTCGAACTTGCTTTTTGTATCATGGAAAGTTTGCTTATTATTCTTTTACTAAGTTTTTGTTGTGTTTTGGTGCTTATGTGAAGTGCTCACGTAAGGTGTTGTGTTTTGGAACTGACATGAGTCAAGTCGCGGACTTGGGCTTGTACGGATTGGTTGTTTGTTCATGTGTAGGTGTTGCTTGAGTTCAAGTCATGGCTGGTGACAGGATCCTTTGGACTAGTCTCAGGGAGGAGATGAGGTTCCAACAACCAAGTTCAGGAGGAATTGTGGTTGAATGGGTCAGGAGGTCGCACAGGATGATTGAATCAAGGGCAGTGTATATGAAGGTTACTGGACGTCAAAGGAAGGTGTTTGCACGTATGCATGCGGTGCATGACGTGGCAACATGGTTCTTAAAATGGGTTACGGAAGGAAGATCTGAAGGATCAGATTGTATCATGATGACTTCGACAGCTGGCTGAGTCGGTTATGGCTCAACATGGAAAGTATTGAGTTGGTTATGGTAATTCTCGTGTGGCGCATGAAATTCAAGCTGTTTAGAAATAACAGATGTGTTCCTGGTTTGTTAGAAAGTCTCGAGATTGTTTCTATCTGCAAATAGGAAGATCTTGAGCAGTTATGGAAAGTTTTGATTCGTTAATTGAGCAGGATTAGAGTCCTAGTTAGGTTTGAGTTGGCCTTCGGGCTGGTTATATAAGCATGGGAGGCCAGAGCTCATGGTAGACGACTTTTGGGTTGTTCCTCTTGTGTTCTATTGAATAAAATTTATAGTTGAAAGGAAGTTTTGTGCCTTGTTCGTCCGATTTGTTTCAGACAAGTTTTTCTCATTGAGTTTCTGCACAACACTATCTTGCTTCAGTGGTTTTATCATAACTCGAGTTTTACAGATCCGATTGATGTGATTCCTCACAACTGGATGTTCTATCATCTGTGAAAATTCCACGATCATTGAATTTGTTGTTTCTGATCTACACGAGTTTCTTTGTAGTGTTCCAGAACTGTTTTTCTCGAGTAGGACAGATTGACCTTTGTTTGATCTTTCGATCGTAACTTGATTTTCTCTCAACAGATTTTCGTAATTCTTGTTGTGACGTCTTCGTGACTTGATTTTCTACAATCTATACTAGCTTCTGTCACAGTTGAACAGTTTTAGACTAGCTGCACACACGGTTTCTTTAACCGATCGCTTTTCTTCCTAGGGTGTTTTGTTGCTTCCGCTAAAAAGTTTTAATCTACCATTCACCCCCTCTGGTAGCTTTACATGTGCTCTTCGATGCTAAAAATAGATTGCTACCTAATAATTTAATTGTTATTGTTATTCATGGAGAGGTTCAAGGAGTACTTGGAGGAAGTCTTAGGGACGTGTAAGACCAGAGAATACGTTCAAAGAAGATCAAAACCGAGCCCAACTCAAAATCGTGTCCAACTTAGAGTCTAGGAGCAGTTTGTACTAAAACGGACGCCTAGGACGCATACAATCTCTGTTTTGGACGTTATACATATTCATGAAAAGGGGAGAGGATAAACTTTCAAATGCTGCTGGTCCCATGTCAAAATTCCTATGGAGTTGACGGGAACACTAGAAACAAAATCGGGTTCAGAATTTGTCTGGATGGTGTGCACCCGTATTGGGCTATTGGGCCTTGTATCAAGTCTACATCTCTTACTTTCGTGTCTTAGGGTTAGGTCACGACTCCAACACCCACTTGGATGTCCTCCCACCTATATACTCCATGGTGGCCGCCATAAACAATTGTGTTTTGCTTAGATCAATAATATCACCGTTCTACGGTTTGTGAAACCTCAACTTCGCGATTTCAGATCATGTCTTCTACGTTCTTGCTTGTGTTCTCGGTTGCACATGCAAGGATTAGCCTTCTTGGCGAGCTCAATCGTGTGAATCACGATTGATAACCAACGGAGCGGTGGTGTAGTGATTGCAGGTGCTGTTTGTGTTCTACTCGAGAGCCTCTGATCATCGACGTCGAGATCTCCACATCGGTCGACTTATCCATTACCTTTCGGAAGATCGGGCCTAAACTACTCATCAATTGGTGTCATATTTTCAGGTTGCCCATTAGGAAATTCATAAATCCATTACATTAGTTTTGTTTTTCATACCCAGAGTCCACAAAAAGGCCACAAAAAAACTTGCAGTTTAGTAGATCTGTTCATTACATTGTCCAAACCACATTGAGCCTTTGCAAATATTGTTTTGAGTTTGGTATTGTTGAGTTTGTGTCCTTGGTTGAGTCATATTGCTGGTTTATAAATTGTTTTTGTCCTTAGTTTGAGTTTTGCATTGTGTTGATTCATCCTTTTGAATCACGTCATCACGTCTAGATTAGATTCATCTCTGTCCAGTTCAGTATTTTCATCATATGTCGCTCATAGGAACTCGGATTTTGGTGTTCATGTACTTCTTGGAAAGCTTAAGGAGTTCTCTATAACTTTCCTATTCAACAGTTTCCTAGCAAATAGTGTTATTGATGTCGAAATTGCATTAGGTCAGAATCTCTTATTGACCTAGAAATTCTGAACAGTCTGTATTTTGGGGGCAATATCTCCTATTGTTTTGATCCAAAATAGGTATTCCGTATACTAAAATTAAAGAGGGCGGATAGATCTATAATTTTTCTGTTCAAAGTTTTTAGATTTGGGGCCTCTAAATGTGCTTAATTGTCCTTAAAATTGAGCAGGAAATCTGTAACAGACCTACGAGATATCTTTGATTGCTTTGCATTGCGTTCTTCTTTTATAGCACATTTTGAAAGAAAAAAAAAAGAGAAAAAAGGCAAGTGCAAAACAAGATACAAAATATGCACAATAACAAAAAAAAGGAGAAAAAAATAATAAAGAAAAATGGAAGTGCTTGCATCCTTTGTGTCCTTTGATTTTGTTACATTTCTTGCTACCTTGAACTACTAGAAACACATTTAGACCAGCAACTTTGACATGTACTTTGGACACTTATTCAAAATTACTATCTGATTTCATTGTTGCTAATCCTTGCTACATATGATGTACCATCCAAGCTACACCTTACTCTTGAGCGGAATCTACACACCTTTGCAATCATCTTCTGCTTCATTGGTTTCTTCATACCGTCCACTGTTTGCCAACTGCAGTGTCGGTAAGAACATTGGGAAGTGTGTGATTCCACTTCCACTTTGCCATTATCCTTTGTAGTTAATAGAGATAACATATTTTTTTGTTGTCCTCTGTTTGCTACTAACAATGTCAGGTAAAAGCAAGAATCATGCATTATATGCTGAGATGATTAACATGATGAAGATGGTGATGGAGTTGCCCACTAAAAATCAAACATCAACCAAGGTTTCACATGACATTCACACCACCTTTAGAACACCTTCCACAAGAAGTAATTACATTCTCCTATTTTTTCCTTCTTATGATGGTTTTGTTTGTGATTAATATATTGCTTGGGAAATAGAGTTGGATAAATTTTTTGAACAATGGCATATGTGCGAGAGAAGAAAGATTAGAAATATTGCTAGTGTGTTAGTTGATTGTGCATTAACTTGGTGGGACAACTTGAGCGATCCAGAAAAACCTTGAACATAGAAAGATATGAAAATTCTTATGCGAGAAACTTTTGCTAATGTATCTAATTGCAAAGATGAAATACATGAACTTGAGAAGAATTTTCTTGTTGTACCTCCTCCTATGCCTAACCTTTTGCAGGAACAAGAACGAATAAATGTAGATGCAAATAAGAATGAGGTGTTGAACAAATTTTCTGAATTTTTTGATGAATCAACCCATAATGCATTTGAACTTCATACTGAAAATGAGAGTAATGTTAATGAACAATGCTCTACATTTAACCAAGGTATAAAATTTTTAGATGTGCTGAATTTTGCTACCAATCATTCTATCGATGAGCAGCAACAAGATGAACCTTTTCATAATACACCTTTACCACTAGTTGATTTTCCTACTGATTCTTACAACAAAAATGAGTGGTGTGCTGATAATTATATTGTACCTGTGATAGAACAACCAAATGAATTTGAAACTTTATCACTCACTTGTGCCGAAATTAAGCATTTGATTCCAGTTACATTTGAAAGGGATGAGCTGAAATTGTTGTCTTCTCTAAATACTTTGGGTTATATTGAATTTGACAGTCTTTGTGATCTAGATATTGTAGAGAGAAGAATATTTTCTAAAACTGAATTACCTTTGTTGGCAAAAAATAGTTTTCATGTTATAGGGAAATATGAACATAGTGGCATGTTTATGGTGCATAAAGTTTACATATGTTCAAATGTGCAAGCTCCTTTTGTGCTACAACACCATGGTAAAAGTAAATGAATGCACTGATGCTAATAATGCCTTGTCAAGTTTTTCTAGTATTTTTTCCTTGCAGCGGGGACAACAAATAAAAGAGAAGCATTGTTCACTGCGGTTGTGCAATATGGACAGCGCTCATACTATCCCCAAAAGTCTCTTTTCTGGACATACGAGCAAGTCGAGGATGGCTTGTCATAAAGAAGGGGAGAATGAAGAGATCATGCACGTAATCATTGCACCTACAAACATGGTACAAAGTTTATTTGTTGGGGATCCTGGCTCAAGTGAATGTGCACTCTTATTTGATGGACAAGATCAAGATGGTGCACTATGTCGTCCACCACCTTGGCCTCCCCCTTTCATACATACAAGAAGATTTGATGGCGTTGCACATTTGGACCAACACATGAGAGAAGATGAACTTGAGTCGAGGACGACTCCAATTCAAGAAGCGGAGGATAATGAGGATATCACTTCTATGGATACAAACAACACTCCATTGAACATACAAGATGCAATCAATAGAGTTCACACACAACAATTAATTTCAAAGGTGAGCTCGTTCTTATATATTTCCTTATATGTTTTTGAAAATATATTGCTACCTAAGAATTTAATTGTTATTAGGATCCATGGAGAGCTTCCACGAGTACTTGGAGGAAGTCTTAGGGACGTGGAGGACCAGAGAATATGTTCAAAGAAGATGGAAACCGAGCCCAACTAAACATCGTGTCCAACTCGAAGTCCAAGAGCAGTTCGTACAAAAATGGACGCCCAGGACGCATACAATCTCTGTTTTGGACGTTCTACATATGCATTGAAAGGGGATAGGATAACCTTTACAATGCCGCTGGTCCCGTGTAAAAATTCCTATGATATGATAGGAATAGTCGAAACAAAATCGGGTTCAGAATCTGTCAGGGTGCTGCGCCACCGTATTGGGCCATTGAGCCTTGTATCAAGTCTACATCTCTTATTTTCATGTCTTAGAGTTAGGTCATGACTCCAACACCTCCTTGGACGTCCTCCGACCTATATATACTACGTGGTGTCTGCCATAAACAATTGGACTTAGATAAAAAATATCACCGTTCTACAGTTTGTGCAACCCCAACTTCGCAATTCCAGATCGTGTCTTCTACGTTCTTGTTTGCGTTCTCAGTTGCACATGCAGGGATTAGCCTTCTTGGCAAGGTCAATCGCGTGAAGCACGGTTGATAACCAACGGAGCGGTGATGTAGTGATTGCAGGGGCTGTTCGTGTTCTACTCGAGAGCCTCGCATCATCAATATCGAGATCTCCACATCAATTGACTTATCCATTACCTTTCGCAAGATCGGGTCCAACTCGGAGTCCAGGAGCAGTTCGTACTAAAACGGAAGCCCATGACGCATACAATCTCTATTTTGGACGTTCTACATATGCATGGAAAGGGGAGAGGATAACCTTTCCAATGCTGCTGGTCCTGTGTCGAAATTCCTATGGAGTTGACAGGAATAGTCGAAACAAAATTGGGTTCAGAATCTACCAGGGTGCTGCACCACGGTATTGGGCTATTGGGCCTTGTACCAAGTCTACATCTCTTATTTTCGTGTCTTAGGGTTAGGTCACGACTCCAACACCCCCTTGAAAGTCCTCCCACCAATATATACTCCATGGTGGCCGCCATAAACAATTGGGTTTTGCTTACATCAACAATATCACCGTTCTACGGTTTGTGAAACCCCAACTTCGTGATTTCAGATCATGTCTTCTACGTTCTTGCTTGTGTTCTAGGTTGCACATGTAGGGATTAGCCTTCTTGGCGAGGTCAATCGTGTGAAGCACGGTTGATAACCAACGGAGTGGTGGTGTAGTGATTGCAGGGGTTGCTCATATTCTACTCGAGAGTCTCGGATCATCAACTTTGAGATCTCTACATAAATCGACTTATCCATTACCTTTCGGAAGATAGGGCCTAAACTACTCATCACCAACCACGCCCATTATGTCAAGGAAGGTACAACAACAATGACAACAATGGAAATCAACCCAACTTGAGAGATCTTGCCATTAGCCAACTAATGATCAATGATGCTCTATCAAAGAAGATGCGGATAATGACAAGACCCTAGGGAATATCAATGTCAAGATTGAATGAATATCCTCAACCTTCAAGAATCAACCGAGCTTCAACAAGATACTGGAAACTCAGTTGGCTCAACATGCTGCAGTTGTTCCTCCGGTGGAAAAAGTGAGTGCGGTGGCTACGAGAGGTGGCAAGACCACTCGTGAGCCACCGTATCCCACACAATAGAAGAGGAAAACTAAAAAGGAGAAAGTGGATGTGCCAACTGGCATAGGTGAACCACTTAGTGAGGGAATGGCCAAGCATTTTGAAGACACCAACTTATTGCCATTCCCTCATAGGCAAAGGAAGCCAACAGTGGATGAGCAATTCAATCGCTTTGTTCAGGTTATTTAGAAAATCCACATCAATGTGCCCTTGGTTGATGTGATGCAAGTACCCACTTATGCTCGCTATCTCAAGGACACATTGAATAACAAGCGGCCATTGCCCACCATTGACGTTGTCAAACTTACGGAAGACTGCAGTGCAGTTATCCTCAATAGGCTTCTACAAAAGAAAAAGGGCCCTGGATGTCCTACAACATCTTGCTCAATTGGTACTACTTTTACAAGGCACTTTGTGACCTTGGAGCAAGTTTGAGTGTGATGCCCAAGGTGGTCTTCGATCAGCTAAAGTGTAACACCCTCATTTTCATGCATCATGCCCTGCATGCACTCATATACATGTTTAACATTAACCCATAACAAGAGGAACAAGTTAAAATTGATTTGGAGCAAAACCGCACTTAAAAATGTAGGAAAGTGCGGACTAGTCCGGTTTTGCTGAGGACTAGTCCGATTTCTCTCTGTCTAAAAACGGACTTGTCCGTTTTTGCTGCGGATTAGTCCGATATTTGCCTCTGGACAACTTCGGACTTGTCTGATTTTGTGCGGACTAGTCCGGTATTCCATGAATCCTTGAAGATTTGCTAAGTCCCTGGACTTTTCCGGACTAGTCCGATGTTCCAGCGGACTTGTCCGTTTTCCTTTCTGACTAAGATCGGACTTGTCCGATTTTAGGCCAGACTTGTCCGATTTTCTCTCTGGACGACTTCGGACTAGTCCGGTCCTATCCGGACTTGTCCGATATTTCGTGACTCCGAGATTGACCTTTTGTTTTACGACTTGTTTCTTGGGTTTCACGTCAAGTGGGCCTAGGGACGTCGTGCCCAACTCTTTTAGAGCCCATGTGGGACTCTAAACCGGCCTCTACTCATCCTAAACTCGAAATCCATCTAACCCTAGCCTCCACGTCTATATAAACAACCCCACCCCTTGGTTTGACATCTATTTGCCACTTTTCCACCCACCCAAACCCTAGTTCGTGGGGAGCCACCATCAAGGAGGGAGGAGAAGATCCCAAACAAGAAGAAGAAGAGGAAGAAACGAAGGAGGATCAAGATCTCCACCAAGTTTCGTCCTTCACCACCAATTCATCTCCAAGTTCATCACCAACCCTAGATCATCAAGATCCAAGTGTTACCTCCAAGTTACTTGGTTCATTGGAGGTCTAAACACCTGGTATACCTTCTATTCTCTTTTCCTTATGTGAATTCAACCCCTAATCTCCAAATTCACGTCGATCTAGAAAACCCTAATCTGCTGATCTCGTCAAGTGCGGACTTGTCCGGTCCGTAGCGGACTAGTCCGATCTTTCTGGTTAAATTGTGTTGAATTAATTCTAAAATTTGATCTAATCGAATCCAAACCTGTGTAAACTTGTTAAAATCTATTAGAGCTATTTAGTGATCATTAAAAGCAATCTAGTGACAAGTTCTACCTTGCATTGCATCAATCATGCATGTCATGTCATATTGAGTAATATTTGTGCACTCTTTGATTGTGTTTCTTGTCTTGTATGTTTATTGTGTGGATTAGACGGATTTGCGCTAGAGAGTGCCGCGGAGGATCTACAGCATCAAGAGTTTGAAGGCTTTGACCCTAATCAACAACAAGATCAAGGCAAGTGTCCTTGAAGCATATTGATCCTGTTTTAAAATAAATGTTTTGTTTGCAAAACTGCATGCTTGTGTCAAATCGATGGGAAATCCTATGGTAGGAAGTTTACTAGATTTGTTAAACCACCCTTGTCACCTGAAATTTATGGTAGAGAGTCGGGAAGGATTTTTACCTTTTTGCTTCGTTTAATCAACTAGGATGGGAAACAACTATATCACTCAATTTAATTATGCATGGATGAGATTATGGTTAACATGAACTGGTTAAACATGGTATGGTAATGGATGATCTAAGCAAGCCTGGTATGTGGATGGGTTGGATGTTATGGTGGTTTGCTTGCTTTAGATCTAAGGACCGGTTCATGCGAGAATAAGCCAGGACTACAGTGTCACCACGAGGCCAAGTATGGGTGCGGCGTAGCTGATTAATTAGGGCTTTGCTAGTCCTGTTTGGACCATTGTGGATGCTCGGGGAAGGGGTAGTCGGATTGGGTTTTTTTGATGATTGGTGGGACTACCCTGGGCTCCGAATGGCTCAAGAGGGGGCCTTGGTTGAAGATGTGCTCTGCGGGAGACATCGCCACCGGTGAAACCTCAGTGGGGTCTAAATAGGCTAGTAATCCCTTTGTAAAGGCTATTTTGTGATCTCTTGGCCACACACCAACGGAAGTGTGTAATGTGACCGACGGGTCATGGGCATAAGGGAGGTTCTTAGTCGCCGAAGGGTGATGAAATCACGAACACGTGGGTAAAGAGGTACAAACTCTGCAGAGTGTTAAATAAAACTATCATGATAGCCGTGCTCCCGGTTATGAGCGCCTGGACAACTTCCATGATTAGAGGGAAATTGGAATTTGGGATGGTTATGGTCTGGTAATGGTTACGGATGGTTACGGATTAATTTCTGGTATTGAATATGGTTATTGACGATGGTGAAATCTGGAATTATTGATGATGGTAATGAATTAAGTTTGGTATTATGGTATTACTTATGATTATGATGGGTTTATTTCACATACATGTAATGTATTGCTTTCCAAATGTTTTAATGTACTTTTCAGCACTTTACCATTATTATTGTCGACATTTGAATAAGCCACATGTCATACTTTCCACACATGCTGAGTACGACATGTACTCACTCTTGCAATCCCCACCCCAACAGTTGCAGGTTAGGACTGGGATTTTAATGGCGATAATGCGGAGTTCTAGGCCATGTCTACCGTCAACTTTGCCTTTGGTGTTGATTGGAGCTGCACATATATACCCTATTGCTTATGCTTAGTTTGCTTAGTTGCTTAATTAGTTTATTTCCGCTGCATTAGTTGAACTTGTCATTAATATTTATTACAGCTTGTATTCGAGGATAATATGGTTTGTGTAATAAAATTTGGTTAATTAATCTTGTTCTGTGGTAATTTTCTGTATACTCTTTTGTGATTGCACTCGTGTATGCGTGATGAACATCCTGGGCACACATATGCGTTAGCTTGGTTCATTTTCGGAACCGGGCATCACAGATTGGTATCAGAGCCACAGGTTGACCGTAGGATGCAGCCTAGATAGAATGGACACTTTAGGACACATAGGAGCACTCAGGAATCGATGTGTTTTTGCTTGGAGTGCTGTTTGCTATATATATTGGTTGCTTGTGTGCTTAATAGAGGATTTTGGGATGCTTTAGCATTGCCATGTCCACCTAGGCTAGTGTAGCTAGTTGTTTAGTTTCATATCCCTTGATGCATATAGTTGGGGACGTTTTCTAATTCTTACCTATTGCCCTTCTTCAGATGGTGAGGACTCGCAACCAGAGGGATGGCAATGATGAAGAGGAGAACAATGGAGTGCCTCAGAACAACAATGGGCAAGGATCTACTCAGGGAGCTATCAACATCGAGCAGCTATTGACCATGCAAAACCAGCTCATGCAGACCATGATACAGACTATGGGACAGCTGCAGGCTGGCAATATCAATAATCAGCCCCACGTGCCTCCACCGCCACCCCCACCTCCTCATAACCGATTGGGAGAGTTTATGAGGACTAGGCCGCCAACCTTTGCTCAAGCCGCAGACCCTATGGATGCGGATGATTGGCTCAAGTCCGTGGAGAAGAAGCTAGCCATTGTCCAATGCAGTGACCGGGAGAAGGTGCTATTTGCTTCTCATCAACTCGTTGGAGCAGCTGCAGATTGGTGGGATTCTTATTGCAATGCTCATGAGAACCAAGAGAGAATTACCTGGGCGGAATTCAAGGAGAGTTTCCGTTCTCATTATGTGCCGGAAGGTGTTATGCTCTTGAAGAGGCAAGAATTTGAGAACTTGAGACAAGGAAAATCAAGCATGAGTGAATATCTCCATAAGTTCACTCAACTCTCAAGATATGCGCCTGAGGACGTTAGCCGGGACAGCCGGAAGCAATACTTGTTCATTAGGGGATTGAACAATACGATCCAAGTGCAATTGCTCAACTGTGATTATGTCAATTTCCAGAAGCTTGTGGACAAAGCAATTGTGGTTGAGAACAAGATCCGTGAGATGGAGCAAGAAATCAAGAGGAAGGCGCCATATCAAGGACAACAACAAGGAAGTAATGTGCGCCCTCGCTTTGCGCCACCCAATGCGCCTCATTACAGCTCCTCTATTCCTTCTCAGCGCCCTGGTTATGCACCGCGCCCAACTCAGTTTGTGCAGCAGCGCCCTGTCATGCAAGCACCTAGGCCTCCGATGCCTTATGCACCTCGTGCTGATTTTCCTGGAGCCAATGTTCAAAACCAAGCTCGTCCCAATAATTCTGGTGGAGTTAAGAAGTGCTATACTTGTGGAGAAGCTGGACACTTTGCACATCAATGTCCTAAGTCGGGCCTTGGTCAAGGAAGCAATGCATCGAGGCAAAACCCAAGAACTAATGGAGGACATCCACAAGAAAGCCGTGGACAGCAAAATTTTGCTCGTGGCAACGTGAACCATGTCTCTACGGAGGATGCTCAACAAGCGGATGACGTGGTCATTGGTATGTTTCTCGCCAACTCCAACCCCGCGACTATGTTATTTGATTCTGGAGCATCGCATTCATTCATTGCATCGAAGTATGTTGCCAATTATAGTTTGCCTATCTCTCATATGAAGTTTACTCTGTTGGTTAAGTCTCCTGGAGGAGAGATGAGGACAAATATAGTATGTCCAAAAGTAAGCCTTAGAATAAGGGGGGTAGACTTCTCCGCCAACCTCATTGTTTTAGATTCTCAAGGGTTGGATATTATACTTGGTATGGACTGGTTGAGGAAGCACAATGGAGTTATTGAATGTGCCACAAAGATGGTGAATTTGACCAATGAGGAATGGATCACCGTAGAATTTGAAGCATCTCAAACCGCACCGAAGCAATTGGAATTGAATCATATGGACGGTTGCTCAATTGAGGAGATTCCGGTTGTATGTGAATTTTTGGATGTGTTTCCGGATGAGTTGCCAGGTATGCCACCCGATCGAGATATTGAGTTTGTTATTGATTTAATACCTGGAACTGCACCTATAGCTAAGAGGCCGTATAGGATGCCTCCTATGGAATTAGCGGAGCTCAAGAAACAAATTCAAGAGCAATTAGAGAAGGGTTTTATTTGCCCTAGCTCTTCACCTTGGGGAGCGCCCGTTCTATTCGTGGACAAGAAGGATGGATCCCAAAGGATGTGTGTGGATTACCGAGCTCTCAACGAGGTAACAATCAAGAACAAGTATACCTTGCCCAGTATAGAGGATTTGTTTGATCAGATGAAAGGTGCCTGTGTGTTTTCCAAGATTGATTTAAGGTCAGGTTACTTTCAAATGAAGATTAGACCATCGGACATACCCAAGACAGCTTTTAGGACACGGTATGGATCTTATGAGTACACCGTGATGTCTTTTGGATTGACAAATGCACCTGCCTACTTTATGTACCTCATGAATAAAGTCTTCATGGAGTACTTGGACAAGTTCGTTGTGGTGTTTATTGATGATATTATGATCTACTCGAAGGATGAGAAGGAACATGAGGAACACTTGAGGCTTACGCTGCAGAAATTGAGGGAGCATCAATTGTATGCCAAGTTCAACAAGTGTCAGTTTTGGTTGAAAGAGGTGCCATTTTTGGGCCATATTATTTCCGGAGGAGGAGTATCGGTTGACCCCGGTAAAGTGAGGGATGTGTTGAAGTGGGAACCACCGCAAAACGTCAAGGAAATAAGGAGTTTTCTTGGGATGGCTGGATATTACCGTCGGTTTATCAAGGATTTTTCCAAGATAGCCAAGCCTATGACGGAGTTGCTAATGAAGGGAAAGGTGTTCCAATGGACTGAAGCTTGTCAAAACAGTTTTGAGGAGTTGAAGAAGAGGTTAACAACAGCCCCGGTTTTGGTATTGCCGGATGTAAGCAAGAGTTTTGACATTTATTGTGATGCATCAAGACAAGGACTTGGATGTGTATTGATGCAAGAAGGTCAAGTGGTCGCCTATGCGTCAAGACAATTGAAGAAACATGAGCAGAATTACCCCACGCATGATCTTGAACTAGCAGCCGTGGTACATGCATTGAAGATTTGGAGACACTACATTCTTGGACATAGGTGTGAAATTTACACGAATCATAAGAGTTTGAAGTATATTTTCACCCAAATGGATCTGAACTTGAGGCAACGAAGATGGTTAGAGCTCATCAAAGATTATGATGTGGGAATCAACTATCATCCGGGAAAAGCCAATGTAGTGGCCGATGCTTTGAGTAGAAAGGGAGTAAGTCATCAACTCACGGTTCGAGAGTTACCATTCGAGTTATGTAAGGAGTTTGAACGGTTGAACCTCGGGTTTGTAAATGAGATGGAGATGATGGAGTTAAACCCAACCTTGGAGCAAGAAATTCGAGAAGCACAAACCACGGATGAGGATATCAAGGAAATCAAGGAAAGAATCGAAGAAGGGAGAGAATTCAGATTTGATGAAGACGAACATGGTACCTTATGGCTTGGAAAGAGAATCGTTGTGCCTAATGTAAAGCATATTCGAGAAACAATATTAAAGGAGGCACATGACTCGCCTTACTCGATTCACCCCGGTTGTACGAAGATGTACAAAGACTTGAAGACTTGCTATTGGTGGAATAGCATGAAGAAGGACATAGCTGAATATGTATCATTATGTGATGTGTGCCAACGAGTCAAGGCGGAACATCAAAGGCCAGCCGGATTATTGCAACCGTTGAAGATTCCGGAATGGAAGTGGGAAGAAATTGGTATGGACTTCATAGTTGGGTTACCACGTACTCAGTCCGGGTATGACTCAATTTGGGTAATTGTGGATCGCTTAACCAAGTCAGCTCATTTTGTCCCTGTGAAGACCAAGTATACAGCTGCACGATTGGCCGAAATATACATGGAGCATATTGTGTGTCGACATGGAGTCCCTAAGAAAATAGTCTCGGATAGAGGTTCTCAATTTACCTCCAGATTTTGGCAAAAATTGCATGAAGCTTTGGGAACGAGGTTGAATTTTAGTTCAGCATATCATCCTCAAACGGATGGACAAACCGAGAGGACCAATCAGATTTTGGAGGACATGTTAAGAGCTTGTGCTTTAAAGCATGGGAAAAGCTGGGACAAAAGCTTGCCATACGCAGAATTTTCATACAACAATAGTTACCAAGCAAGCTTGAAAATGTCACCATATGAAGCGCTTTATGGGAGGAAGTGTAGGACACCTTTATTCTGGAATGAGGCAGGAGAAACTCAAGTATTTGGTCCGGACGTGTTGCAAGAAGTCGAGAAGCAAGTCCAAATAATTCGTGAAAACTTGAGGGCTGCCCAATCAAGGCAAAAAGGCTATGCGGACAATAGGAGAAGGAAATTAGCCTTTGAAATAGGAGATTTTGTTTACCTCAAGGTGTCACCAATGAGAGGTCATAAGAGGTTTAACATAAGAGGCAAGCTCGCACCTCGTTATATTGGACCATTCAAGATTTTGGACAAAAGAGGAGAAGTAGCATATAGGTTGGCGATGCCAGCTCATCTTTCAGACGTACATGATGTGTTTCATGTTTCCCAACTCAAGAAGTGTCTCAGGGTACCGGAAGATCAAGTGCCAATGGAAGAATTGGAACTAGAGGAAGATTTGATGTATGCCGAGCAACCGGTCAAAATCTTAGAAACCAAGGAGAGGGTCACAAGGAACAAGGTGATTCGATGGTGTAAAGTCCAATGGAAGCACCATAGCGAAAAAGAAGCAACTTGGGAGCTAGAAGATGATCTCAAGAAGGAATTTCCCTATCTCTTCTTTTCCGCGTCGAACTCGAGGGCGAGATTCATTTTAAGGGGGGTAGGTTTGTAACACCCTCATTTTCATGCATCATGCCCTGCATGCACTCATATACATGTTTAACATTAACCCATAACAAGAGGAACAAGTTAAAATTGATTTGGAGCAAAACCGCACTTAAAATGTAGGAAAGTGCGGACTAGTCCGGTTTTACTGAGGAATAGTCCGATTTCTCTCTGTCTAAAAACGGACTTGTCCGTTTTTGCTGCGGATTAGTCCGATATTTGCCTCTGGACAACTTCGGACTTGTCTGATTTTGTGCGGACTAGTCCGGTATTCCATGAATCCTTGAAGATTGGCTAAGTCCCTGGACTTTTCCGGACTAGTCCGGTGTTCCAGCGAACTTGTCCTTTTTCCTTTCTGACTAAGATCGGACTTGTCCGATTTTAGGCCAGACTTGTCCGATTTTCTCTCTGGACGACTTCGGACTAGTCCGGTCCTGTCTGGACTTGTCCGATATTTCGTGACTCCGAGATTGACCTTTTGTTTTACGACTTGTTTCTTGGGTTTCACGTCAAGTGGGCCTAGGGACGTCGTGCCCAACTCTTTTAGAGCCCATGTGGGACTCTAAACCGGCCTCTACTCATCCTAAACTCGAAATCCATCTAACCCTAGCCTCCACGTCTATATAAACAACCCCACCCCATTGTTTGACATCTATTTGCCACTTTTCCACCCACCCAAACCCTAGTTCGTGGGGAGCCACCATCAAGGAGTTAGGAGAAGATCCCAAACAAGAACAAGAAGAGGAGGAAACGAAGGAGGATCAAGATCTCCACCAAGTTTCGTCCTTCACCACCAATTCATCTCCAAGTTCATCACCAACCCTAGATCATCAAGATCCAAGTGTTACCTCCAAGTTACTTGGTTCATTGGAGGTCTAAACACCTGGTATACCTTCTATTCTCTTTTCATTATGTGAATTCAACCCCTAATCTCCAAATTCACGTCGATCTAGAAAACCCTAATCTGCTGATCTCGTCAAGTGCGGACTTGTCCGGTCCCTAGCGGACTAGTCCGATCTTTCTGGTTAAATTGTGTTGAATTAATTCTAAAATTTGATCTAATCGAATCCAAACCTGTATAAACTTGTTAAAATCTATTAGAGCTAGTTAGTGATCATTAAAAGCAATCTAGTGACAAGTTCTACCTTGCATTGCATCAATCATGCATGCCATGTCATATTGAGTAATATTCGTGCACTCTTTGATTGTGTTTCTTGTCTTGTATGTTTATTGTGTGGATTAGACGGATTTGCGCTAGAGAGTGCCGCGGAGGATCTACAACATCAAGAATTTGAAGGCTTTGACCCTAATCAACAGCAAGAGCAAGGCAAGTGTCCTTGAAGCATATTGATCCTGTTTTAAAATAAATGTTTTGTTTGCAAAACTGCATGCTTGTGTCAAATCGATGGGAAATCCTATGGTAGGAAGTTTACTAGATTTGTTAAACCACCCTTGTCACAAGGAATTTATGGTAGAGAGTCGGGAAGGGTTTTTACCTTTTTGCTTTGCTTAATCAACTGGGATGGGAAACAACTATATCACTCAATTTAATTATGCATGGATGAGATTATGGTTAACATGAACTGGTTAAACATGGTATGGTAATGGATGATCTAAGCAAGCCTGGTATGTGGATGGGTTGGATGTTATGGTGGTTTGCTTGCTTTAGATCTAAGGACCGGTTCATGCGAGAATAAGCCAGGACTACAGTGCCACCACGAGGCCAAGTATGGGTGCGGCATAGCTGATTAATTAGGGCTTTGCTAGTGCTGTTTGGACCATTGTGGATGCTCGGGGAAGGGGTAGTCAGATTGGGTTTGTTGATGATTGGTGGGACTACCCTGGGATCCGAATGGCTCAAGAGGGGGCCCTTGGTTGAAGATGTGCTCTGCGGGAGACATCGCCACCGGTGAAACCTCAGTGGGGTCTAAATAGGCTAGTAATCCCTTTGTAAAGGCTATTTTGTGATCTCTTGGCCACACACCAACGGAAGTGTGTAATGTGACCGACGGGTCATGGGCATAAGGGAGGTTCTTAGTCGCCGAAGGGTGATGAAATCACGAACACGTGGGTAAAGAGGTACAAACTTTGCAGAGTGTTAAATAAAACTATCATGATAGCCGTGCTCCCGGTTATGAGCGCCTGGACAACTTCCATGATTAGAGGGAAATTGGAATTTGTGATGGTTATGGTCTGGTAATGGTTACGGATGGTTACGGATTAATTTCTGGTATTGAATATGGTTATTGACGATGGTGAAATCTGGAATTATTGATGATGGTAATGAATTCAGTTTGGTATTATGGTATTACTTATGATTATGATGGGTTTATTTCACATGCATGTAATGTATTGCTTTCCAAATGTTTTAATGTACTTTTCAGCACTTTACCATTATTATTGTCGACATTTGAATAAGCCACATTTCATACTTTCCACATTTGCTGAGTACGACATGTACTCACTCTTGCAATCCCCACCCCAACAGTTGCAGGTCAGGACTGGGATTTTAATGGCGATAATGCGGATTTCTAGGCCATGTCTACCGTCAGCTTTGCCTGTGGTGTTGATTGGAGCTGCGCATATATACCCTATTGCTTATGCTTAATTTGCTTAGTTTCTTAATTAGTTTATTTCCACTGCATTAGTTGAACTTGTCATTAATATTTATTAGAGCTTGTATTCAAGGATAATATGGTTTGTGTAATAAAATTTGGTTAATTAATCTTGTTCTGTGGTAATTTTCTGTATACTCTTTTGTGATTGCACTCGTGTATGTGTGATGAACATCCTGGGCACACATATGCGTTAGCTTGGTTCATTTTCGGAACCGGGCGTCACATAAAGTTCGCGGAGCTTACTCCAACACCAATGCAACTCCAACTGGCTGACTTTTCGGTCCGTTATCCGGTGGGTATCACTGTAGATGTTTTGATGAAAATCCGGAATTGATTCATACCTGTGGATTTCATGGTGCTCGACATGGAGGTCGAGAAGGATACGTCGCTCATTCTTGGGCGACTGTTCTTAGCACCGCGAAGGCTCGCATAGATGTGGGAGCTGGAGAAATCCATTTCCATATCAATGGCAAGGAGGAGAAGTTTATCTTTCGCCCAAAGTTGGAGCAATGCTCCATGATCTGTGACATTCTGTCTCAAGACTTAATAGGATTGATAGAATACTCATACCACCAAGGTATACCTCCTTTTCTAGAAGCCCACCTGCAAAGAGCTCTGAGGTTAAGCGTGCTTGGCCCGAATCAATTTACGGATGGGTGACAAATCGGGAAGTCTTCCCTGGTGTGCACGAATGAGGACAAAATGCGTAGAAAAGACAAGTGTTGGTATGTGGGCTAGTCTGTGATCCTAGAGAGCTGCCAGAAGTAATGACTGTAAGACTCGTAGTGACTAGGGTGTTACAAAATGGTATTAGAGTTAACCCTCACGGTTTCACGGGTGCGTATGGGTCAGGAACCTGGGTACGTACACGTGACGCATGGGTCCTCTAGGAGGGACACGGTGTGGTACGTATGCCCTTATTAGACGTATGGACGTGGCCAATAGGGGACGTTCTTCGATTGGGAGTTGACCGACGAGGACATTGGTCTTCTAAGGGGGTGGATTGTGACATTTTGGATCAAGGCTTAATATGATTGATAGAATACTCATACCACCAAGGTATACCTTCTTTTCTAGAAGCCCACCTGCAAAGAACTCTGAGGTTAAGAGTGCTTGGCCCGGAACAATTTATGGATGGGTTACCAATCGGGAAGTCTTTTCGGATGCGCACGAGTGAGGACAAAATGCGCAGAAAAGACAAGTGTTGGTCTGTGGGACTAGTCTGTGATCCTAGGGAGCTGTCAGAAGTAATGACTGCCAGGCCCGTAGTGGCTGGGGTGTTATATGATCCGTATAAGTATGAGCCGAATGTTAACACATTCATGAGGTCGAAGTAACACCTCCAAAGGTGGACCCGCTCATTGCATTCATGACGAAAATGATCCATGAAGAGAACCCGTCTTATCGTCCATGCCGACACCCCAAGAAGACGAAGAAGTCTGGGCCGCCCCAAAGGCCCAAGTCCACCAAGCTGCCAAAGAAGGAATGGCAGGAGAAGCAAGACAAGCCATCTGAGCCCATCCCTCTAGGTCCGGATGTCAGGAAATGAAGGAGGAAATGTCCATCTCATCGGACAGTGGTGAGACCTAGCCAATATGTTAAATTGGTAGTTATATTTTCGTTGATTTTTCATTTCTCTTCATTTGATTTTTCCCACTTAGTTTAATTTTCCCCACTGCATATTTGAGTTTTCTTAGCAAGCTGAGAATATTATATTCTCAACTATTATTTTATTTCTTTATTTTTCACAAAAAAAAATTGTTGGGTTTTGAAAAAAAAGGGTTTTTATTCGGAAAATAATTTTTTTTAGCTGCAAATGTGGTCACCAACGTGCTAATTTTATATCCGTTGGAGAGCCACCTGCCAAAAGGGGAACAGGGGGGCCCACTTTTCAATTCGGCCGACCCCATGTTCGGCCGACTAGGAGATGGGGCCAGTTTGGCTCTCTCTCCTCCAACGGCTACATTTGATTCCCTTATGACCGTTGGGGAGTGTACACTATAAATGGTGGCCGTGCAGAGCACTCCTCTTCACACTTCACCTCATTTCACACCTCCCCAAAGTCAATCTTTTCTCACATTATTTTTCTTGCTCTTCATTGAAGCACTCTTGCTCAAATTCCAACCCAAAAAGATTTGCTTTTGTTTGCATTTGCAATTTGCTCTCATGTTTTTCAAGGGAAAATTCGTTGGGGGTTTTGCTTTCACTAACATCACTTATTTCGAGTTTTTGCTTTGTTGTGTTCTTGCTTTTTGTGGCTATCAAAGGAATGAAGAGGTTGTTTGGGAAGAGGAAGGAGGCTACAAGCTCAAGCCATGGTGCATACTCAAGTGCACGCCCCTCTTCCGTTTCTACACCAAGTTTACGGAGGAGGAGTGTATGTGAGGACACTCCCACCGGTGAGAGGAGCAACCCACGTCAACTTTTCCACGACGACAACCTCGACATACAAAGTGATGTTGAAGATCAAGCATGCAAGCTCCTCCAAGATCGTGAGTTTTCTCATACGAAATCTTAGGATTTGTATTTGATCTCCAAAATAGGTATGGATTCCAAATTATTTTCCATTTGGCATGCATTAGAATGGGACAATTTTACTCACATAGAGGAGAGAGGTTCACGCCTTCTCTCTATATAATTCCTTTGCACCCTTAAAATAGGATTTGATGGTATTTATTTTAGATTATTTGAAAAAGAATACAACATCCTATGATAAATAATTAAGTGAAATCATAGGCTTTCATAAACGTTGTTTGCTAGATTTAGACAGTTTTCCTAAGTTTAACAAACAAAGTTTTTTGGATGAATTGACTAGTGAGGTCAGATGTAGTGCTCCTAGGAATAGACACTTGCACAATCCTACTTTACACTTCATGCATAGATGGGTGGCTATGACTATGTTCCCTAGAGGAGATGTCAGAATAGTGCGTGATGATGAGCTGAAAACTTTATTTGCTATGATTTAAAAACATAAAAGTTGCTCTAGTTATTTCCATAATGACACAATGGTTAGATTACATTTCAAGGATAGGGCAATTGAATTCACTTCATTGATTACTCGTATTGCTACTAGGGTAGGAGCACTAGAAGATACTTCATTTGAATATATTGAAAATGAACAAGAACTAATGAATACAGATTATTTCGTGCAAGGACATACCCTTAAGCATGATCATGATGGATGTTTGGTATTTTATTATCTCAGCTTTGTTAATGAAATTCGTTTACCTAACCTGGATTATCATTTGTACAAATGTCAAAGGCTAACCATTGACCATCTTCCCATCGAGGAAGCCTGAAGAAGAAATGTCTCTGGTTGGGTAACTAGAAGCCACACAATGAGAGAAGCCATTCCTCTAACAACCTCCACGGTCCATGAGTATGAAGAGGAAGAGAAGCCAACAAGTGATGCACCCGGATGGACTCAACCTCCATCGTATGAGACCGAAGGTCCGTCTTGGCATGGATGTCTAGGTGCCGGATGGGAGCCACCCCTATCCACTTCAAGCCCTAGCAGCATGCCTCCAACGTCCATGAGAAGATGTCATTCCTCTTCGGCTAGAAGTCATCATGACTATAGTCAAGGAATGACGGATCCCACTAGACGCATGGAAGACCTTGAAGTGAGAACGGGTGACATCTACAACAATCTCCAGGGGCATGTCCAAGGTACCCAAGATTGTCAACAACACCTGGATGCTCAATTCATCAACTTCAACTCGACGCTACAACAACAATAATCCAATCCCGCGGCATACTTCCGTCATCAAGGGTTCAATCCTCATCATGGAAGTGAGTGAAGAAAAATCTTGGGGGAGGACCCCCACTTGAGGTAAATTGTATCACACCCCTTGCATATTTTTTTCCATCCATCCACCATTCACCTTGCATATATATATATATATATATATATATATATATATATATATATATATATATATAGTAAATTTGTTTTTGAATAAAATCAAATATGTGCATTAAGAATGGTTTAGAATTCACATAGATGAAATGATGAATAGTTGCTCTGTTTTAATTTTACTAAGTCCCGAGTTTACAATTTTCTACTCTCCAAAATATTACTCTCATTGGATAAAAATTACTTTTGCCTTGATTTAGAAATTGTGGGTAGCAAAAGCTTATCCAATTCTAAGTTGTTATGAGATATGATATAGTGATAGGGATGCTATTTCTAGTTTGATTGTGAGACTTTGATTTCCAGAAAAGTTCTACAAAGATTTAAGTTTCTCTCATTTGATTGGAAATACCTACCAAAGCCATATGATATTTTTACATTGATAGACCTTATGCATATGCTATTTGTTTTCACATTGAGCCTAGTCAAACTAGTATAGACCTATGTGAGAATTCATTCATTTCTTTTTGAATTCAAGATTTCACTTGCACATGCTATACTTCTACACTAGAAGTAAGCAGAACTCCATCATAGCATCATTCCATAATAAAAAGAGAAACTCCATATCCTTCATGCTTAGTACCCTCTCCAATTTTATTACATAAAAAGGGAGTAGAAGACATGGCTACAAGAAAAAGAAAATAAAAATGCATGCTTACATCATAAGAATGAGAAAAAGAGAGAGAGAGAAAGAAAAGTAGCCATGTTTCATCCCTGCAAAGTAAGAGAGTCTACATAAATAAGAGTCATCTTAAACATCCACATCCATTTGCACTCCATCGCACATGCACAAGTCTTGAATCAAATGGTTTTGAATTGATTTTTCCTAAGGCTTGATTTTTTGATTTAGCAATATTATATGTTGCAAATATGCCTACTACATTCCCTACTAAGCTCCACATACAAGCTTTATTCAGTGGTAGGATGAGCTTAGGAAAAATGCTTTGGTGAGGAAATATTTCCACTACACATAAAGGAGTGATTGAGACAATCAATTTGAGGTACTTAAAATCTAAATAGAACTCTCCAGAATTTGAGTGGAACGTGATTTCTAGGGTATGCTTGCTCAATTTGCTGTTCTATCTTTCAACCGCCCATGAATAGGACAAGGCATAAGCCCCATAATGACTTGAGATGGGTAAAGTACCATGCCAATTCTGCAATACGAGGTAGAGTATTTTGTTCTGCACATGGTACTTGTGAAAAATAGAACATTGTAGCAACTCCAGATCATCAACCTAAAGTCTTGACATTGGTCGGGACGATACAAAGATAAGCTTGGGGAGTTTGTTGACGACTGTTATATACCAATTTCACCCGTCAATATAACTCAATTTTGTCATGGAATTACCATTTCTTGCACACATCACCTTTCGATTTGACCAATTTCAACTTGTCCTTGGAGAAAAAGTGCATGCAGAGAATTATTGCAGGAAATGATGTAAAAGAGGGGGCCAATCCTGTAAATATCATCCGAGCCAATCATACACCGACATGTGCACCACATGGATCAAATGGCCCAAAGTCAGAAGTATCCGAGGCCATCCAATAGGGTAGCACCCATATCAAGGTATGGGACCCACATGGCAGTGACCAGGAGAAAGAATAAGGGAAACGGTGCAAAGACCATGTCGGTCGACCCCCCCCCCCCCTAGTTGGCCGACTTGGCCAATCGCCATGTGTTGGCTCCTTCTGCCTTCATGAAGATGATGATGACTGATTCACGCGCATTTGGTAGCGGGAACCGACCCTTCTCCACCAATAAATAGGACTCCCTACCCTCACTCCGCACACACCACTTGAGTATTCATTCTATTGTATCCACTACTCTCCATAGGTTTAGAGGAGTTTAGGCTATTGAGAGGAGAGGCTCTAGTCCATAGTACAAGTATATAAGGAGTAGGAGTCTCTTCTCAATTCGGAAAGGTATGGCTCTCATATTCCTATTTGTATTTGTGACTATATATTTAATAAAGATTCTATCTTTAGTTTTCTTTTATTTATATTCTTGGATGAAGCTTTTATTGTTTGAGGTGGATTCCATGTATGTGGTAGGTGTAGTATTTATGATTATGGTATACCATTCTTATTATATCATCCTAACACTACAAACCCCCACTATAGTCTGAATAGTTATGACATGATCATGTTAATATGAATGACTTATGATATGTTTCAACATTGGTTCAACGATGTTTATGTTAGTCATTGTCTTAGTATGTAGAGTGGTACAACCTCTGCAGAGTCTTAAAAACTATCATGATAGTTGTGCTCCTGATTATGAGCGACCCTGACCATCACATGATTATAGTTGGAATTGGAATTCTGGATGGTTTCGGATATGGTTATTGGTTTGGTTATGGTAAATGGAAATGGTTGGATATGAAGGTGAGAAATTGGCAAATGGATGGTTATTAAATTAATGTATGAGATATGATGGTAATTGAGAATGATGGGTATGGCTTAATGTTACTTGTTATTGTAATGGGATTAAAATCACATCGACACTGCAGGATGCTTTTTACATGTTTTGAATGTACTTTACTGCAATTAGCCATTTATTATCATTCCTTGTTTAAGCTAGATGTCATGTTTTCCCACAGTTGCCGAGTACGACATGTGCTCACCCTTGCAATTCACCCACCAACAGTTTTAGGTGACGTTTGGGAGTATCACGAGAATAATGCTGAGTTCTAGGTATTGTGTTACCGTTGACTGTATGTGGATGTTTGGAGCCACAATGCCTCGTTTGCCTAGTTTAGTTTATTTCCGCTGCAATATTAAGAGTATTAGTAGCAAAGATCATTAGAGTTTGTAATTTGAGAATCATTTGAATATTGTCATAAAGGTACCTATTTGCTAGTTTGTGACGTGGTAATTTTCTGTATATCATTTGTGGTTTTTTTTGTGTATGTGTGACGAACATCCTGGGCACACATATGCATTCACTTGTCACAACTTGTGCTGCAGCTCTTAAGGTATTTACTTAATATGCTAGCATGGTGCTAGGATAGTTAAGTAGCGTTGGATGTCTCGTAGACCCACGGATTGAAGAGGTAGGTAGTAGGTGGTGACAGCCCTATCTGTCCTTGTAATCCTCCACGTTCGGCTATGCCACAGGATCTTTGCGGGAGTCGTCCTAGTATTGCTAGGGGTAAAACCGTTGCCCGATATGTTAAACAACTTAGCATGAGAATTCATGATTGATATGATCATTATTAACTAACTTAGCGTATGTATATGTATACTAGAAGCATTGTAGGAGTATCTACCTAACTCTTAGCTTTATAACTCTTTGACCCATTTATCCTCCTTAGAATAGGATACTCTTGTGTGTGTCACACTACCTCCATGTATCTCTTACCCATTCTCACTATAACCTACCTAGACCAACCTATCCCTTCAATTTGATGATTGCTATGCTTCCACCTAGCCTTTCTTTGGGAGAATTGATAAGAAGGCTTAGGCCCGATCTTCCGAAAGGTAATGGATAAGTCAATTGATGGAGATCTCAACGTTGATGATCCGAGAATCTTGAGTAGAACACGAAAAACCCCTGCAATCACTACATCACCGCTCTGTTGGTTATCAGCCGTGCTGCACACGATTGACCTCGCCAAGAAGGCTAATCCCTGCAAGTGCAACCGAGAACACAAGCAAGAACAAGGTAGAAGCAATCTGAATTGCTAAGTTGGGGTCTCACAAACCGATGAACGCCGAAACTGTGTATAATAGATTACTCTAAGCAAAACTCAATTGTTTATGGAGGCTACTATAGAGTATATATAGGTGGGAGGACGTCCAATTGGGTGTTGGGGTCGTAACCTAACCCTAAGACACGAAAATAATATACTTAGACTTGATACCCGGCCCAATGGCCCAATCGGGTGGCGCAGCACCCTGAGAGATTCTGGACTCGATTTTGTTTCGACGATTCACGTCCACTACGAGGGAATTTTGACATGGGACCAGTGACATTGGAAACTTTATCCACTCCCCTTTCCGTGCATATGTATAACGTCAAAAACGGAGTTCGTATGCGTCCTGGGTGTCCGTTTTAGTGCGAACTGCTCCTGGACTCCGAGTTGGACATGATTTTGAGTTGGGCTCGGTTTCCATCTTCTTTGAACGTATTCTCTGGTCCTCCACGTCCTTAAGTGTTCCTCCAAGTACTCCTTGAACCTCTCTATAGATCCTAATCACAATTATATCATTAGGTAGTAATCTATTCTAAAAAACATTCAATGAAACATATAAGAACGAGCTTGTAAAACCCCACTTTTATGGCATGTTAAGTTCATATGGGTTTTGTGATCAACTATTTTGGATCTCCAATATAATGGTACACATGAACTATGCCATCCAAAACTTATCTTGCACTCTTTGTTAGATTCTTTTATCATAGGTATTAGACTTCACCATGAATCCAAATTATATTCTATTCACCTTTTAAGAATAAGAATTTTTGGATAAGGATTAGTAAGCAATGCACAATGAAGCCCTAATAAGCTCTAAACCAAATATTCAAATTAAGGGCTCTAAATTTTTCCATGAGGTCCTAAATTCCTCAATAGCATGCTTACAAAGTTTCAAGATTTTAGAAACTCATCTACTATTTTTATTGAGGTGCTTAGCAAATTTGAATCAAATTCAAATCTGAATTTTTAATTCTTCTCCAACTTCTTTAAACATAAGAATTGAGTTCACCATTGTGTTCAGAATAATTCATTTGCCATCTCCACAAAATTTCATGATTTTTGGAGTTGATCTTCTATTTTTAAATGAATTAGTAACTGAGCTGTGGGGAGAATCACTGGACAGTGGGCCCCACATGTCAGCTCCCCTTTTAAACGGATCAGCTCAATCCCGACACCTCTGCACCGCCGCGCCCCCGCTCGACACCGCGCGCGCGCATGCAGCTCCAGCGAGCTGCCTGCCTGCTCGCCGCGGCCCTATAAAAGGCCGGCCGAAGCCCCCTTTAATCCTCATCCCCGATCACAGCTCCATTGCCTCGCCACAATTCTTCCGCCGCGCGCCATCGCCGCCGCTCGCCACTGCTCCGCGGCGTGCCGCCGTTCCGCGCCGTTTCAAGCCTAGCTCCAAAGAGCAAAAAGGTGCGCCTGATCAAACTCTAGCTCATGGTACAAACCGTTTCCCTTATCGTTGAAGCCTGAGCAAGATATTGTTCGTTTCCTCTACGGCCGAGGGTAGATAGCTAGCTATGATCTCATGTCAAATTCCTTTTCGACAAGCAATCATCCTTTGCAATTACTTAGAGATAGTTTCTATAGGCCCTAGCGATCCTGTCTGAGCAAAAACCTTTAAGGATCATCAAGCAATGGCTCTGAATTTCGAGTTTTGCTCGCCGCCGGTGAGAAAACCTCGGTTCACCGTCGAACTCATGATTCCCGGCAACTCACTCCCCTTCTGCGCCCATATCCTTGAACTCCATCATCCCAGGAAGGTTTTGGAGCAATTCCCAAGTGATTTGAGCTACTCTATAGAGAGTTCTATGATGCCCGAGCGCTCATCGCCGCCACCGCCGTCGCACGACCTTTTCCGGCGAGCTTCAAGACCCACTGACCTCACCATCGTGCTCAGCGACCCCAAAAACCCCCAGGCGGCAAGTTTCCGCGAATCTGGTGCGTTGGATTGGCCGGCGGCGAGGCTCGCCGGAGAGCACCGCCGCGGGAGCCCCGCGCGCCGCCCGCGTCGGGAGGTAGAAGACGACGCGGCGGGTCCCGCGTGTCAGCGGCGGTAAATCCCGTCGGATCAGGTGTGGCCACGGGATTTGCTGTGGCTACGCGGTGGGAATCTGTGGCCCCCGTGTGGCTTAAATACTATTGGTTCATTTTAAAACAGTGGGGCCCACGAGTTAAATCAAATTAGGAAATTATTCCAGATTAGACTCCAACTTAGAAAAATCCATAACTTTCTGTAGGATACTCCAAAAATCTTCAAACAAATTTTGTTCGAAAGCTCTTGAGCTCTAGTTTCTGTCAATACCAATTAGGTTCTGTGGAACTCAGAGTTAAATTCTGTAGAAAATGATCTTTCTTAATGCAAATGCAATTTTTCCAGACAAGATATCCATGGGAAAATTCCCCAAAATTCACATTAAATTTATTGTCCTATTCTTGATTATCAGGCAAAGTTTGGGAGCCATAACACCTGTTTAACTCTCTGGATAATTCAATTTCCTTTTTCAGTTATTGAATTTTCACAGCTATTAGGTTGCTTTATTAGGTCCCAAAATTTTACTGAGTCTTCCATTAGTCATACCCTAGCTCCTGTTAAAGTCTTGGATTTAATTAACCTACTATACTAGTCCTAAATCAGTTACAAACCAAATATTGATTTAATGTCTCGAAACTCAATTATAAAGTAAATCCAGAAATTCTTGCCGAATTAGAAATACAATAACTCCTTCCCCACAGCTTAGAAAATTATGAAACAAATTTTGCTAAGACCAGAACCACTCCCTCCATCTTGATTATCAACTGTTAGCTAGGTTCAAGCTACAGTTTCCTCTCGGAAATTTTTGGAAGTTGGTTTGCTTGCCATACTTTCGGAGACCACAATCTGCTATGATCATCTCCTGTTCTTTGCAAGAGCTTTGATCATATTCCCTAGTATCTACCATCGAAATTCCAAAGCCAATTAAGGTCCCTGTCATATAGTGATCACCATGAATTAATTTATGGTCTTAAAATAAATAAATTTCAAAGTCATTTATATATCCATGTTATCTGCATATCGTATAGTGACCGAAGTCGAGGAGGAGCCAGAAGCCTTGGAAGAGAACCTTCCAATTTTTAACTCAGAACCTGACCTGCAACAAGGCAAGCCCCGGTTTGCATTTAAGCCGTTTATGAGCTTTTGCTTTATCACTATGATGAATAGTATATGAATTGTGCATTACGTTTAGGGTGAATGATACTCCACTTGCATGACCAAAAATCCCAGGGGTTTATTTGGCACGAGTTACAGTTTGACCTATAGTAACTGCTTTGCTAATGCATAGGAAATCCGGTAGAAGTCGAGTAGTTGGAATCTACTCGCGAGAGATGTATCTCACAGGATTGGTTGAATAGAAAATGGCTTAATATAATGAAACTGAGACCGGGTAGGGAATGGATAGGAAGCGGCGAGAATTGAGTCTCGGTCGCATAGCCCTGCCTGTGTTGATTAAGGCCCGTCCGTATGCGGCCCCGCTGGACAAGCTTGAATTGTACCGGCAATATAATGGACATATGGAATCCAATAAACTGACGTAGCTTGGTCACTTGGGTGTCGAGGCATACCGTTCCGTTTTATAGGTGTGGGTTGAGGGTAGCAAGGTGTAAATCCGCTGGTGGGCACGTCAGAGTACGCCCCACGCAGGGACCTCCTGCCCGTGACGGATCGACCGGTTCGGCATTTGAGTGTCTTGCGAAAGGTTGCCATATACGCCTAGTACTGAAGTGTTATGTAGGTACGGGTGTGCTCGCTGACACCTCCGAACGACGTATGTGTCGTGTTATCCGGGTGAGTCCTGATTGCAATCACTGTCCCTCGCAGTAATAGAGTACCACTTGTTCACTGTGTCGTGACGTAGTAAATACTAAAGAAGTCGGGAAAGTCATATGATATTGAATTATAATTACTTTGCAACTTTGTTTGGTTTAGAGATAGTATAACTAAAGATTTACAATTTCCCCATACTTTAGCTGTAATAGCATTATGTGCTTTGGGCATGTCATATCATCGGTAAAGCGTTTCTTGTTTGATTGTGGAGCCCATGATGTGCCGTGCTCAGAGAATGTCATTTGCTACTTAAAACTTGGTTATAAGGATCCACTTGTAGGCGAGTTATTTTTGCTATTCCTTACCTATGTTTAGTGTCCCCGTGCATCTGTCTAGTGAGACGGTTAAGCCTTGCTGAGCCTTAAGCTCACGTTTGCAGTTAACGAGTTTTTGCAGGTTACCCTATTGAGGATGGGTTTGACGATGAGGCAACACCCCCTCCAGGGTGTACAGCCGAGTGGGAACCCTGCACGCCGCCATAGTTTGAGTGTTGCTAGTGCAAAGTATCCCTGGCATGGAAAACTTTGCTTTTTGCATAGCTAGTGCTGAGAGCGTAGCTATGGTATGTATATATTTCTTTACATCCGCTAGTATTGTGAAAACTTCCGCTGTGTAGTAAATAAAAAGACTTGGTATTGTACTTTATTCTGGTTCTATTCTTGTAAACTGTTGGGTGTCGCATCGCACGACACCACCCAATGAGATCCTCGGATGTGTGGACTCCGGTCCCCACAGACATGGTATCAGAGCTTCGTTGGGAACAGTGTACCGGAAAAGAACATATTTTCAAAAATTAGGAACTTGAGTGAGGAATTAGTTATATGCCGTTATAAGGAGTATTATTAGTATAAGATATAAAGGTGGTAAACTAACTATGTGTTATTATATTCTGTAACGACGCTCCGACATCAGGTAAGAGGTAAGGTACGCCACCGAGAGCGGATCAATCTCGGTAAGCTCAGCATACGAGAGGTGGTATGTGAAATTTCCGTGGCTTGGCACGGAAAGTCAATATGAGTCTTTGAAACTTTCCATGTCTCTAAGAACATATGACACGCGGTACCCCAGCGTGACACAAAGTTAGTGGGAAACCCCGTCGGGTGGTATGTAACCCGATAGTATGTTCTCATATCTATGAGAACATGCGAACACGTATGCCCGAGCGTGTATAAACCGGATCGTACGGGAGTCTTTGCTGTACAGACGTATTTACAGCCATGTACCTCGAGACATGGCCTCGCTCGAGGACGACTCACGCCAGAGTCGTATGTATTTACTTTTAGTTATATATTATTGTGACTGCCTGCCGTGTTTCCCCGTGCCGCCCTTGAGGTGCGAAGGTGTGAAAGGGGATTGTTTGTCTTCTGCAGGTAACCTAACTCCGGTAGCAACCCGTGTAGAAGCCGTTTGCGAGGGAACGATATAGGAACCACCTATAGACGTAACCGGATGTACCGGATAGAATTTCCTTTCGTGAGGCACGTAGCACCGTCAGTATCAAACATGATACTAGACCCTCCCCAACGACAGAATGGTTGCATTGTGTTTTGAGAAAGTCCGACTATCAGATACTGATAATTTCGGGCTCGACTTGATAAGGTGGATAGAACCAAGATTCTTGTTTTCTGGTAGAAGTAGCTCAACTTCGCCAGGTTGTAATCTTGGTTAGCAATTAGATATCATGAGAGTATCCTACATGGATGGAAAGCTCGTGAAGGTCTCTCCAACTTTTCCGTTGACCATAAAGACAGAAAAGCTTGTTAATCTGTTGAAAACTGGGGTTTACTGCAATTACTCCATATGAACCCACCTTTGTACCGTTTCTGTATTCTTGCCATAACTCACTGTAGAAAAATCCACTACCTTATTGGGATATATGTTTGAGAAGGGTAGGTGGAGATTCACGAGTTTGTTTTGGGGAGTCCTTCCTGATTTTAATTGGAGTTTAACCAAATTGGGAAGTCAGCACAGTAAACTGCATGGCTGCTGATGCAAACCAGTCAGCTTTACTGTTGAGTTTGGATAATTATAACCCCTAATCCAGAACAGTGATATGGTTACGCATGTACATTTCTGGAAAGCTTAGGAAGTCATCTATCAACTTTATTTATCACTCCTGACCTGAATCTAGGTGTAGCTATGCCTAATTCCATTTGTCGCAAATTTGGTTCCTGCAGTCCAGAACTTGGAACAGTTTGCACCTAATTGTGAATTGATGCATAATACCTTCATGACAAGGTTGTCGTGGTGGAACTTCTTTAGTTCTGGATTGTTAACACGATGTTACTCAATGTTTATTTTGACACTACCTCAATATCTTATCATGATGAACCTGTATAGAATGTGGAGATAAGCCCATATACAGGGGAGGTTCTGTCAAAATTTTCAGAACCCTTGAGTCAACTTAAAACTGGTATAGATTGTTCATACTAGTTCAACAGTGGCTGTATGAGTACAATCTGGAAAGGTTTTGAAGTGTACTACAATTTTTGTATTCAACATAAAGTTTAGTTCTGACTTCTTCTGTATGAAACTTACGGGTTACTGCAGATAGGTCAGATAAACCAGAACTGTACTCATTTTCAGATTGCAGCTTTGACTGAACCAATTGATTATGGATATTTCTTTTTGTCCCACATCACCAGTGATTGGGTCGAATACTTAAACGGTGTATTGACATTCGGGTATATTTGTCCACAGATGGCAGCACCAAGAATTCAGTTGCCTAATGGATGGGTGTTCTCAACATGCACCGGGCACGCCGGTTTTCCGGACGTGTTTGCACGGTTGCTCGGCCAGTTTGGCTATTTGGTGTTACCTAGCTATTGGGGCAAGAAGTTCCAGGAGGGCGGTATGTGGAGTTGCACCATCTACGTCGATGTGCCTGCCGGTCCACCGCACCTCGGATGGGCTCCATACTCCATCAAGATCAAAGGATTGATATTAGAAGAAACATGGAGCTACGCCGCAAGTGTTGCCATAGGGAGGTTTTGCAAACTCCATTACCGTCATCTGGTGGGTACTCCGTATGAGTTCTTTCCAGTCAACGGCAGAGCTTCTGAAGCCTGGGCAACCCGCTTGCTTGCGGAGGTGGGAGAGCATGGCGAAACATCCGCAACAGCCTTAGCGATGTATGCAGCAGCCTCACATCGCGAAAAGGGTAATCAGAGGACATGCATAAAAGAATTGACAAACAATCTGAAGCAAGCCATGAAGCGAGCAAATCACTTTGAGTGGGCAAATGACGGACTTAGGGATATGATGGCTCCTCTTAATCATCGTTTGAACCTTAGGGAGAATCAATGGCATGACGCTGTTATGGATTTGGCCGCGTCTCGCCAGGAGACTCTAGAGAGAGATATTGATCTGGAGGCAAGCCTACTTTATGGGCACCAACGGGACACACAGTTGAACGTGGTGACTGCAGACAGGGATCAGTCCAGAGTAGAAGCTCAGAGCTGGAAGACCAGCTGTGAACAGGCTCAACAAGAGAATGAGGCCTGGGGGATGTTTATGATACAGGCAGATTGGCAAGCTATGGCTGCCAAGAAGACGTTGATGTTGAACGATGTATCAACTTCTACTCCAGCACCCGTATCAGAGGTGCCTAGCCCTGAAGATGAAGAAGAAGAAGAAGACCCAGAGGAACTTGAATACGTCGAGTAGAGCGTATTGAAGTTAGATGTGGTAGCACTTCCGCCAACACCGGGCGGCATATAGTTACATGGTTGCTAGTGTTTCTCTTTTGTGACCATGTTTGTGTCATATTAAGAGTAATGGTTGTGGTGTCTAGCTAACTAGATGAGTATGACATGTCAGGAAGGCCAAGTATGGTAGAGATGTGTTTCCATAAAGGGAGTCCATCATTTTGGGTTTACTACTGTAAACTTGGTCTTGAGATGATATATTTTGTATAAAGTTTGTGCTTTATCAATATATGTAAATGTCATGCATCGTCTATTATTGTCTACCGCATTTCTAAGGGAGGATAAACTTGAGGCAATGGGACTTACCGTGTTATTCATTATATTGCAGTATGGTGCGTACTCGTACAGCCTCAGAGGTGGGAGGATCTAGTGGAGGACAGGGGGATGACACACCACCCCCGGGGCAGAATACGCCTCAGACGCAACCACCTCCACCACCTCCAACCACACTCCCCAGGAGTCTCGCGGAGGTTCTCGCTGCAGTGCTCGGCTCGCGCGACGAGCAAACCGAGTTACTGCGGACGTTGGTGCAGCACTCGTCCCGTCAAGGGGGACGACAGGATGATGGACCGCGTCAGCAATTTCAGAGTTCCTACTCTGATTTCTCATCGACACACCCACCGGTATTCAGAGAAGCCGATGAACCGTTGGACGCGGATAACTGGCTCCGCACCATTGAAGGAAAGTTCGGTTTACTCGCGGTAACCGAACAGCAGAAGACATTGTTTGCAGCGCAACAACTGCAGGGGTCTGCCGGTGCGTGGTGGGCCAATTACCTTGCCGCACGCCCCGCAGGCCATGTTGTAAGTTGGACCGAATTCCGGGAGGCATTTCGCGCCTACCACATCCCTCCCGGGATTATGAGGAGGAAGCTTCAAGAGTTCTTGGAGCTAAGACAAGGAGGAAGGAGTGCATACGAATACTCCAAATCATTCAACCACTTGGCCCAATATGCTCAGGACCAAGTGAATACCGAAGATCGGAAGCGGGAATGTTTCTACCGGGGTTTGAACCCCAAGTTGAAGGACAAGCTTGTCCTGTTCAACCGCGGCAACTTCAACGACATAGTCAATGCCGCTATCATGCAGGAGGACGCTACGCGCGAGCTGTCCTCCGATAAAAAGAAGAGGGGTGCTCCACAGAGCAGCGGAGGTGGTACTCCTCAGAAGTACCGTATGGTGTATCGATCACCATCCGGCCAGAGGTGGCAGCCGCCATCGCGACCACCAATGTTCCGTGGTCGTCAGTTCAACAACGGCGGATTTCGGCCGCAGCAACAACAGGGGGTGGTTCCACGTGCACTTCCACCTCCACCACGTGCACCGGGATTCCGTCCTCCCCTTCGTATTGGCCAAACCCCGTACACGTGTTTCACGTGTGGACGTACGGGGCACTTCGCCAAGGATTGTCCGCAGAATCGACAAAGCGGAGGGCAATCATCTTACCAGGGGGCCAACCAGCCCCGCAATCAGTTCAAGAAGCCAGCCACCACACCCGGCAACATCCACCACCTCGCCATCGAGGGCGTTCCGGAAGGCGCACCCGTGCTCACGGGTACGTTCTCTGTCTTAAATCATTCCGTAGTCATACTTTTTGACTCCGGAGCTTCACACAATGTCATTAGTAAATCTTTGGTCGTTAAAAGTCAATTGCCTGTTATCTCCACAAAAACTCCATATATGATTTGCACCCCAGCAGGGAGGGTAGTAACATATGAGGTAGCCCATAAAGTGCCTCTTGACCTAGATGGGAACGTCTATCCTACCTCTTTCATTATCCTAGAAACTCAAAAGCTAGATATCATCTTAGGAATGGCATGGTTGCAATACCATGGTGCTATCCTTGATATCGTTCCTCGAAAAATTTATCTAAACTCTCCACTCCATCAGCCCCAGGTTCTCAATCTTGAGAACATCATTCCATTAGACCCATCCACTCACAACACCGAGGTTATGGAACTTAAGAATATTCCGGTAGTATGTGAATACCCCGACGTGTTTCCTGAAGATCTCCCTGGGATGCCACCAGAAAGGGATATAGAGTTCAAGATTGAACTTGCGCCCGGAACAGTGCCAGTTTCAAGACCACCCTACAAGATGGCACCCAAGGAACTTGCAGAACTGAAGGAACAATTAACTGAACTTGAGAGCAAAGGTTTTATTCGTCCAAGTTCATCACCATGGGGTTGTTCTGCACTGTTTGTAGAAAAGAAAGATAAGACCTTGAGGCTATGTGTAGACTATCATCCACTTAATGCTGTCACCATCAAGAACAAGTATCCACTACCACGGATTGATATTCTTTTCGATCAATTAGTGGGTGCTAAAGTGTTTTCGAAGATGGATCTTCGTTCTGGTTATCATCAAATTAGAATCCGACCAGAAGATATATCCAAGACAGCATTCTCAACAAGGTATGGACTGTATGAGTATCTGGTTATGTCCTTCGGATTAACCAACGCCCCGGCTCATTTCATGTATCTCATGAACTCAGTGTTCATGCCGGAATTGGACAAGTTCGTCGTGGTCTTCATTGACGACATACTTGTGTATTCAAAATCCGAAGAAGAACATGCTCAACACTTGCATATTGTGCTTCAGCGATTACGGGACCATCAGTTGTATGCTAAGTTCAGCAAGTGTGAATTCTGGATCATCCAGGTGCCATTTTTAGGGCACATCATTTCAGCAGAAGGTATTGCAGTTGATCCAAGCAAGATCAGGCAAGTCCTCAAATGGGAGTCTCCAAAGTCTGTACATGAAGTCCGAAGTTTCCTGGGTTTAGCAGGATATTACCGGAGGTTTATACCCAGTTTCTCCAAAATAGCTAAACCAATGACAGAACTTCTGAAGAAAGGACAAAAGTATGTATGGACTGAGGCATGTGAGGCAGGTTTCAAAGCATTGGTGAAACACCTTACAACGGCACCAGTTTTAGCCCAACCAGACACTACCAAAGCATTTGATGTCTATTGCGATGCATCTGGGATTGGTTTAGGTTGTGTGTTAATGCAAGAGCGAAGAGTGATCGCGTATGGATCACGACAGCTTCGGAACCACGAGCAGCACTACCCGACTCATGATCTTGAACTGGCTGCTGTGGTGCTAGCATTGAAGATGTGGAGGCATTATCTACTGGGTAATTTAGTACACCTCTACACTGATCACAAAAGCTTGAAATACATCTTCACCCAGAAGGATTTGAATATGCGACAAAGGCGATGGTTAGAATTGATCAAGGATTATGAGATTGAGATCCACTACCATCCAGGCAAGGCGAATGTAGTCGCCGATGCACTGAGCCGCAAGTCCCATATCAACAATCTTTCCATTACCTCGATGGAGGGAAAAGAAGAACTGAGTCTTTACTTGGTTCCATATGGGGCGCTCTACAATCTCGCTCTCATTCCTACCATCAGAGAGGATATTATGGCAGCTCAGAGGGCGGACAAGGGGATGTCACATATTCAGCAAAGAATAAAGAAGGGGGAGATGAAATGCTTCCGAAGTGACGATGAAGGTACCCTCTGGTTTAACGACCGTATAGTGGTACCCCGAAACATGGAACTTCGGAGGAAGATACTGGATGAAGCTCATTTATCCAAGTATTCCATTCATCCGGGAAGTAACAAAATGTACCAAGATTTAAGAAAGAAGTTCTGGTGGACTCGGATGAAGCGGGAAGTAGCTAAATATGTATCCGAGTGTGATACGTGCCGGCGAGTGAAGGCCGACCATATGAAAGCAGCAGGACAGCTTCAACCTTTAAGCATACCAGCTTGGAAATGGGAGGATATCAGCATGGATTTCATTGTTGGGTTGCCTCCCACTCTCCATAAGCACGACTCAATTTGGGTGATAGTTGACCGACTGACTAAGACAGCGCATTTCATTCCCGTCAATACCAACTATCATTCCTCTAGATACGCGGAGTTATATATTGCCAGAATCGTATGCCTCCACGGAATACCCCGCACCATCATCTCAGATCGTGGGGCTGTATTTGTTTCGCGATTCTGGGAGCATCTCCACGCTGCACTGGGGACCAAGTTAATTAGGAGCTCGGCCTATCATCCTCAGACTGATGGACAAACTGAACGGGTGAATCAAGTGCTTGAGGACATGCTTCGTGCCTTTGCCATCCACCATGGTAAGAATTGGGATGACCATCTACCATTGGCAGAATTCTCGTACAACAACGGTTACCAGGCTAGCATCCAGATGGCGCCATATGAAGCTCTTTATGGCCGCAAGTGTCGCACACCCTTGAACTGGTGCGAATCAGGTGAACGGGCAGTGTACGGCATCGACTTAGTAAATGAAGCCGAGGATCGAGTTCGCACTATTCAGGCGAATCTCAAAGCTGCTCAGTCTCGTCAGAAGAGCTACGCGGACAAACGACGTCGACCTCTTCACTTCGAAGTTGGAGATCAAGTTTATCTCCGAGTATCCCCTATGAAGGGTATCCATCGCTTCGGGGTAAAAGGGAAGCTAGCCCCCCGCTTTATTGGGCCTTTCGCAATAATCGAAAGATGCGGACCTGTGGCATATCAATTGGAGTTACCAACGTCACTTTTCGGAGTCCACAATGTGTTCCACATTTCCCAATTGCGGAAATGCCTTAAGACTCCAGCTGATATCCGCATAGAGGATTTGGAAGCTCTCCAACCAGATCTCACCTATTCCGAGCATCCAACTCAGATCATCGATGAAAAGACTCGCACCACAAGAAGCCGCACCTTGCGTTTCTACAAGATCTTGTGGAGCCACCACAGTGCCGAAGAGGCCACGTGGGAAAGCGAGGAGTATCTTAGAACGAACTATCTGGACTTGTTAGCGGCATATGTTCGATAGATCCTTTTTCCTTTGCCTTCTTTTGTAATCTCGGGACGAGATTCTTTTAAGGGGGGAGGAATGTAAAACCCCACTTTTATGGCATGTTAAGTTCATATGGGTTTTGTGATCAACTATTTTGGATCTCCAATATAATGGTACACATGAACTATGCCATCCAAAACTTATCTTGCACTCTTTGTTAGATTCTTTTATCATAGGTATTAGACTTCACCATGAATCCAAATTATATTCTATTCACCTTTTAAGAATAAGAATTTTTGGATAAGGATTAGTAAGCAATGCACAATGAAGCCCTAATAAGCTCTAAACCAAATATTCAAATTAAGGGCTCTAAATTTTTCCATGAGGTCCTAAATTCCTCAATAGCATGCTTACAAAGTTTCAAGATTTTAGAAACTCATCTACTATTTTTATTGAGGTGCTTAGCAAATTTGAATCAAATTCAAATCTGAATTTTTAATTCTTCTCCAACTTCATTAAACATAATAATTGAGTTCACCATTGTGTTCAGAATAATTCATTTGCCATCTCCACAAAATTTCATGATTTTTGGAGTTGATCTTCTATTTTTAAATGAATTAGTAACTGAGCTGTGGGGAGAATCACTGGACAGTGGGCCCCACATGTCAGCTCCCCTTTTAAACGGATCAGCTCAACCCCGACACCTCTGCACCGCCGCGCCCCCGCTCGACACCGCGCGCGCGCATGCAGCTCCAGCGAGCTGCCTGCCTGCTCGCCGCGGCCCTATAAAAGGCCGGCCGAAGCCCCCTTTAATCCTCATCCCCGATCACAGCTCCATTGCCTCGCCACAATTCTTCCGCCGCGCGCCATCGCCGCCGCTCGCCACTGCTCCGCGGCGTGCCGCCGTTCCGCGCCGTTTCAAGCCTAGCTCCAAAGAGCAAAAAGGTGCGCCTGATCAAACTCTAGCTCATGGTACAAACCGTTTCCCTTATCGTTGAAGCCTGAGCAAGATATTGTTCGTTTCCTCTACGGCCGAGGGTAGATAGCTAGCTATGATCTCATGTCAAATTCCTTTTCGACAAGCAATCATCCTTTGCAATTACTTAGAGATAGTTTCTATAGGCCCTAGCGATCCTGTCTGAGCAAAAACCTTTAAGGATCATCAAGCAATGGCTCTGAATTTTGAGTTTTGCTCGCCGCCGGTGAGAAAACCTCGGTTCACAGTCGAACTCATGATTCCCGGCAACTCACTCCCCTTCTGCGCCCATATCCTTGAACTCCATCATCCCAGGAAGGTTTTGGAGCAATTCCCAAGTGATTTGAGCTACTCTATAGAGAGTTCTATGATGCCCGAGCGCTCATCGCCGCCACCGCCGTCGCACGACCTTTTCCGGCGAGCTTCAAGACCCACTGACCTCACCATCGTGCTCAGCGACCCCAAAAACCCCCAGGCGGCAAGTTTCCGCGAATCTGGTGCGTTGGATTGGCCGGCGGCGAGGCTCGCCGGAGAGCACCGCCGCGGGAGCCCCGCGCGCCGCCCGCGTCGGGAGGTAGAAGACGACGCGGCGGGTCCCGCGTGTCAGCGGCGGTAAATCCCGTCGGATCAGGTGTGGCCACGGGATTTGCTGTGGCTACGCGGTGGGAATCTGTGGCCCCCGTGTGGCTTAAATACTATTGGTTCATTTTAAAACAGTGGGGCCCACGAGTTAAATCAAATTAGGAAATTATTCCAGATTAGACTCCAACTTAGAAAAATCCATAACTTTCTGTAGGATACTCCAAAAATCTTCAAACAAATTTTGTTCGAAAGCTCTTGAGCTCTAGTTTCTGTCAATACCAATTAGGTTCTGTGGAACTCAGAGTTAAATTCTGTAGAAAATGATCTTTCTTAATGCAAATGCAATTTTTCCAGACAAGATATCCATGGGAAAATTCCCAAAATTCACATTAAATTTATTGTCCTATTCTTGATTATCAGGCAAAGTTTGGGAGCCATAACACCTGTTTAACTCTCTGGATAATTCAATTTCCTTTTTCAGTTATTGAATTTTCACAGCTATTAGGTTGCTTTATTAGGTCCCAAAATTTTACTGAGTCTTCCATTAGTCATACCCTAGCTCCTGTTAAAGTCTTGGATTTAATTAACCTACTATACTAGTCCTAAATCAGTTACAAACCAAATATTGATTTAATGTCTCGAAACTCAATTATAAAGTAAATCCAGAAATTCTTGCCGAATTAGAAATACAATAACTCCTTCCCCACAGCTTAGAAAATTATGAAACAAATTTTGCTAAGACCAGAACCACTCCCTCCATCTTGATTATCAACTGTTAGCTAGGTTCAAGCTACAGTTTCCTCTCGGAAATTTTTGGAAGTTGGTTTGCTTGCCATACTTTCGGAGACCACAATCTGCTATGATCATCTCCTGTTCTTTGCAAGAGCTTTGATCATATTCCCTAGTATCTACCATCGAAATTCCAAAGCCAATTAAGGTCCCTGTCATATAGTGATCACCATGAATTAATTTATGGTCTTAAAATAAATAAATTTCAAAGTCATTTATATATCCATGTTATCTGCATATCGTATAGTGACCGAAGTCGAGGAGGAGCCAGAAGCCTTGGAAGAGAACCTTCCAATTTTTAACTCAGAACCTGACCTGCAACAAGGCAAGCCCCGGTTTGCATTTAAGCCGTTTATGAGCTTTTGCTTTATCACTATGATGAATAGTATATGAATTGTGCATTACGTTTAGGGTGAATGATACTCCACTTGCATGACCAAAAATCCCAGGGGTTTATTTGGCACGAGTTACAGTTTGACCTATAGTAACTGCTTTGCTAATGCATAGGAAATCCGGTAGAAGTCGAGTAGTTGGAATCTACTCGCGAGAGATGTATCTCACAGGATTGGTTGAATAGAAAATGGCTTAATATAATGAAACTGAGACCGGGTAGGGAATGGATAGGAAGCGGCGAGAATTGAGTCTCGGTCGCATAGCCCTGCCTGTGTTGATTAAGGCCCGTCCGTATGCGGCCCCGCTGGACAAGCTTGAATTGTACCGGCAATATAATGGACATATGGAATCCAATAAACTGACGTAGCTTGGTCACTTGGGTGTCGAGGCATACCGTTCCGTTTTATAGGTGTGGGTTGAGGGTAGCAAGGTGTAAATCCGCTGGTGGGCACGTCAGAGTACGCCCCACGCAGGGACCTCCTGCCCGTGACGGATCGACCGGTTCGGCATTTGAGTGTCTTGCGAAAGGTTGCCATATACGCCTAGTACTGAAGTGTTATGTAGGTACGGGTGTGCTCGCTGACACCTCCGAACGACGTATGTGTCGTGTTGTCCGGGTGAGTCCTGATTGCAATCACTGTCCCTCGCAATAATAGAGTACCACTTGTTCACTGTGTCGTGACGTAGTAAATACTAAAGAAGTCGGGAAAGTCATATGATATTGAATTATAATTACTTTGCAACTTTGTTTGGTTTAGAGATAGTATAACTAAAGATTTACAATTTCCCCATACTTTAGCTGTAATAGCATTATGTGCTTTGGGCATGTCATATCATCGGTAAAGCGTTTCTTGTTTGATTGTGGAGCCCACGATGTGCCGTGCTCAGAGAATGTCATTTGCTACTTAAAACTTGGTTATAAGGATCCACTTGTAGGCGAGTTATTTTTGCTATTCCTTACCTATGTTTAGTGTCCCCGTGCATCTGTCTAGTGAGACGGTTAAGCCTTGCTGAGCCTTAAGCTCACGTTTGCAGTTAACGAGTTTTTGCAGGTTACCCTATTGAGGATGGGTTTGACGATGAGGCAACACCCCCTCCAGGGTGTACAACCGAGTGGGAACCCTGCACGCCGCCATAGTTTGAGTGTTGCTAGTGCAAAGTATCCCTGGCATGGAAAACTTTGCTTTTTGCATAGCTAGTGCTGAGAGCGTAGCTATGGTATGTATATATTTCTTTACATCCGCTAGTATTGTGAAAACTTCCGCTGTGTAGTAAATAAAAGACTTGGTATTGTACTTTATTCTGGTTCTATTCTTGTAAACTGTTGGGTGTCGCATCGCACGACACCACCCAATGAGATCCTCGGATGTGTGGACTCCGGTCCCCACAGAGCTCACCTCTGAAATTAATTGTTGTGTGTGAACTCTATTGATTGCATCATGTATGTTCAATGGAGTGTTGATTGTATCCATAGAAGTGATGTCCTCATCATCCTCTCCTTCTTGAATTGGATTCGTCCTCGACTCAAGTTCATCTTCTCTCATGTGTGGGTCCATATGTGTAACGCTATCAAATCCTCTTGTGTGCATCAAAGGAGGAGGCCAAGGTGGTGGACGATATAGTGCACCATCTCTATGTTCTCCATCAAATAAGCATGACTATTCACTTGAACCAGGATCCCAAACAAATAAACATTGTGTTATGTTTATTCGTGCAATGATAATGTGCATGATCTTATCATTCCCCCCTTGTTTATGACAAGCTGTCCTCGGCTTGCTCGCATGTCCAGCAAAGAGGCTTGATTTGGGGGTAGAATGAGTGTTGTCCATATTGCACAACCACAGCGAACAATGCTCCTCTATTAAATGTTGTCCCTGCTGCAAGAAAAAAATACTAGAAAAACTTGACAAAGAATTATTAGTGTTATTGCATCCATCCGTTTCACCATGTTGTTGCAGCACAAAAGGAGTTTTCGCATTTGAATATATGTAAACTTTATGCACCATAAACATACCACTATGTTCATATTTGCCTATAGCATGAAAAATATTTCTACTTAACAAAGGCAATTCAGATTGGGGAAATATTCTCTTCTCTACGATATCTAGATCACAAAGAGTGTCAAATTCAATATAACCCAAAGTATTTAGAGAAGACAACAATTTCAGCTCATCCCTTTCACATGTAATTGGAATCAAATGCTTAATTTCAGCACAAGTGAGTGATAAAGTATCAAATTCATTAGATTGTTCTAGCATACGTACAATATAATTATCACACAACTCTTTCTTAGCGCAATGATCAACCGGAAAATCAACATGTGACAATGGTGTATTAATAAACGATTCTAATAGTTGCACCTCGGAAATAGCATGATTGTTGGAAAAATTTAGAACATCCAAAAACTTCTCACCTTCTGTATTTGTAGAATGTTTTGCCTTATCATTTTCAGCAGTTACTTCGAGTGCATTATGAGTTGATCCATCTAAAATTTCACAAGTGTTGTCGAAAGCCTCATTCTCTTTTGCATCATCTATATTATTTTCTATATTGTCATGCGAAATGTTAGACACAAAAGGAGGTACAACAAGAAATTTCTCCTCAAATTGATATTTAAATTGTTCCACCAAGTTAATGCACAACCTACTAATGCACTTGCAATATTTCTAATCTTTATCCTCTCACACATATGACTTTGTCCAAAAATTTTATCCAACTCTATTTCCCAAGCAATATATTCATCGTAACCAAAACCATCATAAGAAGGAAGAGATAAGAGAATGTAATTACTTTCTATGGAAGCAGTTGTAACGATGGTTTGAATGTCATGTGAAACCTTGGTTGATGTTTGATTCTTAGTGAGCAACTCCATTGTCGTCTTCATCATGTCAATCATCTCAGCATATATTGCGTGATTTTTGCTTTTACCTGACATTGTTAGTAGCAAACAAAAGACAACAAAAAAATATGTTATTCCTATCAACAACAAAGGATAATGGCAAAGTGGAAGTGGAATCACACACTCTCAAGAATCTTACCACGCTCTTACAAGTGTTATTACCGACACTGCAGGTGGCAAACGGTGAACGGTATGATGAAAACCAATGAAGCGTGGGATGATTACAAAGGTGTATCAATTCTGCTCAAGAGTAAAGTGTAGCTTGGATGACACTTTATATGTAGCAAGGACTAGCAAAAATGAAATCAGATAGTAAAGTTGAATAGGTGTCCAAAGTACTTGTCAAAGTTGCTGGCCTAAATGTGTTCCTAGTAGTTCAAGCTAGCAAGACATAAAACACAAACTATAGGACACAAATGATGCAAGCACTTCTGTGTCTTTTTGTTTTTTCTCCTATTTTTATGTGCGCCTTTTGTATCTTGTTCTGCACTTTCCTTTTTGTTTTGTTTTTCTTTTATCTGAATGTGCTGCAAAAGAAGAACACAATAAAAACCAATCAAAGATATCTCGTGTGTCTGTCGTAGATTTTCTGCTCAATCTTCCAAGGACAAATAGGCACACTTAGAAGCTCTAAATAGAAAAACATACAACAACAAGATTGTAGATATATCTCTCCTCTTTAATTTCCATATATGCAAGACCTATTTTGGACAAGAACAATAGGTGATATTGTCCCCGAAATACAGACTGTTCCGAAATTCTAGGTCGAGAACAGATTTAGATCTAATGCACTTTTGACAATGATAGCTCCGTTTACTAGGAAACCTATGAATATGCAAGTTGTATAGAACTTCTTAAGATTTCCTAAAAGTACAAGAAATCCAATATCTGAATTAGTATGAGTGAGATATGATAAAAAACTGAACTGGACAGAGATGAATCTAATCTGGTCGTGATGACGTGATTCAAGAGGATGAATCAACACAATGCAAAACTCAAACTAAGACCAAAAAAACTTTATAAACCAGATTTATGACTCAACAACGGACAAAAACTCAACAAAACCAAACTGAAAACGAAAGTTGCAAAGGCTCAATGGTGGTTTGGACAAAGTAATGAACATATCTACTAAACTGTAAGTTTTTTGTAGCTTTTTTGTAGACTGTAGGTATGAAAACAAAACTAATGCAATGGATAGATGAATTACCTAACGGGCTACCTGAAAATCTGATACCAATTGATAAGAAAGTTTAAGCCCGATTTTCCGAAAGGTAATTGATAAGTCGGTTGATGGAGATCTCGACGTTGATGATCCGAGGATCCCGAGTAGAACACGAAAAACCCCTGCAATCACTACACCACCGCTCCGTTGGTTATCAATTGTGCGGCACACGATTAACCTCGCCAACAGGAGGCTAATCCCTACAAGTGCAACCGAGAACACAAGCAAGAACAAGGTAGAAACAATCTGAATTGCTAAGTTGGGGTCTCACAAACAGATGAACGGCAAAACTATGTATAACGGATTACTCTAAGCAAAACCCAATTGCTTATGGAGGCTACTATAGAGTATATATAGGTGGGAGGACATCCAAGGGGGTGTTGGTGTCGTAACCTAACCCTAAGACACGAAAATAATGTACTTAGACTTGATACAAGGCCCAATGGCCCAATCGGGTGGCGCAGCACCCTGACAGATTCTAGACTCGATATTGTTTCGACAATTCCCGTCAACTCCGAAGGTATTTTGACATGGGACCAGCAACATTGGAAATTTTATCCTCTCCCCTTGTCACGCATATGTATAAAGTCCAAAACGGAGTTCGTATGTGTCCTGGGCGTCCGTTTCAGTGCGGACTGCTCCTGGACTCCGAGTTGGACACGATTTTGAGTTGGGCTCGGTTTCCATCTTCTTTGAACATATTCTCTGGTCCTCCACGTCCTTAAGACTTCCTCCAAGTACTCCTTGAACCTCTCCATAGATCCTAATCACAATTATATCATTAAGTAGCAATCTATTTTCAAAAATGTATAATGAAACATATAAGAACGAGCTCACCTCTGAAATTAATTGTTGTGTGTGAATTCTATTGATCACATCATGTACGTTCAATGGAGTTTTTTTGTATCCATAGAAGTGATGTCCTTATAAAGAATATAAATGACACCCTTGGAATATTCTTTTAAGGAGAAATGTTACATCTATAGTTTCCGTGCTCTTGCGGATTTTTATCTGTGACGTAAGAAAAGTCAACAGACATGTGGCCTGCCCTTGAGGTGCTACTTCCGTGAATTGTGATTGTGTATCTTCTGCTGGTACACTAACCGCGTTGCGAGTAGGACACGTTTGTGAGCAATCGAATTTAGTGTCACCTATAAGATGTATACGCCGGAGGTTATCCGACTAGGATTTTCTATTTGGTGAGGAACATAGTACCGACATGTCATGTGGGTTATGTGAGACACATCGACAATCCAAATCTGTATTAGGGATGTAACTCTAATCTACAAGTTTCAAGTAATATTCAGGAAAAATTATCATAATTGAAGCATTGAAATGAATCAAATCTAAAATTTAGCGTACATACACTTCACTGTATAGACTGGCAGCAAGTTGCTGAACTTGGACAGTGCATATCTCTTAATAGGTTTCACCAAAGCAAGTGTGCAAATTTTTTTTGGAAAGGTTGATAAGTCCCCTACAATTTCTCATTTGACCTCCAGGACAGAAAAGCTTATCAAACTGGTGAAAATTCCCAGAAAAAAATTGCTACGTTGTCCTGACTTAAGGAACCCGTCTCAGTATTTTTGCAATATCTCCTTGTAGCACATCTTCTGCAGTGTTGAGAAACAGATCTGGATAGGGAAGAAGATGGTTTACAATTTTGTAATGCAAAGTTTTTCCAAAATCGGCACAGAAGGTTTTGGAAATTTGAGTTCAAACTGGTACGCATGTGAATGTGTTACCAGACTCTACTAGAATATCTCCCCATATGGAATTGTGACTGTCGAAGTGTTATTGTGACACATCCCCCGGATTTGCTATGGAGCAGCCTACGGAGGTTCTTTTATCGGCAAGTCTTAGTCCTCTATCGAGTGATCGCGCGTATGAGATTGGTGAGACAGTCGTTTTTACGTGGTTTGGACCGCAAGAGCGTAATACCCTACTTCATTGTGAGGTTGTATTGTTGGTGTGTAGTGTGTGAATGCGTAGATTGGGTATCCTAGTCCGAGTGGACCAGAGAAGATGTCGCTAAGTCGGTGGCTGCCCGGTCCTTTTATAGTCCAAAGTCAGACAACTTACAAGTGGGGTCCGGGACCCGACAGGTAGCCCAGGGATGATCTTATCCTGTACAAGATCTAAGGCTTCCTGCGTACACTGCCTCTGACCGCGCCTTGAAGACTTGCTGTCTTGCTGCGTCGGTCGCCAGTGGCTAGGCGTAGTCGCTAATGATGGCAGGGAATGTTCCGTCAAACTATCTTGTCGCCGTAAGCTACCCACTTGGTGGAGCGGGGTAGGGCTGCGGCACCATCACTTCGATGTGATTGGACACAGTGGTACCTGACAGGGGGCGTGCGCTGCATCGTGCGCCTGAGGAAGGCGCGTGCCTTCAATGCGCGACAGGACAGGATGCGCCGCCCTTTACTCTTCGGGGTCCACGGCCAATTGCTGGCCATGTGACACACTCCAGCTTCAGAGTCCTCCTCGATGGGAGCAAGGGCCCAGAGCCAGAGGGCGTGTGGCAACTCCAGAGCCCTCTTCAATGGGAGCAAGGGTCCAGAGCTGTGGGACGCGTGGCAGCCCTGGAGGCCTCCTCCATCAGAGCAAGGGCCCGGAGCCAGAGGATGCGTGGTAGCCTCGGGGCCCTCCTCGGTGGAAGCAAGGGCCCGATGCCTCTTCTAGCTTGTACGCGGGGGTACACAGTCTGAATAGTATTGACAGTGCCCCTCAGGCCCACCTCGGGAGATGTGACAACCCCGCAGGTGGGGCATTTATCTTGTCTTGTAAAAGTGACGCCAGTGGGCCACCATGGCGGGCACTGGAGATTGAAAAAATGACATTAACGACAACTTTGCGGGCGCTGGAGCATGGAGAAGCGATGTCAGCAGGCCCCTTGGGGGGCGCCAGAGCTCAAAGAAGCGACACTTGCGCCCCCCTTGGGGGCGCTGGAGCTCAAAGAAGCAACACAGGCGGCCCCCTTGGGGGGTGCCAGAGCTCGAAGAAGTGAATGTTGACATTTACTAAGAAACATTAACAAATCATTCCCTGGCAACAGCGCAAGAAATGCTTGTCGATGTTTCTTACATCACAGATCATCTCTCGAAAGAGATGAGGTCCGCAAGCGCACAGAAACTGTCGTGTATCATTTCACCCAAGAGTATTCCTCAGGGTATCATATTTATCCCAAAGGAAGGCGGTGAAGTAAAGTAAACACTATTCTTATGATCAAGGTATAGGGTACTAAGTATTTATCAGAACAGGGGTAAGTTGATATATAAGGGTAGTGTGACACAAACCTAAGCAATCTACTCCAAGGGTAAGGTTGTCCTAGGGAGGGTTAGACTACGAGATGGAGCTACTTCTACTGTGTTCTAATTACTCATATACATAGTCTTATAAAGTACACATGAATATGCTAATAGTGAATACTAGGGCTTAGTGGTCCAACATATCGGGCACGGGCTTACCCTAGTCTGCCAAGCGACTCCCGCCAAGAGCCTTCATCGTAGCCAAACGTGGAGGATTACCATGGACGGATAGGGCTGTCACCACATACCGACTACCTCTACAACACGTGGACTACGATGCGTCCAACGCTACTTAACTATCCAATCACCAAGCTTGCATGCTATGTAAATACCTTAAGTGTTGCAATGTAATATTCATCCTAAGGCAAAGACTAACCTAAACATCGTTGAACCAATGTTAGATCCAAGCACTAACGTATTCACATTAACAAAATAATATTATTAGCTAATTATACTACAGTGGTGGTGTATGATGTTTATGATAACATGATAATGGCATTATGTCTAGATCATAACAACATCTACACCTAGCACATACATGGACTCCACAACCAAACAAAGAACTCTTTGCCCAAGTATATAAGTAAATAGAAACTAATAATACTATTATTATAAAGTACAAAGTCACAAATACAAGAGAAGATACTTGAGCCATACCTTTCCCAAATTGGACTCGGGACTAGAGGCTCCTCTCTATAGTGTAACCTCCACTAAGGACATGGAGAACTAATGTATACAAGAGAGTGAATGCTCAAGTGGTGTGTGTTGAAGTGAGGGGTGAGGGTTCCTATTTATAGATTGGAGAAGGGTCGATTCCCGCCACCAAAAGCTCGCGAATCAGTCACCACTGACTTCTTTAATCTTGGAGGAGCCAACACGAGGCGTTTGACCGCATTTGGCACTAGGACCTAGTCAACCGACTAGGGGGTCGGCGGACCTGGTCCGGGCTCCAAACGTCCAGTTCTTCCTCCAGATGACTCGCAGGTGGGTCCCATTCCATGATATGGGTGCTACACCGTTGGATGGCCTGAGATACTTCTGCTTGTGGGCCGTTTGATCCATGTGGTGCAACGTGGCGACGCCTGATTGACTGGGATGGTATTTTATAGGATCCATCCCCTTGTTTTACTTCAATTCCGTATAAAATTCCTGCACGCACCAATTTCTCCAAGTACATTTGGAAATAGGTTAAATAGAAAGGTGATGTTGTGCAAGAAATGATATTTCCTTTACATAATTGAGTTATATTGACGGGTGAAATTGGTATATAAAAACCATCAACAAACACCCCCAAGCTTATCCTTTGCTCGTCCCGAGCAAAGTTAGGACATTAGGTTGATGATCAGGAGTTGCTACTATGTTCTATTTTTCAAAAGTACCATGTGCACAACAAAATAATCTACCTAGTTCTGCAAAAAATGGCATGGTACTTCACCCATATTAGGTCATTATGGGGCTTATGCCATCTCTTATTCATGGGTGGTTGAAAGATAGAACAACAAATGGAGCACACATATTCTAGAAGTCAAGTTCCACTCAAATTTCGTTGAGTTCAATTTAGATTTTAAGTTTCTCAATTTGATTCTATCAAGGCTCTCCTTTGTGTGTAGTGGAAGTATATATCCTCACCAAGGATTTTGCCTAAATTCATCCTACCTCTAGCTAAGGCTTGTATGTGGATCTTGGTAGGGAATATAGTAGGCATATTTGCAACAAATAATATTGCTAAGTCAAAAGAGTAAGCCTTGGAGAAATTAATTCAAAACAATTTGATTCAAAACTTGTGCATGTGTGATGGAATGGAGTGGATGTGGATATTGAAATGACTCCTTTTTGAGTGGACTCTCTTATTTTGCAGGGATCAAACATGGCTACTTTTTTTTTCTCATGCCTATGATGTAAGCATGCATTTTCTTTTTTTCTTTTTATTTTTTTTGTAGCCATGTCTTCTACTCCCTTTTTATACAATGAATTTTGGAGAGAGTACTAAGCATGAATGATATGGAGTTTCTCTTTTTATTGTGGAATGGTGGTATGATGGGAATTTGCTTACTTCTAGTGTAGAAGTATAGCATGTGCAAGTGAAGTCTTGAATTCAAAAATTAATGAAAGAAATCTCACATAGGTCTATACTAGTTTTACAAAGCTCAATGTGAAGACAAATAGCATATGCATAAGGTCTATCAATGTAATATATCATATGGCTTTTGTAGGTATTTGCAATCAAATGAGAGTAACTTAAATATTTTTAGAATTTCTCAGGAAATCTAAGTTTCACTTTCAAACTAGGAATAGTAGCCCCATCACTATATCATAACTCACAACAACTTAGAATTAGATTAAGATTTTGCTACCCACAATTTCTAAATCAAGGAAAAAGTAATTCTATCCAATGAAAGCAATATTTTGGGGAGTAGTAAGTTGTAAACTAGGGACTTAGGAAAATTAAAACAGAGAAACTTTTCATAATTTCGTCTATGTGAATTCCAAACCATTCTTACCGCACATCTTTTATTTTTGAAAGCAAATCTACTGTACTTATTTTTAAGTTTTTTTTATATGCATGGTGGATGATGGGTTAATGGAAAATAAATATGCAAGGGGTGTGATACAAGTTACCTCAAGTGGGGGTCCTCCCCAAGCTTGTTCTTGGTCAAGGTCTGGGATATGGGTTGAAACCCTAAAGACGGATGTAAGCCTTGAGATTGGCCTAACATTGTTGCAGCGTGGCTTTGGCATTGGAGGGTTGAGTGTCGATGTTAGATTGCCTTTCATGGGTTTTATGAGTGTGGTCGAGGAGAGTGTTGTCGATATTGCTCATCCACACGTCAACGTCTCCATAGGTTGGATATACATTGTTATTCCTTGTCTAAGGTAGTGATAACCCTTAGCACAAAGGCATGACGTGCACTCAACATGCGTTGAGTGTGTTCCATCATTCTTTGGCTACGGTTTATCATACCTTGTTGCCATAAAGGAATATCTTGTACCTCTCATGTATTGGGTGTGATCCGTCATGCCTTGGCTAAGGTAAGGATACCAATGAGCCACAATGGAGTGACATGTACCCAGCATGTGTTAAGTACGATCCGTTATTTCTTGACTAAGGTACGACATACCTATAACCACAAAGGGATGACATGCACCCAACATGGGTTGAGTGTGATCCGTTGTTCCTTGGCCAAGGTATAAAATACCTTTTGGCCACATAGGAACAACTTGCACCCAATATACATTGGATGTGATCTTGTCATTCCCTGGATAAGGTGCATCATACCTTTTAGCCACAAAAGAATAACTTACACACAATCATGGTGCCAATTCCCTTGAGCTTGAATGAGTGCTTAGAATAGTTAAGAGCATAATGCCCTCACATATTCGTAGCAGCCCATTGGATGCTCAGGGAGGGTTTCCATGTCAAATCTTCGGCCTCGTATAGTTGTGGTTCACATTCGGGCTTAATTTCTGATAGATAGCAACCATCCTAATTTATTCCTTGGCCCAAAGATATTGAAATGGAATCCTCTTAGGGTTTCCAACAATCATATCTTTGAATGCTGCATAGTTATTTTACTCCTGCAACTTCCTCTCCATGATAGAGAGGGATGGTTAGCTCCCGATACTCGTACAAGTGATTTTTTGAGTTAGGTAACCAAATCTTCATTTGTACGTACGGGGAAGAACAAGAACAAAGATGCATTGGGTCCAATTTCAAATGTATTCATGAACAACATATGATTTATTGATAAGAGTGGGGCTTTATGGATAAATCAATTTGCACGTTTTCTAAAACTCCTACTCATAACAAGGCAAGTGATATAAATACATTATATGTATTCCTTCACCTTGTAAAGTTTATAACCATCATAGTGTTTCTTTACAGAAGAGCAAATGTTATCATTTGGATCATGGCAAACAAGATTCTAATTTTATCCTCCTGAACATTTTAATTTCTTGCCTAGAAATTTGAAATTTAGTGATCCATCCATGAATGAGTTTCAGATCAAAATTATGGACATCTCTATTCCTTGGTTGCTACATACCAATTCAACCATTAAGTAATTCCATAAGTGTTACCTTGGTAGAAATGTCTAGGTAAATTTTAGCAATGCTTATAAAATTTTAGGTACTTGTTTAAATTTATCCCTAAGTAAGGTGACATTCCTTTTTTTGGAGAATCAGAAAGAGCAATGCCAACACTTACTCTCGTGAGGATGCATAAGAATTGAATGATGGGAAGGTGTAAACCTTCCTTACCAATGTATGCAAAAATTATTCAATCATAACGTAATTACAACAACGGAAAATTTTAAACTTGTACCTCAATTGAAGAGTAGTCCAGGGTGAAGGTTGTTCTGTGAGAAACTCACGACCATGGATTTTCGTGTAGCCTTCATGTTCAATGCCAAGTTGAGATTGCAGTAGAATTAGCTTCATCTCGTTCCTCCATTGGACCACCATCTTGAGCATGCCTCCACTATGAACTCAAAATGAGATTGATGGAGGGATATGTGCTTGATGGGGCCTTCCAACCTCTTTATAAATTTTGTCCTACCTCCATTAAAAATCAAGGACAAACAAAACAAGTCGAAAATGGGTTACGTTAGCTAAAAAGCATATTGTACCCTTTTGCCAAATTGTTTTGCCCAACTTGAAACAACTTGCAAATGCAATGAATATTTAAGGGAGATATTTTTGGTTAGAATTAGGATGGCGAATTCACATGGGTATGACCAAGGTTCATATCCAGTTAAATTTATTTTCTAATTCAAAATTTTAGTTTTATGTTGGTTGGAAACTTTACTTTCTAATAGGCAAGTGTGAAAAATCAAACATGCTAAATGCAAATGCAAGGATTGATGCGAATTTTGAATATGCAATTTGGAAAGCAAATATGAGATAACAACCAATTAACCTATTGGCAAGGACTCACCGAATTTTTGAAGTTCGATGAGTGGGACTTACCTCTATCCTGTTTAGTGCGATGGTTTGTTGTCCAATTCCGGAGTTGAAGATGTGGACAATTTCTCTTGATTGACATGCCAAATTTCCTTTGGCCTGCTAGTCGGACATGTGGGCCACATGGTGGCCCTAGCCTCTCCATATTTTGATGAAAACTTGTTGATGTAGTGACGACCTTTCCTCTCTTGAAGATATTCTCTTGTGAGCATGGTGAGGCTTGTCCTTCTTTAGGGGTGTCACTTTGACCTTCTTGATCTTCCTTTGAGTTAACCCATACTTTGATCATGGATCAAAGACTTCCTTCGGCATGACGACATGTGGACTCCACAATCAAACAAGAAACACTTCATCCACAATGTAACTTTCCTTAGGTTGCATGGGCTTGGTCGAAAGGTAGGAATCCCAGCAAGTGAATGTGGGACGTCTTGGATCATGAATGCTCTTTAAGTTTCTTGTCCTTGGCCAAGAGCTTCATGTAAAGTTGTCTTGATTTCTTGCTTGGCCATGGACAAGATACTTCAAGGAAAGCTAGTTGAACTTAAATCCCTTGAAATCCCCATAGCCTCCTTGCTTACTAGAGTGATGGTTATTCACCCTTGACTTCCTTGTGGATGGTAGCCATTGGAGTTGTTGTTTGAAAGGAAGAATCCCATGGGTTCTAGGGAAATAATTCCCCAAGTGTCCCATATGGACATGGATTTTCAGAAATCATGTGAATATCAATGGCCTGGATTATCCAAACACTTCACCATTTGCTTTATCTTCATGATACTTCAATGGGAGGTGTAGTTCCTTAGCTAGCATTCACCTTCTTAAATGGTGTGCATTCCAAGCTAAGGGAACTAGATCATTCTTCAATCCACCCCTTGAGTGGAGACCATATTCTCATTCATGATGATTGAGAATAGGATTCCTTCAGCTCCAGGACGAATGTGGTCATGGATTGGTGGAGCCAACCGATACCATGAGTGTTGGATGAAGAGCCAACCATCCACCCTGTGGCGGAGGCAAATCAAGAAGAACTCTTGGAGCCTCCCCAAGCTTGGGGATGGATGACTTTGGCTCCTACTGAAAGCTATAATTTTTCCGCAAAAGGCAATGGTGTTGCCTAGCAGACATTTGTTGAGGTACGCCTTGAACTATTTTGCAGTTAAGCACTAGCATCCTCGTTGGCCATCCCATGAAATGGGTTAGCCAACACTACCCTGTTTTCACCATAAAAGGAGAAAACAAACAAGGGTAATCCTATATAATAACTATTAGTACCTATTGCTTAATTACAAGGCATAGCTATCCTTCACTTCCTTTGCCTTCCCCGACAACAGCGCCAGAAATGCTTGTTGACAGTTACTAAGAAACATTAACAAATCATTCCCGAGCAACGATGCCAGAAATGCTTGTTGACGTTTCTTACTTCACAGATCATCTCTTGAAAGAGATAAGGTCCGCAAGCGCACGGAAACTGTCGTGTAGCATTTCATCCAAGAGTATTCCCAAGGGTATCGTATTTGTCCCAAAGGAAGGCGGTGAAGTAAAGTAAACACTATTCTTATGATCAAGGTATAGGGTACTAAGTATTTATCAGAACGGGGGTAAGATGATATATAAGGCTAGTGTGACACACACCTAAGCAATGTACTCCGAGGATAAGGTTATCCTAGCGAGGGTTAGACTACGAGATGGAGCTACTCCTACTGTGCTCTACATAGCCTAATATAGTACACATGAATATGCTAATAGATAATACTAGGGCTCAATCTTCTAACATATCGGGCATGGGCTTACCCTTGTTTGCGAGGTGACTCCCGCCAAGAGCCTACATCACAGCCGAACGTGGAGGATTAACATGGATGGATAGGGCTGTCACCACCTACCGCCTACCTCTACAACCCGTGGACTACGATGCATCCAATGCTACTTAACTATCCAAGCACCACGCTTGCATGCTAAGTAAATACCTTAAGAGTTGCAACGTAATATTCATCCTAAGGCAATGACTAACCTAAACATCGTTGAACCAATGTTAGATCCAAGCACTAATGTATTCACATTAACAAAATCATATTATTACCTAATTAGACTACAATGGTGGTGTCTGATGTTTATGATAACATGATAATGACATTATGTCCAGATCATAACAACTTCTACACCTAGCACACACATGGACTCCACAACCAAACAAGGAATGCTTTGCCCAAGTATATAAGTAAATAGAGACTAATAATACTATTATTATAAAGCACAAAGTCACAAATACAAGAGAAGATACATGAGCCATCCAATTTGGACTTGGCACTAGAGGCTCCTCCCTACAACCTAACCTCCACTAAGGGCTTGGAGAACTAATGTATACAAGAGAGTGAATGCTCATGTGGTTTGTGCTGAAGTGAGGGGTGAGAAGTCCTATTTATATCTTGGAGAAGGGTAGGTTCCCTCCATCAAAAGCGCGCAAATCAGTCACAACTGTTTTCTTCAAGATGGGAGGAGCTAACACGTGGCGTTTGACCGCCTTTGGCGCTAGGACCTAGTCGGCTGACTAGGGGGGTCGGCAGACCTGGTCCTGGCTCAAAACGGCCAAATATTCCTCCAAGTGACTGACATGAGGGTCTTATTCCATGATATAGGTGCTACACCGGTGGATGGCCTCAGATACTTTTGGTTGTGGGCATTTTGATCTATGTGATGCCACGTGGTGATGCTTGACTGGCTGGGATGGTATTTTATAGGATCCATCCCCTTGTTTCACATGAATTATGTATAAAATACTTGCATGCACCAATTTCTCCAAGTACATGTGGAAATAGATTAATTAGAAAGTTGATATGGGGCGAGAAATGATATTTCATTCACATAATTGTGTTATATTGACGGGTGAAATTGGTATGTCAAAGTCGTCAACAGTGATGTCGGCAGCCCCCTTGGCGGGCGCCGGAGCTTGGAGAAGCGTCGACGACGCCTACCACAGATGTGTCGAACGTCGATGGTGGGCTCCCTGTATATTTTACACACAAGATAGGCAAAAAGTAATTTCGCTCGTCGATCAGCACTTCCCTGCTCTTTAGTTTCGTTGTGGCTTACGGTACTTAGCTATGATACGGGGCATGGTTAATTTGGTGCGAGAGCATTCAGGGTATGGTCACTGCCTTGCTCAGGGCATGAGCCGTCCGACCCACCGTGCTCAGTTGTTAGCACTGGGAGGCAAGGTGCGCAGGCTTAGGGTACAAAACCATGCTAAGCAGACTACACACCCTAAACCTCCAGCTCGGCGTTAGCCTTTCAGGAGTGAGAACCATTTGGCACCATGTACCCCGAGCAAGAAAACAACCATCAGAACCCAAACTCATTGCAGGTACCTCATGCGGACCCGCCTTTAGCCAGATAGCACAACTCCAACTAAGGCGAGACTGGAGAAATGTAATCGGGCATATCGCAGATGATATGCGAAATAAGCAAAAAATTAAAGAATAAAATAAACAATTTAGCTTGTTGGTCACTCCCTTCCTGCTCTTTAGTTTTATTACGCCTTACAATCCTAAGCTAAGGAGCGGGGCTTGGGTAACTCAGTGGGTTAGCATTCGAGGCCCGGTTCCCACCTTTTTCGGGGTGTGAGCCGTCTGGCCCCCAGTACTTAGCCGCAACGCTGGGAGGCAGGGTGTGCACACTTAGGGTACAGAACCAGGCTAAGAGAGCTACAACACCTAGACCACCAGCTTGGCCTAGGCCTTTCATGGGGAGACCGTCTGGTGACACAAAACCCCAAACAAGGGGACGACCGAGAGACCCCAGACACATTGCAGGTACCTCAAGCAGGCCCGCCTGCAGCAAGATTGCGTAACTCCACTAGGGGCGAGATAGGGAGAGAGTAATCTAGGAAATGACAAAGAATATGCGAGAACGAGCATGATTTGATGATCATTCAATTAATGCATAATTAAATAAACATAAAGAGAGCATAGGACGAGAAAGTGGTTCTTCTACCTTGGTAATCATAGGAGGAGGCAGGCTTTACAAGAAGGCAACGACCCGCTCCGGATTACAAGGGAGGCAAAATGTACAGGCTTAGGGTACGAAACAAGGCTAAGCAAGCTGAACACCTTTGACCGGACCCATCGGATCTTAGTTTCTTAGAGCACTGCTCCTCGATGTTATGACACCCTTTTCAGATAATGAAAAAACTATCCTAACACTATGCCCAGGGGTGAAGCTTACCAAAGTTGCGTTGGGGAGGCAAAATGTACACAAATAGGGTGCAGACCAGACTAAGTAGGCTGCACACTCTGGACCTTCCGCAGTGCCAAGAGTAAAACTTACAAAGGTAGCGCTGGAGAAGCAAAGTGTACACGCTTAGGGTGCAGGACTAGGATAAGCATGTTGTAAACTCTCGAACTCCTACAACATCATGGTTAGACCATACAGTAATGCCTTAGTGACGTTGTTGTTGCAGTGGTGGCGGGAAACCACTTGACAACTTGCCCATGAGACCCTTTATAGGTCCCCTAGTAGGTGTGCCCAACTGGTTGGGCACGCCTACCACTTAGTACCAAGATGTCGGCGGTGGGCCCCCGGCGGAGTGCGGGAGCTTGGGTAGTTGACACTGGTGGGCCCCCTTGGGAGCACTAGACTTGAATTGAGATGTGTGGTTGTCGTCGCAGAAGTCTCCGACGGTGACAGCGACAAGGTATTGCCAAACTGAGGCGGCGCCACCCTCAATGTGCGGAACATCAATGGCGGGCCCCTTGGGAGGTGCCAGAGCTATATGCTCCAACGGCGCCCACCATCAACGCTAAGAAACGTCAACGACGGGCCCCTTGGCAGGTGCACAATCTGGATGCTTCGATGTAGGCCATAATCAACAAGAAGAACATTGACGGCAGTCCCCCTAGGTGGTGTCAAAGATGGATGCTCCAGCAGCGCCCACTATCAACGCTATGAAATGTCGATAGCGGGCTTCCTGGGAGGTGCTGGAGATGGAAGCTCCGACGTCGCCCTTTATCATTGAGAAGAACGTCGACGGCGGGCCCCCTGGTTTGTGTCGAAGCTGGATGCTCCAGCTGCGCCCACCATCCACACTAAGAAACGTCGACGACGGGCCTACTGGGTGGTGCCGCAGCTGGATGCTCTGGCGGTGCCCACCATCAACGCTAAGAAACATTGACGATGGGCCTCTTGGGCGGTGCTGAACCTGGATGTTCCGGTGGTGCCCACCATCAACGCTAAGAAACATTGACGGCGGGCCTCCTGGGTGGTGCCAGAGCTGGATGCTCCGGCGGCGATTGAGGCGCAACTTCCCGAGAGAAAAAGCCCCCTTCCTGGTGCGCCAAATGTCAAATTGTTATTGCAACACTTCCCTTGGATCTGCTATGGAGCAATTCGAGGAGGTTCTTTGATCGGCATGGCTTAGTCCTCCATTGAGAGATCGCACGTATGGGATTGGTTAGATGGTGGTTTTTACGTGGTTCGGGACATAAGAACGTAATACCCTACTCCACGATGAGGTTGTATTGCTGGTGTGTAGTGTGTGAATGTGTAGATTGGGATCCTAATGATGAGTACATCATTCCTATGGATATACACAACACTCCATTCAACATACAAGATGCAATCAATAGAATTCACACACACCAATTAATTTCAGAGGTTAGCTTGTTCTTATATGTTTGTTTATATATTTTTGAGAATAGATTGCTACCTAATGACTTAATTGTTATTAGGATCCATGGAGAAGTTTCAGGAGTAATTGGAGGAAGATCGAGGGGCATGCAGAACCAGATATTACAGTTAAAGAAGATGAAAACCGACCCCAACTCAAATCCGTGTCCAACTCGGAGTTCAGGAGCAGTTCACACTAAAACGGACGCCCATGACGCATACGAACTCTGTTTTGGACATTCTACATATGCAAGGAAAGTGGAGATGATAAAATTTTCAATGGAGCTGGTCCCATGTAAAAATTCGTTTAGAGTCGTCGGTAATCGTCGAAACAAAATCGAGTTCAGAATATGTCAGGGTGCTGCGCCACCGTATTGGGCCATTGGGCCTTGTATCAAGTATAAGCCATTATTTTTGTGTCTTAGGGTTAGGTCACGAGACCAACACCCCCTTTGACGTCCTACCACCTATATATACTCCGCAGTTGCTGCCATAAACAATTGGGTTTCACTTAGATTAATAATATCACCGTTCGATGGTTTTTGAAACCCCAACTTCGTGATTTCACATCGTGTCTTCTATGTTCTTGCTTGTGTTCTCGGTTGCACTTGCAGGGATTAGCCTTCTTGGCAAGGTAAATTGTGTGCCGCACGGTTGATAATCAATGGAGCGGTGGTGTAATTATCGTAGGGGTTTTTTGGGTTCTACTTCAGTGCCTCGGATCATCAATGTCGGGATCTCCATCAATCAACTTATCCATTACGTTTCTGATGGTCGGGCCTAAACCTCCTCATCAAAGTTTTGGAAGTTCTACATATGCACGGAAAGGGGATAGGATAAACTTTCTAATGAAGCTGGCCCCATGTCAAAATTCACCCGGAGTCGTCGGTAATCATCGAAACAAAGTCGAGTTCAGAATCTGTCAGGGTGGTGCGCTACCGTATTGGGCCATTGGGCCTCGTATCAAGTCTAAGTCCATTATTTTCGTGTCTTTGGGTTAGGTAACGACCCCAATACCCCCTTGGACGTCCTCCTACCTATATATACTCCACAGTAGCTGCCATAAACAATTGGGTTTTGCTTAGTGTGAGACCTATGTGTGTTGAATACATTGGCTTTGATAATAAAGTTTTGAATGATGCCATAACATCTTTTTAGCAAGGTCCGACTTTAGCTCTGGCATGTCTTTGTTAGCTCCGGCATGTCTTTGATAGCTCCGGCATGTCTTTTTTAGCTCTGGCATGTCTTTGTTAAGCTCTGGTATGTTTTTGCTAGGTCCGACTTATGTTGGTTAGCTCCGACATGTTTTTTCTAGCTCAAGTGCTAGGTTGTACTATCTTTGGTAAGCTCCGGCGCTAGGTTGTACTAGCTTTGATAAGCTCCAGCTCAAGCTCCAGTTAGTTTTGGCAAGATTCGGAGCTTGATCGCAATGTTCCTACTTTCAATGTGAAATGTTTCGAACTTGCTTTACATTGTTGGAAAAATTGCTTAGTATTCATTTGCTTAGTTTTTTTTGCGTTTTGGTTGATATGGTTGATATCATTTTGCTATGGTTTGCAACATGCTTATGTGAAGTGCTCATGTAAGATGTTGTAGTTTCAGAACTAACGAGAGTCAAGTCGAGGACTTGTGCTCGGAAGTGTTGGTTGTTTATTCATGTGCAGGTGTTACTTGAGTTAAAGACATGGTTGGTGAAGGGATCCATTGAACTAGTCTTAGGGAAAAGATGAGGTTCGACAACCATGTTCGGGAGGAATTGTGGTTGAGTTGATCGGGAGGTCGCGCAACATGTATGAATCAAGAACAATGCATATGTAGGTATCATGTACATCGTTGGAAGATGTTTGCACGTGTGCAAGGAGTGCATGGACGTGGCTACATGGTTCCGAGGAATGATGAAGAGATGTGCACGTAAAGAATTGGTCGGAAAGGTCCAACCGACTAGGTTATGGACTCAGGCTGCGGCTGAGTCGTGTTTGACTCAAATATGGAAAGATTTGAGTTGGTTATGATAGGATTTCGTGTGGGTCACGAATTTTAGTTGTTTTAGGAATGTGGGATATATTTCTAAGGTGTTTGGAAGTCTTAAGATTGCTTCTACCTTCATATAGAAGAATCCTAAGTAGTTATGGAAAGTTTCGATTCGTGATTTGAGTAGGATTAGAGTCCTAGTTTAGTTTGGGTTGGCCTAAGGCCTGGTTATATAAGCAAGGGAGGCCAGAGCTCGTAGTGCACGACTTTGGGGATGTTCCTCTTGTGATCTATTGAATAAAATTCGTAGTTGAAAGGATCTTTTGTGCTGATTTCATCCGACTTGTTTTCTTCAAGTCTTTCTCGTCGAGTTTCTGCACAGCGCTTCCTTACTTGGGTGGTTTTATCATAACTCATGTTTTACAGATCCAATTGACGTGATTCTTTTTTGGTTGTATTCACAACATGATTATCTATCTTTTGTAAAAATTTCACGGTCATTGGATTTGTCGTTTTTGATTTACACTAGTTTCTTTGCAGAATTACAGATCTGTTTTTTTACTCGGCAGAACAGATTGACCTTTGTTCGATCCTTCAATCGTATCTTGCGTTTCTCTCTACGGATTTGAGTGATTCTTATTGTGTTGTCTTAGTGACTTGATTCTCTCTGATATCTATCACTTTTTTCACGTTGAAACACGTTTAGATTAGTCTCACACACGATTTCTTTAACAGATCATTTTTTTGCCGAGAGGTTTTCATTGCTTGCGCTAAAAAGGTTTTAATCTACCATTCACCCCCCCCTCTGGTAGCTTTTCACGTTATCTTCGATCCTACAATTGGTATCAGAGACACAGTGCTGTAATTTTGTGATTTGCATATGTTTTGACTAATCATGATGACAAATACTCCGCAAAACCTTGTGTCTTTAGTGGTATTGATTTTCAGGTTTAGAAGGCACGTATGGAAGCCTTCATCCAGGCTCAAGGCTTCGCAATATGGGAGAAGGTATACAAGCCTTACGAAGTGCCGTCAAATGATCAAGTTACAGCAACAAATTTGAGAGATGTCGACAACAACAACAAGGCTCGAAACTTGATCATACAAGGATTAACTCAAAGCGACTTCGACGGTGTTGCACACCTCCGATCTGCATACGATGTGTGGATAGCACTTTGTGACTACTGCGAATGATCCAACACGATCAAGGAGGTAAGGCAAGACATGTTCAAGAAAGAATACATGCGCTTCGAGATGCAACCCTGTGAGTCTATTGATGACCTTTTTGCTCGTTTTAATAAAATTCCCAGCAACTTGCGTAGTGTCAAAGTTAATTTTTCAGATCCTGAAAATGCTAGGCAATTGTTAAGTGCATTAGATATGTCAATTTGGGTGATGAAAGTCACATATATTTGTGAATCTACTGTCATGAGTACACTTACCGTAGATGTGCTATATTCCAAGTTAAAAACTCATGAAATTGACATAATATCACATAAGAACCCCAACAAGTCTATTATGCCTAGCTCCGGCCAATCTTCATCTTGTGGTACACTTGCTTTGTTGTCATCTCTAACCCTTGAACAGATTGAGGAGTTTCCAGAGGAGGAGCTAGTACTTCTCTCTACTAGATTCTCAAAAGCATTGCAAAATGTGAGAACTAGAACGAGAGGAAGCTCCGGACCTCAACGATGTTTCGAATGTGGTAAGAAGGGACATTTTCGTTCAGATTGCCCTAACCTTTCAGGTCCTACTTCCCGAAATGAAAAGCAATCAAGGACGAAGCACTCCTCTACAAACGATAAGAAGAAATAGAAGGGTTTTACAGGACGTCAATTGGTGAGCAGATTTATCTCTGCACTTCAAGAACTTGGCTCAAGCGATGTGGACATTGGAAGTGACGAAGATGAAGATGATTAGGCAAACTTGTGCTTCATGGCGAGCAAGTCAAAATCAAGTATGGAGGAGGCTGAACACAATAGCGACAATGAAGAGGTATGTCCTAATTGCGAAGAAATGTGTGATGCTATTTCTCGTACCACTATTATAGCTAAGAAAAAGGACAAAAAGCTTAGGGACAATGCTGTTAAAATTGAGTCACAAGAATCTTAAATTAATCGTTTAAAATCATTGATTCCTAGTGATGATTCTTGTTCCTCATGTGAATTAATATTTGAACAATTGTCCTCATTAAGAAGTGCACATATCTCCACACTTGATAAACTTGAGTTAGAAATGGAATAGAACAAAGAGCTTGCTGCACTTAATGATAAAAACTTGAAATATGCTAGCTGTTCTACAATTGATTTGCATTGTTCTACTTGTGATGATCTTCATAAGAAAGTACAAGATGCTATGAATGAAATTTCTATATTGAACAATGCTTTATGTTCTCATGAAGTTAAATATTGTTCCAATTGCAAATTAAAAAGAAAAACTTCATGTAAAAATTGCCTTGATCTGTCCAATATACTTGATGACATGCATAGGGCATTAGATCGGTTTTGTAATGGGAATAAGAACCTAAATTTGCTGCTGAATTCTTCCAAGTCTTGCAATGATAAAACTGGTTTAGGTTTTGATTCTCATGCTTATGCTAAGGCACATCCACCTAATATTGTAAAGTCATTAGAAAGTGGTTTGATTCAAACAGTTCCTAAACAAAAAGAAGTGGTTTTCAAATATGCAGGAGTGTTGTCTCATTCGGTTTCAAATAAAAATGTTGCTTCCTCATCTAGACATGAACACAAAATTAAATTTTATTGTTCCTACGGTGGTAGAGATGGCCATGTCATAGATTTTTGTTATAGACTAGCTAAACAACAGAATAATGAAAGAATCATTGCTAGATCTCATAACTTTCATGCAAAATTTGCTGCACTTGCTAAACCGAATGATAGGAACATGCAGTCTGCTGTAATGAATTGAAAATATGCAAAGTTTGCTCCCAAATCTAATGTTTTTTGTGCTACACATGTAAAATCGCGTAGGACAGTAGTTGGGTACAAAAATCCTCAAGCTTTGGCTCATGAACCTGCTGTTTTATCTCAGCTTTCGCGTGTTATTCTTGCTGGACGTCGTGTGACTCAGTACTGGATTCTTAAATGCCTTTTGACTAACCCCAGTATTGAGTCATCGACGTATTGTGCTTCTATGTAGGTTACACGCTTGAGGAAGCAAAATATTTGGATTGTGGATTCAGGTTGCTCACGCCACATGACCGGTACTAAAGAATGGTTCTCCTCCCTCTCTTTTGTGTCACGTGTAGACAATGTTACTTTTGTCGATAATTCTTCAACTTCTATAATTGCTAAGGGTTCGGTTAGAGTAAATAATCACTACACTTCAAAAGGATGTGGCACTTGTTAAAAACTGGAAATACAACTTGCTTTCTGTTTCACAACTGCTAGATGAAAATCTGGAAATTATTTTCACTAAAAATTGCTGCAAAGTTGTAAATTCAAATAGTGAGCTTATTTTTAACATGTCTCGCTTTGGAAGAGTTTTTTAAAGCTGATTTTGATATATCTTCCTCTAAGCATAGGTGTTTAGTTGCTAATGATTCAAAGGACTTATATTTTTGGAATCGTAGACTTGGTCACGTAGGCTTTGATCATCTAACCCGTGTTAGTGCTCTTGATCGCATACGTGGGCTGCCTAAGCTTAGTGGGGACAAAGAAATTGTGTGCTCTTCTTGTAGACATGCTAAGGTGGTTGCAGGTTCACATACTCCTCTCACAATGATCATGACAACTGAACCGGGTCAACTTTTGCACCTTGACACCGTAGGAGATTCACGCGTTCAATCCTTCAAAGGTAAATGGTATGTTCTTGTGATTGTTGATGATTATTCTAGATACTATTGGGTTTACTTTATGGCATCTAAGAATGAAGCTTTTAGTCACTTTAGAACTTTATTTCTTAGATTATCAATTAATTACCCAGGATATTTAAAAGCAATTAGAAGTGATAATAGAACTGAATTTAAAAATCAATCTTTTGATTACTTTTGTGCTGAAAATGGAATAGATCATCAATTTTCTTCACCATATGTACCTCAACAAAATGGTGTCGTAGAAAGAAAGAACAGAACCTTAGTTGAAATGTCTAGGACTATGCTTGATGAATATTAAACTCCTAGGAAACTTTGGGCTGATGCGATTGCAACTGCTTGTTATGTCTCAAATCGAGTTTTCTTGCGCGCTAAGCTCGGTAAAATACCATATGAGCTCCGGTTTGGACCTAGGCCTAGTGTTACACACTTTCGGGTCCTTGGTTGCAAATTCTTTGTTAAGAAACATGGTAATCTTAATAAATTTGAACCTAGATCTGTTAATGGCATGTTTCTTGGTTATCCATCTCATACTAGAGGCTACCGTGTGCTTTTACTTGATACTAACAAAATTGTGGAGACTTGTGAGGTGTCTTTTGATGAAGCTAGCCCAGGTACTAGATCAAACATTGTAGGTCCAGATCCAAATCCACAGGGGGAGAGCATTTTCGTTGAAGATGAGGAAGAGGTGGAGCTGCTGCCCGAAAATTCAGCAGCTAATGACATTGTTCCAACTCCTGATTTTGATTCATAGCCAGCACCAACGACCACCATTGTTGGTCCAGATCCTCCTCAAGTCACAAGCTCATCGATTTGTGATGAACATGAAGAATAAAAATCTTGTGAAGTGTCCACTCCCCTCCGAGTTCTCAAAATTCATCGTCCACAACAAATTATTGGAAGCTTGCGAGAACGAGTCACACGGTCCAGGTTTTGCGTTCCAAACTCTCATGCTCATTCTGCTTTTGTTGCTTCTTTTGAACCCAAAGATATATCACACGCACTTACAAATGAATCTTGGATTATTGCCATGCAAGAAGAGTTAGAAATTTTTGAAAGAAATAATGTTTGGAAACTTGCACCTCCACCTCAAGGTCACACTTTATTTGGAACTAAATGGGTGTTTAAAAATAAACAAAGTGAGGATGGGGTTGTGGTTAGGAATAAGGCTAGGTTGGTTGCTCAAGGTTCCACTCAAGTTGAAGGTCTAGATTTTGATGAAACTTTTGCTCCTGTTACTAGATTAGAAGCCATAAGAATTTTGTTAGATTTTGCTGCATCTAAAGGTTTTAAGCTATATTAAATGGATGTTAAAAGTGCTTTTCTTAATGGCTACATAGATGAGGAGGTTTATGTCAAACAACCATCGAGTTTTGAAAATCCAGATTTTCCTAATCATGTTTATAAACTGTCCAAAGCCTTGTACAATCTCAAACAAGCCCATAGAGCATGGTATGATAGGTTAAAAACATTCTTAATTGAAAAGGGGTTTACCATGGGCAAGGTTGATCAAACTCTTTTTGTGCTTAAGCATGGCAATGAATCATTATTCGTTCAAGTGTATGTGGATGATATTATTTTTGGTTGTGCTTCTCATGATCTTGTGTCCAAGTTTTCAGCTATGATGAGTTCAAAATTTGAAATGAGTATGATGGGAGAACTCACGTACTTTTTGGGAATGCAAATCAAGTAAACCAAAGAGGGTACCTTGGTGCAACCTCCTAAGGCGCCTCAACATGGACAAAAGCAAGCATCCTTGGACACCAATGGGAACAGCAACAACACTTGAACTTGATGAAGATGGTGAACCCGTGGATCAAAAAGAATATAGAAGCATGATAGGATCACTTTTGTACCTAACGGCATCAAGACCGGACATACAATTCAGCGTATGTCTTTGTGCACGGTTTCAAGCCTCCCCATGTGCTTCACATCGTCAAGCCGTCAAAAGGATTCTCAGGTACTTACATGGAACTCAAGAATTTGGCATTTTTCTTCCTTCTTCCTCGACCATTACTTTGAAAACTTTTTCGGATGCTGATTTTGGGGGTTATAGGATTGATAGAAAAAGTACTTCTGGTGCTTGTCATTTTTTGGTAATTCACTTGTTGCATGGTCCTCTAGAAAACAAAACTCAGTTGCACAATCCATGGCTGAATCTGAATATGTAGCTGTTGCTAGTGCTTGCTCACAAATTCTTTGGATTGTTCAAACACTTAATGACTCTTGGGTTGAACTACATAGTGTTCTGCTGTTTTGTGATAGCACTGGAACTAAGCACATTGACATTAGGTATCACTTTCTCCATGATAATGTTGAGAAAGGAAACATTGTGCTTCACCATGTAGATACCGAACAACAATTGGCTGACATTTTTACAAAAACTTTTGATTTCACTCGTTTTTGTTTCATTCGTAGTGAAATAGGGGTTATGCATCCTCATGGCTTAAATTGAGGGGGAGTTTTGAAACTTGGAAAGTCTATGTGTGAATCTGAACTTAAAATAATATGAGCATATTATTTCATACATATATGACTTTCTAATTTCTTTTACATGCTGAAAGTTCTTACTACATTACTCTTGTTATACATTTTGTAGTTTTTTCCATGTCTAGTAATTGGTGTAATTACTTACACTAAATCTAGTCAGAGTCAAACTTTCTTGCTCTTTTGAACTTGTTGCATGCTCACATGTGCTTTTAATCATAAAGAATTAATCAAGTAATCAACTCACATATTGAGTTTTTATGAACAAATATAGATTGAGAAAGGATCAAGAGAATATGCATGCATCGCACTTCTTCTTTTGAGATGGCTTATCATTGCACTTAGATATGAACTTGGAAGAAGTTGTGTATGACTAAAACCATGTTCTTAAGCTTTTGATTGTCAAATGACATAGGCTTGGCTTGGTTGGTTAGAATAAGGCAGATGCACATATAATCCCTTGCAAATATCATATGATCTAAATTCGTGCTTTGAAAAATAATAAAATGCAGCAACAAGTGTCATGCTTTCAGGTTTTGAAATAGTTAAGTTCGTGAGATCATGACTTGCTAAATTGGAAATTACATTTGATCTCTAGCATGGCTTACACTACTTTATATATTTTATTGATGTGATAGTGTAAGTTACTTGATAGTATGACTTCGATGAGCTTTGTTTTATTTGTATATGTTATAATATGCTCATAACAATTAAAATTTCTCTTTTCAACCTTGCTAAATACATTGTCAAAGGGGGAGACATAATATGTGAATTTTTAATGATAAGTTTGCAAGGGAGAGAAGTTGACTACACATTGCACATATTCACAATTTTTTTTGGCACGATTCTTCTCATAGGAAGAAATTATTCTGAAAACTTTTCATGGCAATGTTCGGATTTTAAATGGTGTTGCCAATGCATTCATCAAGGGGTAGATTGTGAGACCTATGTGTGTTGAATACATTGGCTTTGATAATAAAGTTTTGAATGATGCCATAACATCTTTTTAGCAAGGTCCGACTTTAGCTCCGTCATGTCTTTGTTAGCTCCGGCATATCTTTGTTAGCTCCGGCATGTCTTTGATAGATCCGACATGTCTTTGTTAAGCTCCGATATGTTTTTGCTAGGTCCGACTTATGTTGGTTAGCTCCGACATGTTTTTCTAGCTCTGGCGCTAGGTTGTACTAGCTTTGGTAAGCTCTGGCACTAGGTTGTACTAGCTTTCGTAAGCTCTGGCGCTAGGTTATACTAGCTTTGGTAAGCTCCGGCTCAAGCTCCGGTTAGTTTTGGCAAGATTCAGAGCTTGATCGCAATGTTCCTGCTTTTACTGTGAAATGTTTCGAACTTGCTTTACATTGTTGGAAAAATTTCTTAGTATTCTTTTGCTTAGTTTTTGGTGCATTTTGGTTGATATGGTCGATATCATTTTGCTATGGTTTGCAACATGCTTATGTGAAGTGCTCACGTAAGATGTTGTAGTTTCAGAACTAACGAGAGTCAAGTTGATGACTTGTGCTCAGAAGTGTTGGTTGTTTATTCATGTGCAGGTGTTGCTTGAGTTCAAGATATGGCTGGTGACGGGATCCATTGAACTAGTCATAGGGAAAAGATGAGGTTCAACAACCAAGTTTGGGAGGAATTGTGGTTGAGTTGATCGGGAGGTCGCGCAACATGTATGAATAAAGAAGAATGCATATGAAGGTACCATGGACGTCGTTGGAAGATGTTTGCACGTGTGCAAGGAGTGCATGGATGTGGCTAAATGGTTCCGAGGCGTGATGAAGAGATGTGGACGTAAATAATTGGTCGGAAAGGTCCAACCGACTAGGTTATGGACTCAGGCTGCGGCTGAGTCGGGTTTGACTCAAATATGGAAAGATCTGAGTTGGTTATGATAGGATTTCGTGTGGGTCACGAATTTGAGTTGTTTTATGAATGTGGGATACATTGCTAAGGTGTTTGAAAGTCTTAAGATTGCTTCTATCTGCATATAGAAGAATCCTTAGCAGTTATGGAAAGTTTTGATTCGTTATTTGAGTAGGATTAGAGTCCTCGTTGAGTTTGGGATGGCCTAAGGGCTGGTTATATAAGTAAGGGAGGCCAGAGCTCATGGTGCACGACTTTGGGGCTGTTCCTCTTGTGTTCTATTGAATAAAATTCGTAGTTGAAAGGAACTTTTATGCCTAGTTCGTCCGACTTGTTTTCTTCACGTCTTTCTCGTCGAGTTTCTGCATAGTGCTACCTTACTTCGGTGGTTTTATCATAACTCGAGTTTTACAGATCCAATTGACGTGATTCCTTTTGTGTTGTCTTCAAAACTTGATTATCTACCATCTATCAAAATTTCACGGTCATTGGATTTGTGGTTTTTGATTTACACGAGTTGCTTTGCAGTATTATAGATCTGTTTTTTACTCGGTAGAATAGATTTATCTTTATTTGATCTTTCAATCGTAACTTGAGTTTCTCTCGACGGATTTGAGTGATTCTTATTGTGTTGTCTTCATGACTTGATTATCTCTGAATCTATCACTTTTGTCACATTGAAACACGTTTAGACTAGTCTCACACACGATTTCTTTAACAGATCGTTTTTCTTCCGAGAGGTTTTCATTGGTTCCGCTGAAAAAGTTTTAATCTACCATTCACCCCCTCTGATAGCTTTTCATGTGCTCTTCGATCCTACAATTAGATTAATCTGTTATACACAGTTTCGCCATTCATCGGTTTGTGAGACCCCAACTTAGCAATCCAGATTGCTTCTACCTTGTTCTAGCTTGTGTTCTTGGTTGCACTTGCAGGTATTAGCCTTTTTTGTGAGGTCAATCGTGTGCAGCACAGTTGATAACCAACGGAGCGGTGGTGTTGTGATTGCACGGGGTTTTTCAGGTTCTACGCGAGAGCCTCGGATCATCAACGTCGAGATCTCCATCAATCGACTTATCCATTACCTTTCAAAAGGTCGGGCCTAAACCTCCTCATCAATTGGTATCATATTTCGAGGTTGTCCCTTAGGTAATTCATCTATCTATTACATTAGTTTTGTTTTTCATACCTAGAGTCTACAAAAAAGCCACAAAAAACTTGTAGTTTAGTATATCTATTCATCACTTTGTCCAAACCACGATTGAGCCATTGAAACTTTGTTATTCAGTTTGGTTTTGTTGAGTTTCTGTCCGTAGTTGAGTCATATTGCTGGTTTAGAAAGTGTTTTTGGTCATAGTTTGAGTTTTGCATTGTGTTGATTCATCCTTTTGAATCACGTTATCACGTCCATATCAGACTCATCTCCGTCCAGTTCGGTATTTTGATCATATCTCACTCATACGAACTCTGATTTTTCTGCTGTTGTACTTTCTGGAAAACTTGAGAAGTTCTCTACAACTTTCATATTCAAAAGTTTACCAAAAAATGAATTTACCATGGTCGAAACTATATTAGATATGAATCTATTCTTTAACTACAATTTCTGAACAGTCTGTATTTCAGGGGCAATATCTCCTGTTGTTTTGGTCTAAACTAGGTCATCCATGTACACAAATTAAAGAGGATAGATAGATCTATAATCTTGCTGTCGAAAAGTTTTAGATTTGGGGCCATAAATGGTGCCTAATTGTCTTTGCAAGACTGAACAGAAAATTTGTGACACACCAACGAGATATCGTTGATTGTTTTGCATTATGTTATTATTTTGCAGCAAATTTTGAGAAACAAGAAAAGAAAAAAAAAAGAAAAAGCAAGTGCAAACCAAGATACAAAAGCCGCACAAAAAAGGAGAAAAAAAGAAAAAAGAAAACAGAAGTGCTTGCATCCTTTGTGTCCTATAGTTTTTGTTTCATGTCTTGCTAGCTTGAACTACTAATAACACATTTAGGCCAGCAACTTTGATAAGTACTTTGGACACTTATTCATCATTACTATCTTATTAAAGTGTTTCTATCCTTGCTACATATAAAGTGCCATCCAAGCTACACTTTACTCTTCAGCAGAATCGATACACCTTTGCAATCATCCCACGCTTCATTGTTTTCATCATACCAGCCGCCGTTTGCCACCTGCAGTGTCGGTAATAACACTTGTAAGAGCGTGGTAAGACACTTGAGAGTGTGTGACTCCACTTCCACTTTGCGATTATCTTTTGTAGTTGATAGGGATAACATATTTTTTGTTGTCTTCTTTTTGCTACTATTAATGTCAGGTAAAAGCTAGAATCATGCATTATATGCTGAGATTATTGACATGATGAAGACGGCGATGGAGTTGCTCGCTAAGAATCAAACACCAACAAAGGTTTCACATGACATTCAAACCATATTTACAACTCCTTCCACATAAAGTAATTACATTCTCTCATCTCTTACTTCTTATGATGGTTTTGGTTACGATGAATATATTGCTTGAGAAATAGAGTTGGATAAAATTTTTGGACAATGTCATATGTGTGAGAGGAGAAATATTAGAAATGTTGCAAGTGCATTAGTAAATTGTGCATTAACTTGGTGGAACAATTTAAATGATTTAGAAAAACCTCAAACATGGAAGGATATGAAAATTTGTATGCGAGAAACTTATATAAATGTAACTAATTGCAAAGATGATGTGCACCAATTTGAGGAGAAATTTCTTGTTGTACATCCTTTTGTGTCTAACATTTTGCAGGACAATATAGAAAATAATATAGATGATGCAAAAGAGAACGAGGCTTTCGACAACACTTGTGAAAATTTAGATGGATCACCTCATAACGCACTCGAAATCACTACTGAAAATCCTAAGGAAAAACATTCTACAAATATAGAAGGTGAAATGTTTTTGGATGTTCTTAATTTTTCCACCAATCATACTATTTAGAGGAGCAACTATTAGAATCGTTTATTTTTACACCATTGTCACATGTTGATTTTTCTGCTGATCATTGCGCTAAGAAAGAGTTGTGTGCTGATAGCTCTATTATACCTATGCGAAATCAAGTTAACGTACTAGATGATTGTGTTTTGGATTCACCTACTTGTGCTGAAATTCATAATTTTATCACTGCTACTGCTGAAAGTGATAAGCTGAAATTGTTGCCTTCTCTAAATATTTTTGGTTATATTAAATTTGATACTCTTTGTGATCTATATATTGTAGATAGGAGATTATTTCCTCAATCTGAATTGTCTTTGTTAAGTAGAAATTTTTTTCATGCTTTAGGGAACTATGAAGATAGTGGTGAATTTATGGTGCATAAAGTTTGCATATGCTCAAACGAGAAATCCCATTTTGTGCAGCCACAACATGGTGAAATGAATGGATGCACTAACGCTAATAATTCTTTGTCAAGTTTTTCTAGTATTTTTTTTCTTGCAGCACGGACAACACTTAATATAGGATCATTGTTCGCTGCGGTTGTTCAATATGGAAAACGCTCATTTTACCCCCCCCCCCCAAAGCAAGCCTCTTTGCTGGACATACGAGCAAGCCAAGGACGGCTTGTCATAAAGAAGGGAAGAATGACAAGATCATGCACATTATAATTGCACAAATAAACATGGCACAATGTTTATTTGTTTGGGATCCTGGCTCAAGTGAATGGTCATGCTTATTTTATGGAGAACATGGAGATGGTGCACTATATAGTCCACCACCTTGGCCTCCTCCTTCGATGCACACAAGAGGATTTGATGGTGTTGCACATATGGACCCACACATGAGAGAAGGTGAACTTGAGTCTAGGACGTCTCCAATTCAAGAAGGGGAGGATGATGAGGACATGACTCCTATGGATATATACAACACTCCATTCAACATACAAGACGCAATCAATAGAATTCACACACACCAATTAATTTCAAAGTGAGCTCGTTCTTATATGTTTACTTATATATTTTTGAGAATAGATTGCTACCTAATGACTTATTTGTGATTAGGATCCATGGATAAGTTCCAGGAGTAATTGGAGGAAGATTGAGGGGCGTGCAGGACCAGATATTACGCTCAAAGAAGATGGAAACCGACCCCAACTCAAATTTGTGTCCAACTCGGAGTCTAGGAGCAATTCATACTAAAACGGATGCCCAGGACGCATACGAACTCCTTTTTGGACGCTCTACATATGAACGGAAAGGGAGAAGATAAAATTTCCAATAGAGCGGGTCCCATGTCAAAATTCATTCGGAGTCGTTGGTAATCGTCGAAAAAAAATCAAGTTCAGAATCTGTCAGGGTGCAGCGCCACCGTATTGGGCCATTGGGCCTTGTATCAAGTCTAAGTCCATTATTTTCATGTCATAGGGTTAGGTCACGACCCCAACATCCCCTTTTATGTCCTCCCACCTATATATACTCCATAGTAGCCGCCATAGACAATTGAGTTTTGCTTAGATTAATAATATCACCGTTCTACGGTTTGTGAAACCCCAACTTCGCGGTTTTAGATCGTGTCTTCTACGTTCTTGCTTGTGTTCTTGATTGCACTTGCAGGGATTAGCCTTCTTGGCTAGGTCAATCGTGTGCAGCACGGTTGATAACCAACGGAGCGGTGGTGTAGTGATTGCAGGGGTTTTCCGGGTTCTACTCGAGAGCCTCGGATCATCAACGTCAAGATCTCTATCAATCGACTCATCCATTACCTTTCGGAAGGTCGGGCATAATACTTCTCATCACCTAGTCCGAGCGGACCAGAGAAGATGTCGCTAAGTCGGTGGCTGCCCGATCCTTTTATAGTCAAAGGCCGGACAACTTACAAGTAGGGTTCAGGGGCCAACAGGTGGCCCCAGGATGACCTTATCCTATAGAAGATCTAAGGCTTCTTGCGTACGCTACCTCTGACTGATCCTTGAAGACTTGCTGTCTTGCCACGTTGGTCACCAGTGGACAAGCGTAGTCGTTGATGATGGTAGGGAATGACCCGTCCAACTTTGTTGTCATCGTAAGATACCCACTTGGCGAAGCGGGGTAGGCCTGTGGCACCTTCACTGTGATATGATTGGACGCAGCGGTACCTGATAGGGGGTGTGTGCTGCATCGTGTGCCTCGGGAAGGTGCGTGCCTTCAATGCATGACTGGATAGGACGTGTCGCCATTTACTCTTCGGCTTCCATGGCCCATTGCGGGCTGTGGGACACACTCCAGCTCTGGATTCCTCCTCGGTGGGAGCAAGGTCCCGAATCTAGAGGGCGCTTGGCGGCTCCAGAGCCCTCTTCGGTGGGAGCAAGGGCCAGGAGCCGTGGGACACGTGGAAGCCCTGGAGCCCTCCTGCGTTGGAGCAAGATCCCGGAGCCAGGCAAAGCGTGGTAGCCCCAAAGCCCTCGTCGGTGGGAGCAAGGGCCCGGTGCCTCTTCTTGCTTGTACGCGGGGGTACCCGGTCTGAATATTACAGACAGTTACATAGGAATATATATATATATATATATATATATAAATATATATATATATACATATCTGAAAATGTTAGTAAGTCATCTATCATGTTTATATAGAACTATAAAGCTAAATCTCATTGAAACTGACTGAAATTCGTAGTGTCGTCGAATGTGTCCTGGCAGTTCAGAATCTGTACATTTGGAGCACAATTTGAAGTTTGTCGAGTATTCACTTATATGAAAGTTTGTAAGGGTGAAGGGTGGCATTTCTGAGGATCTAATATGATGTGCTGCAACATTGTAATTTAAACTTTGTGCATATTATGACTATATCCTCCGTTTAAACTGTGGGCAAAACACCCACTTTTAGGAGAGGTTCTGTCAAAATTGCACCAGAAATATGTCAGCCTTAAACCACCATAAATCTCAAAGCCTTGATGCAATGGAGGAATATGGATAACTGTTGGAAAGGTATGATAGTCAGCTACAACTTTGTTAATTGTCTCATGTCATGAAAATGCCATTTGCATTGTCAAATTCGAGTTTGAGTGCAATATGGTTAAACTGGAATGAATTTCAAACAGGTAATGGGAATTTTTTAGAACAAGGTTGCAACTTTGTTGGTGCACTAAACTACTCGATATTTGACGTACTCTTTATTGTGGGATTGTACATTTGACTCAATTCAAGTCTATGTTCAAAGATGAATCTCCCATTCCTACAAGTGAAGAATGAATTGACATAGTTGGCAATGGTAAACCGTTCGGGTTTCAAATACATGCTATCATTGCTGCTTTAGGACATTGGTTATACCATGTATGCAGTGTATAGGGGCAAAGAAAGAGAAGGAAACAAGATGAAGCTCTTGGGTAGACAGAGAACATTGAGCTGGACATGATTCAAGAACTCAACAACTATCATGACTTGAAGCCCTTCACCTCACTTGGACAATAACATAGCGGCTAAAGAAGTATCACTTGTCTAAAGAGCCCAAGTGATACCTGTTGACGGCTGTTGTATACAAATTTCACCCGTCACTATAACTCAATTATGTGAAGGAAATATCATTTCTTGCACACATCACCTTTCTATTTAACCCATTTCCACTTGTCTTTGGAGAAAGTAGTGCATGCAGGCACTCTATGCAGAATTGAAGTGAGACAAGGGGATGGATCCTATAAAATATCATTCCAGCCAATCAGGCAATGGCACGTGGCACCATATGGATCAAATGGCCCAAAACTGAAGTATCTGAGGCCATCCAACGGTGTAGCACCCATATCAGTCAATGGGAGCCACCTGGAAGTCACCCCGAGGAAGCACACTAGAAATGGTCAACATTTCTTTTCGGCCGACTAGGGGGTTTGACCGAACAATTCCTGGCGCCATACTCGGTCAACTTCCACGTGTTGACTCCCTGTGGTGCCCTGGTCACGATGAGGGCTGATTTGCGCGCTTTTGGTGGCAGAAACCGACCCTTCTCCAAGCTATAAACAGGACCCCACACCCCTCACTTCAACATACACCACTTGAGTATTCATCCATTGTATCTACTACTCTCCATAGGTTTAGAAGAGTATAGGCCGTAGAGAGGAGAGCCTCTAGTCCATAGTCCAAGTAGGAGAGGAGTAGAAGGAGTCTCTTCCCAATTTCCAATTGGGAAAGGTATGACGCTTATATTCCTATTTGTTTATGTGACTTTGTTCTTAATAAAGATGTTATCTTTAGTCTTCCATTGTTCATATACTTGGATTAAGCGTTTCTTGTTTGATTGTGGATTCCATGTATGTGATAGGAGTAGTATTTATGATTATGGTATACCATTATCATTATGTCATCATAAACACTACAAACCCCCACTAGAGTCTAATTAGCTATGATATGATTATGTTAACATGAGTCACTTGTGCTATGAATTAACATTGGTTCGACGATGATTTAGTTCATTGCCTTAGGATGGCTTGTGCCTAGGCTCTTAAGGTAATTACTTAATATGCTAGCATGGTGCTAGGATAGAGAGTAGCGTTGAATGTCTCGTATGCCCATGGATTGAAGAGGTAGACAGTAGGTGGGGATAGCCCTATCAGTTCTTTGTAATCCTCCACGTTTAGCTATGCCACATGCTCTTGGCGGGAGTCGTCCTAGTATTGCTAGGGGTAAACCCATGCCCAATATGTTAATCCACTTAGCATGAGAATTCATAATTGACATGATCATTAGTACCTGACCTAGTCTATGTATATGTACATTAGAAGCATTGTAGGAGTCTCTACCTATTTATTAGGCTAGTCCCTCTTTACCCCATTTATCCCCTTAGGATAGAATGCTCTTGTGTGTGTCACACTACTCCAATTTATCATATATCCATCCTTGCTAGAACCCTACCTAGGCCAACCTAGCCTCTCCATTTGATGATTGTTTTACTTCTATCTAGCCTTCCTTTGGGAGAATATAAATGAAACCCTTTGAGAATACTCTTAGAGGGGAAATGCTACATCGATAGTTTCCGTGCGCTTGCGGATTTACTTGTGTAATCTAAAATCTATCAACAAACACTTCTAGAACCACTGCTAGAGATGAATTGTTAGTAGGGCATAGGAACCGTCAACAATACCCAAGCTAAAAGTATAGGATAAGAGTTCGACTCAAAGAATCTTGAAAGTTTGAATAAGTGAAACACCTCCAATGTTGCCTCATCGATAAGGTTGTTAGAGCTTTTGTCAATTTGAAAAAAGGAAGTAACTTTTAAGGGTAGTGTTGATCAAAGCTTAGGCATGTAATTAACGGAAGGTGATGGAAGATACTAGGATGACACTTAAGGGGGAAAGAGTGCACCCTAGTAATCAAGGTGTTACTCCACCAATGTATTATAGCTAGTTACATCAACACCGTACCAGTGAGTTGGAACTTGACTTTTGAGTACGACATCAACTTATTGGATCAAAGAGGAAAAAAATTATGAACATTCACTAAGGACAAATCTAGTGGCTTTGAACCCAATGCTTAGTGGTACTCAACCATTGAGTTAAGGCAGTTAGTTGATTTTTCATGCTGAAAACTCCAATGCTTCAGCTTATAGGACAAGGAACCATGGATAGGTAGTATGGCTTTAAGATTCTTTAGTGAGGACTTAGGTTGTTAACCATTGCATTGATCAAACAACATCCCTTGTCAACCACCTATTGCAACCTACTAAAGTGGTGTTAGATATTTCTCTTCAAAGGTTACTCTCAATGCCACTTCCGAAGGTAAGTCCACCTCACCTACTTAAGGGTAGACATAGTAGGTTAAGAACACTACAAGATGAGAAACCTGAACCTTTGCTAATACACAGCCATTATTTTTTTCTAAGTGGTGGTTAGAAGGTCTTAGGGAACTTCTTGCTAACACTCTTACCTTGACATCATTGAACTTGGTCGAGACATGAATGTAGCATTTCTAGTTTATCATCTTTCATGACCAAGTTACTCGATTCTTGTATTTTTTGGTGATACTTCTTATCGTGTTTGAATTGGCTTACCTATTTTTGTTCAAGTCATAAAAGAGAATGCATCATACCTCATTCATCTTTACTCAGGATTGCATTGCAGATGCACGACTGAAAGTGCATCTGGGCATCCCTTGGGGTTTTGGTGGATTTATGACAAGCAAATGAGATCCTAACTAAATTTTTGAGATGAGCGCAGGTTTTAATGAAATTATGAAAAAAGCGCAAAAAAAGGGAGAGTGAGGAATCAAGTTGAAAGGAGCTCAAGAAATGATTATAATACTTTTTGTTGAGTGTGTTGGAGAAACACAACCCAAGAGCTCAAGAAAATTTTAATCACTCTCACTGCACAAAGTTATACAGGTCCGGAATAGTCTGATGTAACCCGGACTAGTCTGATTCCTCTCTGTCCAGAGTCGGACAAGTCCTCCCAGAGCGGACATGTATGCACAGTCCAGTTTTCTCAGACCGGACTAGTGTGATATCACCACAGACTAGTTCGATATCTTTTTGACTAAGATCGGACTAGTCCTCCACAGTGCGGACTAGTCCTCAACACTTCAATGTTTGCACAAAGTCAGAAAAGTCCGATATCACAACGGACTAGTCCGATAACTTTCTGACCTAAATCGGACAAGTCCGATATATGCACGGATTAGTCCGAAAAACCTTCTGACTAAAATCGGACAAATCCTCCAAGTTCGGACTTGTCCTCAATTCACTAAGGGTTTCACCACAGCCAAACTAGTTCGATATGTGTCGGACTAGTCCGAACATTTCTAGAGACAAAAACGGACTAGTCCGCCTCTAGCCGGACAAGTCCGATAATTCAGGACACTTAGGGTTTCCCACACACGGCACACCAGACTAGTCCGGAGTCCACCACGGAATAGTCTGGACTTTGAAAACCCCAACAGTAACCTTAGGAAACCATAGTATAAATAGTACACGACCCCTAATCAATATTGTCGGTACCCTAAAAACCATACACCCCCTGAGGTTACAAAGATCTCAAGGGAAGGACGTCTACTCAAATTGAAGACCCTCGGAGGCCCACTTGTCAGACATAACCGGACCTGCTTCTCCAACATGGTTAACCCCTAGGTTGCCACGTGTACTACCAGACCGGAGCTACTACCCACAAGGGTGAAGCTCCGGGCTAGGTATCGAAACGGCACCTCCGGACTTAACCCCTGACCGAGAGAAGCTACGGACCTGACACGTGCCAGGCCACCCCGGAGCTTCCCGCTTCCCACAAGCAAGCTCCGGAGCTGCCACGTGTCCAAACGTCGGAGCTGGCCGCCTCAAACCTCCGGAAGACATTGTAACGACTCCGGATCTTCAAAGGATAGCCGCGGACTTCAAGACCCGATTAATTGTCATTAATTCCATGTTAATGACACTTAATCGGACAATCTTAACACCTGTAACGGCACTGTCGGAGCCCGTTACAGGGTTATTAACAACAATTAATCGTGTATCAATACTAGTAACCGCCGGGGCCACATGTCGGGCCAGGCTAACTTGTAACGGTTTGTCCTTGTACTATAAAAGGACAGACCGACGATACACGGAGAAGAGAGAAGGCTCTCGAACGCTCTCAGGCACACACGCATTGACGTGAGCTTTCATACATAAACTAATACAACACCACACACCCGTGGAGTAGGGTATTACGCTCAGGCGGCCCGAACCACGTAAACCACTGTGTCTCTCGTGTCCAATCGTGATTCACCTTCTTAAGTCTCCGCGCGCCCACACCGAACTACAAACTCCTTCAACACTTTAGTAGTGTCAGGAGATCTGCCGACTCCAACAGTCGACAGTTGGCGCGCCAGGAAGGGGTGCCTGAGATTTTCAAGAATGGTGAATTCTGCGGCTGGATCATCCAACGGGCAACTTGCTGCTCAGGCTGTCGGGGGCAATCCCTCCAACATGCAGCCACCAGCAGGAGCCTCAGCACTAGTAGGAGTCACACTCCCACCACCACCATCTTCTCCGGCAAAACGTGCCGGGCAACATGATGGTGCGCCGGCGTCACATACTGCGCCGGCAAGTCATGACAACCCAGAACACGCGCTCCATGCAGCGCGTGCTCTTCTCAAGCGACCACCACCTCCGGATGCATCTCGAGATGCCATGGAGCAATGGAGGGCTGATGTTGAGCATTTGGTCGCAGCAGCGGCCGAACGCCTCAACAACCAGGGTCCTCCTCCTTCAGGGCGAGCCCCGTCGCAGCGACGGACGTTGTCTGGAAGACTTGGTCCGCATGTCTCCAACAACCAAAGACGAGCTGCGTCACAGCAAGTGACGTCGTTGCCCTCTGGGGCACGACGCACCCATACGGTATCTTGGATTTCGACACATGACCTCCGGGCGGAGCTTGATCGCCGATACCGCCAACAGGATGGCCGTGTCCATATCGAGTGAGCTCGAGAAAGACGGGATGCTCAAGACCTTTCTACTCTTGAAGGAGTAGGAGGAGGCTGTTCCGCCCTAGCCATGCACCTGCGCATGGTTAGATGGCCACAGAAGTTCCGGCCACACTTGCCGGAAAAATTCGACGGGACTGTCAACCCCGTAGAATTTCTGCAGATATACTCCACTGCAATCTTAGCAGCTGGAGGAAACGAGGCCGTAATGGCCAACTACTTTCCAGTGGCCTTAACTGGGACCGCCAGGTCCTGGTTTATGAGCCTTCCACCCAACTCTATCGACAGTTGGGAGGAGCTGTGCCGTCAGTTCACTGCCAACTTCGGGAGTTCATACACCCGACCGGGCACTGAACTAGACCTTTTTGCGGTCGTGCAAAAAGGGGGAGAATCTTTGCGGTCATTCATTCAGAGGTTCTCTCAGGTACGCAACACAATCCCTTCTATCTCAAGCGCTTCTGTCATTGTGGCATTCAGACAGGGTGTACGAGACAAGAAGATGTTGGAGAAGCTGGCGATCAAAGAGATCACCAGCGTCACGGAGCTCTTCAGCTTGGCAGACAAATGTGCCAGAGCTGCAGAGGGCCGTGAAATGCACTCCAAACCAGCCTTGGAGGATCACAAAAAATCCTCCAAAGAAGAAGCCGCTACCTCCGGGAGTGGCAAGAAGAAAAAGAAGACCAACGGCAAGAAGAAGTCGTCGGCCGGCACATCCAACGTTGCAGCCACTGCAACTCCTGGTGGCCGGGGGCCACACCCCGAGAAGCGACCTCGACCGTCTTCCGAAGACGGCGACAAATCCAAAATGTGGTGCCCCATTCACAAAACGGGCAGCCACAGGCTGGAAGACTGCCGGGAGGTCCAAAACCTTGCCGAGCGCTACAACAAGCGCCGGGAAGGGTCTCCTTTCCGACAGAGGGAGGGAAAACAGAAGGTTGACGAAGCTCCGGCTGAAGAGGAGTTAGGGTTTCAGGACCCCAAAAAGGTCCTGAAACCGTCTACACCTCCGTCGACGATGACTCTGACGTCTCTGACAACGAGCGTCGGAAAACCATGAACACCATCTTTGGTGGATCATGGGACATCACTTCTCGTCGTGTCATCAAGACTATGCGGCGGGATATTGCTGCTGTAGCTCCTACAGCTAGACCGGAGCCACATCGAAAGTGGATGGACACACCCATCACTTTTGATGCTTCGGACTGTCCTCGAAGCATGGTCGGAGCTGGCCAATTACCCTTGATGGTATCTCCCACCATCAACAACATCCAAGTCCATCATGTTATGGTGGATGGAGGTTCGGGGCTGAACCTTATAAGCTTTGAAGCTTTTACCAGACTTCAGCTTCGACCTTCGGATCTTCAGCCCTCTCGACCATTCTCCGGAGTAGGTCCGGGGGTCATTACCCCACTCGGAGCTATAATTCTCCCCGTTACCTTCGGGACACGGGAGAAGTACTGCACCGAGAAGTTGGTCTTCGACGTCGCTCAGATCAACTTACCATTCAACGCCATCTTGGGTAGACCTGCCCTATACAAATTTATGGCAGCTGCTCATTATGGATACTTGGTGTTGAAGATGCCAACACCAGCAGGCTTTCTCCGGATTCGTGGAGATCGCACCGCCGGAGTAACTGCTCTGGAGGAGCTCCATGCACTCACCACTGCGCAAGAGGAGGACTCCAGACAGGGGCAAGCTCCAAAACCTCCGAGCATTCGGCAACGAGGCTCAACCTCTGCTCCCCGTGTGCAACCAAGCGGCGACACCGACATCCCCGTCAAAGTCGTCCAAATTGGTTCCGATGTCACTCAAACCACCCGCATATCGGGTGGGTTGAATGACAAATAGGAACTCGCGCTCATCACTTTCCTCCGGGCTAACGTTGACGTATTTGCTTGGCAACCGTCACAAATGCCTGGGATCCCCAGGGAAGTGATTGAGCACAATCTGAAGATTTACCCTGATGCTCGGCCTGTGCATCAGAAACCTCGGAAGCAATCTGTAGGGCGACAGAACTTCATCCGACAAGAAGTGAAGAAGTTGCTCGAAGCCGGATTTATCCGAGAAGTCTTCCATCCAAAATGGCTGGCGAACCCAGTCGTTGTGCCCAAGGCCGGCGGGAAACTTCGGATGTGCATCGACTACACCACACTGAATAAGGCATGTCCAAAAGATCCATTACCACTACCTAGAATAGATCAGATAGTGGATTCCACCTCCGGGTGCGAGTTACTGTGTTTTCTAGACGCATATTCTGGATATCATCAAATCAGGATGTCTATGGAGGATGAAGAGCATACTTCATTCATCACAGTGGATGGATTGTATTGTTACACAGCCATGCCGTTTGGTCTCAAGAATGCAGCTTCAACTTTTGTACGAGCTATGTACAAAACTTTCGAAGAACTCATCAGAGACATAGTGGAAGTGTACGTCGATGACATCGTGGTCAAAGTCAAGAACAAGGAGTCCCTCTTGGACACCTTGCAGGCTGTCTTCGACAAGCTGCGGGCCACCTGCACGAAGCTAAACCCAGACAAGTGCGTCTTCGGGGTTAGTTCCGGAAAGCTTCTTGGTTTCCTGCTAAGTCACCGGGGCATAGAGGCTAATCCGGCGAAGATAAAAGCCATTGAAGACATGCGGCCACCAACCCGCATCAAAGACGTCCAAAAATTAACTGGATGTCTAGCAGCCCTCAGCCGGTTCATTTCAAGACTGGCGGAAAGAGCACTTCCCTTCTTCAAGTTACTGAGGAAGTCCGGACCATTCCAATGGTCTGAAGAAGCAGAGAAGGCATTCCAGGAGCTGAAACAGTTCCTCACCAACCTACCAGTCCTGGTAGCTCCGAACCCTGGTGAGCCTTTGTTGCTTTACATTTCAGCTACTGACGAAGTCGTCAGTATGGTTCTGGTTGCGGAGAGACCGGAACTACCCAATACTCAGGAATCCAGACCCCTTCAGGAGGGTCCGGAGGTTCCTGAAAGCGGGTATGGGTCCCAGCTCCCAGACTCAAACCCACAAGAAGCCACTTCAGAGGACCCGGACCCCTCTAAGAGGGTCCAGGTCATTTCTGAAGAAGCTCCGGGTTCCTCCACCCAGAACCCGGAGGTCCCCGAAGAGAGTCTGGACCCCTCCGAGAGGGTCCGGATCAATGAAGAGGAAGCTCCGGACCCCTCCGGGAGGGTCCGGACCATTCAACGCCCGGTATACTTCATCAGTGAAGTGTTACATGATGCCAAGACTCGATACCTAGAGGTGCATAAACTGCTTTATGCAGTTCTTATTGCCTCAAGGAAGCTTCGACACTATTTCCAAGCTCACAAAGTCTCGGTGGTGACCTCATATCCACTTCGAGCGATCCTGCATAATCCCAATTCAACTAGGAATATTGCAAAGTGGGCAGCGGAATTGGCTGAATTCGATCTTGAATTCATTCCGAGACAAGCAATCAAGAGTCAAGCGTTGGCAGATTTCGTTGCAGAATGGACTCCCTCTCCATTAAACCCTGGGGGCCCCAGCGAGCAGAAGACGGAACCTCAAGTTCCAACCTTCACTAAGCCTCACTGGACCCTTTACTTCGACGACTCCATGTAGAAGCAGGGAGCCGGAGCTGGAATCCTTCTCCTCGCACCAACTGGGGAGAAGGTGAAATACATGGTACACCTTGACTTCAAGGCAACCAACAACATGGCGGAGTATGAAGCACTCATCTATGGATTAAAGGTGGCACTATCATACGGTGTCAAGCAATTGCTGGTCAAAGGAGATTCACAACTCGTCATCAAGCAGGTGAAGGGTGAATGCTCCTGCAATAATCTCCAGCTGGCTGCTTACCTCCTTGAAGTCCAGAGGATTCAGAAGGACTTCGAAGTCCTAGACCTTCACCATGTTCAGCGTGCTCACAACGCTGAGCTGACGAACTCTCGACCAAGGCGTCAACTGGAGCTCCGGCTCCTGATGGAACCTTTGTCCGGAGGTTGTCAAAACCCACAGTTCAGCCTTCCGAACTAAACGAAGGGGGCGAGATCAGCATCCCGAAGCTGACGGTCCCGATGGCCCTGTTACCATGGCAGCCATCAAGGGTCGTAGGTGCTGCCGGAAGCTCCGAGCAACCCAGCACGCAAGACTCAAATGCTCAAGTCAGTTCCGATGCATGGATCTCGGAGATCCGGAGCTACTTGAAAGACAACATCCTTCCTGACGATGATGTATCCGCTGATCGGGTAGTCAGATTGGCTAAAAGATACACGTTGGTAGAAGGGGATCTCTACCGGCGCGGTGCCAACGGCATCCTAATGCGGTGCATCACAAGGGAAGAAGGCTGCAAGCTCCTCGCAGAAATCCATGGAGGCGAGTGTGGGAACCACGCATCTTCCCGCACGCTGGTCGGAAAAGCCTTTCGGCACGGCTTCTACTGGCCTACAGCGCTCCAGGATGCCACTGGGCTGGTGAAGAAATGCAAAGCATGCCAATTTCATGCAAAGCAAATTCATACACCTGCTCAGTCCTTACAAATGATACCTCCCACATGGCCTTTCGCTGTGTGGGGGATGGACATCTTGGGACCCTTCCCTAGAGCCGTCGGAGGTTACAAGTTCCTGTACGTCGCCATCAACAAGTTCACCAAGTGGCTGGAAGCAACTCCTGTTGTGACGATCAACAAACAATCTGCAATCAATTTTCTACAATCCATCGTGAGCAGATTCGGAGTCCCAAATAAGATCATCACTGATAATGGGACTCAATTCACAAGCTCCGCATTTCAAGGATATTGCGAAGACCTCGGCATACAAGTTTGCTACGCTTCCGTAGCTCATCCTGCCAGCAATGGACAAGCCGAGAGAGCAAATGCAGACATCCTTAAAGGACTCAAAACACGCACTTATGAGCGCTTGAAAAAGCACGGAGCCGATTGGATCGAAGAGCTTCCGCCCACTCTATGGGCCAACAGGACTTCTCCAAGTCGGGCAACCGGAGAAACACCCTTCTTTCTGGTGTACGGAGCTGAAGCGATCCTTCCTCCAGAAATCACCTTGGGTTCCCTCCGAGTCCGGACCTTCGACGAAGCCGCGCAGGACCAGCTCCGGCGCGAAGACCTAGACCTCCTCGAGGAGGGAAGGTGCCAAGCAGCTGTTCGGAATGCCCGATACCGCCAAGCTCTACGGCGCTATCACCAGCGGCATGTACACAACCAACAGCTCGAGGAAGGCGATCTGGTGCTACAGAGAATACTATCCAGAGAAGGGCAAAACAAACTCTCCCCCGGCTGGGAAGGGCCCTTTCGAGTGATCAAAGTATCCTGTCCCGGAAGCGTTCGCTTGGCTACCGAGGATGGGACACCTCTCCCAAATCCTTGGAACATCGAGCACCTCCGTAAGTTCTACACTTAATTCCACGGAGGTGAGTCTTAAGTAACTTGAAATGTATGTTATAGAGTCATTGTACAGAGTTGGGTAGTTCCTCCGGGAGAGCAGCCGGACCTTTCCCGAAAGGTTTGAAAAGCTCATGCAACACTTGACACAGTCTCCGGACTAAAAGTGTGGCTAACTACCCTGGGTCAAATGAGAAACCAAACACACTTAGCCTGGTTCCGTACCCTAAGAGTGTACTTGTTTCCCCTGTACCCCGGACCTATAATGAAAGACATCTTCATGTGAAATAGACTCCACGTGCATTCATTTTTGCATAGGCTCGACATTTTTATTTTTCTCTTTCTTGTCTATAACAGAAACGTGCAATTCTTAAGAAGTTCTAGTTTGACCGGTTTACATACGATTCGAGTTGAATTGTCAGATTTTTTGGATTTAAATATCGTCTGTGGCCAACTCGCCTGAAAGCCGCCAAGCCATTCTAGGGCCGGAGTGCGCTATCGACTTAGCCTGGTCAAGCACCCTAAGTACGCCACTCTACCTACATCCCGGCAGGCCAAAGTAAGGTGGGTCCATGGACAATTGGATCTAAAAGAAAAGACAATTCATCCAGTCATATTAAAAATCGTGTTCAACTTAAAATTTTCTTGAGAACCGTAAGCCGCGACGAAGTTATAGACAAGGAACGAATTTTACTATTTTTCTTGGCTTAAGTGTGCAGGAAAAATGAACCCTACGTTGATGGAGAAAAACCGGAGCTAACCAAGCTCCGACTCCCACCAGGGCGTCAACCGTCGGCGTTGACTAAAAGATGGTGAGAAGACCCCATCACTGGAGTCTGTTGCCAACAAACCAAGTGTGGCAAAGGTCATTGCCGGAGCTGCTAAGCTCCAACACCTTGGAGTATTAACTACCGACGCTCAACGTGTTGATAGAGGCTATTGCCGGAGGTACTAAGCTCCAGCGATGGACAGTGCCGGAGCTTCTAAGCTCCGACAACTTCAGGGGACCTTCACTATCAAAAACTTCGGACCTAAATTCCACAAGTTCGAAGCAAATTTGTCTTCAACAAAACTCAACATCCTTTTGGAACATGTCCACAATCAAATTGTGCACATCTACCAGGGGGCCAAGTGAAGATAAAGATGTTGAAGACAAAAAAAAATGAAATTCGCAAAAAATTGGGGATTTCATTTCATCTGAAGACCGGAGATTACATCTGGAGACAAGGGATTACAAAATTGAGGAAGAAGAGAAGATACAAGTAAAGGCTAAAAGAGACGGTCCTAGACCCTATGGAAGAACTCGGCGACCTTCTGGGCGACCTCCGACATGCAGGCTCGGGTAGCTTCGCCTTCTCCTTCGACGGGGCCTTCAAGCACCGGGTCCAGAGGAAATCGAGGGTTCCGGCTGGTGTAGCACGTCAACACATATTCTGTGACGTTCCTAGCCAGGGATTGTCCCTCGACCTCCAGCTGGTCCGCGATGACGTCGCCCACCTTGGAGAGCTTGCTGCCTGCGGCGCTCAACGCTTGCAACGCAAGGTCCGGCTCCGGCTCCGGATCATCCGGGTGCACGGGGCTGAAACCCATCGGCGTCAGCGCGTCGTCGGCCTTGCCCAGGAACTCCCAAATCTGCAGGGAGTCCGCCTTCCTCAAGTTCTTCTTCTCTTCCAGGGATCTCCGGGCCGCCGTCAGCTCCGAATTCTCGCGGGTGAGGCGCTCAACTTCTTTGGCGTTTTAATGGATCTTCGCAGCAACCCGCTTCTCAAGTCTTCCGAGCTCCTCCTCCCGGAGGTGGATCTTGTTCCGGCGGTCGACCAGGTCCTTCTCCCTAGCCTCCACTTTCTTCTCCCGGGCAACAAGGGCACACTCGTATTCGTAGAGTTCCTGCCCCCGCACCCAGGTCTTCTCCTCTTCCTCGAGGCAGCGCTCTTCCAATTTCTTAGTGCGCTCCTCGAGGCCCTTGTCCGCCAGAGCTGTTTTCTCGGCGAGCTCTTCTTCCCGTCGCAAGACGTCATCCCGTAGCTCTAGGAGTTTTTGCTCCTCGTCCTCGAGCCGTCTTTCCCTCCCTTCAAGTGCCTCTCGGCGCTTGATGAGTGCGGTTATGATGGCCTCGAGCTGATCAAACCGAGCATTGGCCGCGTCGTTAGCAGCCTTAGCTCGGTCATGGAACTCCCGGGATTGAGCATCGAGGGCGTGAGTCATGCTCTCCCTCTCGTCCAGCAGCTTATCCCAGAGCTCCAGGCGGATCTTCTCCCGCTTGATCCACTCCTTGTCATCCGCAAGCCTCGACTGCGCCAGCTTAGTCTCGAAGTGGAGCCGATTACGCCACTGCCTAAGGGTTTGGCGCTCCTCTTCAAGAGCCTTGTTGTCGTGGAAGAAGGCCAGTTGGACCTGACGTAGACTGGAGCAGGCGTTGTCGATGGACATCGACAGCGAGATGGGCTCCGGACCTGCTGGGATCTCTTCCGCTGGTTCCAGCGGGTCTTCACATACAAAAATTGGGTCCCACTCTACGAGAGTGGAACCCCGAGCTTCCAAAGCGCTAGGGCCTTCCTCCAGGACGGCCTCAGTCGCCATCGAAGGAGGTCCCGCCACCAAGTCTTCATTCGCCCCCTCAGGCGGGGGGCCGGCGACTTCGTTCAGGCACTCTGGCTCTGCCACAGGTACCATCGACGTCGTCGCCTCCGGAGCAGGAGCAGCTACTGGCTCCGGCCGGGAAACCTCTTCTGAGGGAGGCTCAAGCTCCCTCGCCTCTTTAACCGCCGGCTCTATGACCGGCGCTCCAACAATCACCGGCTCTGCGGCTGGAGCTTCGGAAGTAACCGGCTCAACTGCCGGAAATACTTCGACTTCCGGCTCGCATGCCGGGGCTTCAGCCACCTCCGGCTCAATCACCGGGGCTTCAACACTTTCCGGCTTCGAAGCCGGGACTGCTACTTCCTCCGACTCAACAGCCGGAGCTTCTACTACTGCAGCACCAGGACCCGGAGCTTCCACTTCCGGGACGGGTGCCGCTGGCGCATCTTCATTCCCGTGGTCCGGCGGTACCACGGGAACTTCTGGAGACGAGTCGAGGTCCATGACCACGACAGCCGGCGCCGGAGCTGTCACAACCTCCGCTTGGGGCGGCACCGGGACTGGAGCAGAAGCCCCCGCAGCCTCAGACACTGTGGCTGAGGGTGGAGCTTCACTCCCCTTCTTGGGAACGCTGCAGATGAAGAACGAAGAAATTGAGCAAACAGATGCTACAATTAAAAAGTTAATCGAGGTAAAAAAGAAAAATTACCTTGGGAGGCTCCCGCACCAGCTTGTGCGGAACCTCTTTCCTGGACGATCCGGGCTGGCCACGGTCGGCGTAGGAGCTCCGGGAGGACTCCCAGGACTTGCCACAGCCGCGGGCGTTTCTCGGGTCGGAGCTCTCCTTGATCGGGAGGAACTCCTGGACCTGGAGGCCCTCACCGCTCCAGATGCCGGAGTCGCGCGCCCGGAGCTAGCACCACAGGAGGGATCCACCACGGGGACAGTCGCACTCCGGGAGGATCCCACCGCCGGAACAGTAACGTTCCGGAAGGACCCCACCACGGGGACAGTCGCCACGGCGGCAGAGGATCTTCCTTCCTGAGGAGGGGGAACCGGGGGGGAAGTGGCAGGCCCGATGGACCTTCCGTCAGCATGTCGCAGCTTCCTCTTCCGGCTCTCCGGCTCCTCCGCCAGCTCCTTGCCCTTGCCGATGACCTCAGCTCTTGGCTGTGGGACAGGGGCGGAGCCGTCTTCGGACAACCTGGGGATCGCCAACTGGGTGGTTGATCTTCTCTCGACGACACCAAGGTCGTCAAGCGCGGGCATCGTCCGCCGGAGCTCCCTGCTGAACTCAACTTCCACATTCAGAGGGAGGAAGGCCGGCAGCGGAGTCAAGTAATCTCCGTCAACGTCGATGTCGTGCTGGAATTTCTTGTGGTGAAACTCCAAGGTCTTCCCCACCATGCTGGACTTCAACCCGGTCTCAACCCGGTCCTCGTCCATCACGTTGTTGAGGGCCCAGGCGAGCTTCTCCCTCCTCTTCAGCGGCGCCCACCTGTTGGACAGGAAGTTGCAGAACACCGCCTGGGGAGTCAATCCTCCCTCCACACATTGGCGGATCCTGGTAAGGACAGGGTCGAAAGCTTCCGCCAGCACCGGAACTTCGCTCCATACCGACGTGTCAATGCCGGGCAGACCGTCTGGCAACTCCAACCGCTCATGCTCCTCCACCCGGACGACTATCCAATCTTTCTTCCAGTCATCCCACTTCCCGGAAGGGAATGACCGGAGGTACTTGAATGGGCACTTCTTGCGCTTCACGAAGTAGTAGAAGCCAAGATACTCATTGCTTCGGCCGGTGGTGTGGACGGTGAAGAAGGTTCGGAAGAGCTCGATGCAGGGAGGGATGCCCACCCACATCTCGCAGAAGTGGACAAAGATGGACACAAGGAGAATGGAGTGAGGGCCAAGGTGGTACAACTGCAGACCATAGAAGTCCAGCAGCATCAAGAAGAAAGAAGAAAACGGTGGGATCAGCCCCACCATGGCGTACGAGGAAAAGTACACCATCTCGCCAGCGTGCTCCTTTTCAAAGGGGAGCTCTCCGCCGGCGCGGACCGAGCGGTTGAAGAAGTCCGAAGACCACCCCATGAGGGCCCGGACCTTCTTCAGATCGCTGTCAGTCTTCAAGCGACTCTCACGCAGACCCAACTCCATCGCAGCACAGCTAGGCAAGAGAAGAGGAGCAAAGTACGAGTTGGGAGTTTGAGCGCAAGAACAGATGGGAAGCGTAAAGAACTCCCGACGATGCGCTTTCCTTCTTAAGTAAGCCCTCGCAACGCTTGGATGGAAACTGCAGGGGAGTCAAGGATACTACTCAAGAATTCAACCCTGCCGATGACAAGAGGGCCCGGGACCACCCTGACGATCAAGTCGAGGCTCTTACCCAGGCGAACAGTTGTCATCACGAGGCGGGAAACCCAAAGGCGGCGACCTGACAAGGCGCACGGAACCGATACGGTTTTCGTATCGGGAACCGGCGACCTTCAATTGCGAGAGATCCGCACGTCAAAGATCTTATCTGCCGCCTGAGGTGCACCACGCGTCGGGATTTAACCGTAAAGCCCCGCCAACGGCACCTCCGAAGACCCTTGAAGACCCAGTTCAAGAGTCGCGAGTATGGACCCACCTCCGACGGAATGACTTCACCCCGGTGACTTTCCCCGGAGGTAGGTCCAGGGGGCCACTGTCGGTACCCAAAAAACCATACACCCCCTGAGGTTACAAAGATCTCAAGGGAAGGACGTCTACTCAAATTGAAGACCCTCGGAGGCCCACTTGTCAGACATAACCGGACCTGCTTCTCCAACATGGTTAACCCCTAGGTTGCCACCTGTACTGCCAGACCGGAGCTACTACCCACAAGGGTGAAGCTCTAGGCTAGGTACCGAAACGGCACCTCCGGACTTAACCCCTGACCGAGAGAAGCTCCGGACCTGACACGTGCCAGGCCACCCCGGAGCTTCCCGCTTCCCACAAGCAAGCTTCGGAGCTGCCACGTGTCCAAACGTCGGAGCTGGCCGCCTCAAACCTTCGGAAGACATTGTAACGACTCCGGATCTTCAAAGGATAGCCGCGGACTTCAAGACCCGATTAATTGTCATTAATTCCATGTTAATGACACTTAATCGGACAATCTTAACACCTGTAACGGCACTGTCGGAGCCCGTTACAGGGTTATTAACAACAATTAATCGTGTATCAATACTAGTAACCGCCGGGGCCACATGTCGGGCCAGGCTAACTTGTAACGGTTTGTCCTTGTACTATAAAAGGACAGACCGACGATACACGGAGAAGAGAGAAGGCTCTCGAACGCTCTCAGGCACACACGCATTGACGTGAGATTTCATACATAAACTAATACAACACCACACACCCGTGGAGTAGGGTATTACGCTCAGGCGGCCCGAACCACGTAAACCACTGTGTCTCTCGTGTCCAATCGTGATTCACCTTCTTGAGTCTCCGCGCGCCCACACCGAACTACAAACTCCTTCAACACTTTAGTAGTGTCAGGAGATCTGCCGACTCCAACAGTCGACAAATATCTCTCGACCCCCTGCGCTGTCACACCCTCCAAGAGCCAAGAAAATACGTCTCTCCATTCAATCCAACGCAAGAAAGATCAAATCCTTGAGGATTAACTTTAGATCAACGGAAAGACATGATTCTTCATGTTTTGAGCTCTTGGGTTTGATTCTCTCGCACACTCTTGTTCTTTATTGCATATAATTCAAGTGTGTTGGTGGTGTATTCAGTTGTAAATCTGGTAGAGCCCTCAACTTGTGAGAAGGCCCCTTGAACTTGGTGATTGGCCCTTTGTGATTAGTGGAAGAGAATCAGCCTCTGTGGCGATTCGACGAGGGTAGGGTTGGTGAAGACCTGGTCCTTTCGTGGGCTCCTCAATGTGGATGTAGGTTGGTGAAGACCCGGCCCTTTCATGGGCTCCTCAATGTGGATGTAGGTTGCCTTCATGGGAATCAACCACGGGATAAAAATCTTGTGTCTTCACTTTGTGCTTATTGTTCATTGCATCTAGGGTTTAATTGATCTTAGACAAATTACGTCAAAACATGAAACTAAGGTTACCTTGTGCTATCTTCAGTTAAATTGAAGCAACATATTCTAGTTACATCTTAATTTCCGTTGCGTAGAGTACTTGGATCGAGATCATTGATCAAACTTGATCGATCTAGTCCGCACGCACCGAACTAGTCCGCACACTACCGCACTAGTCAGATTTATCGATATTTGATCAAGTTGTTTAGTGTTGTAGGCTCTGACAAAAGATCGAAAAGGCCTATTCACCCCCCCTGTAGGCCACATTCAAATGGTATCAGAGCGGGACTCCTCAAAAAGAAACTAATCGCTGAAATAGAAAATGTTAGACATGAAGGATGTGCACAAGGGTCTCAACCAAGAGAAAGTTAAAGATGAAAAGGCCCAGAAATTGGAGAAGCTCATCGACACCATTCACGACATCGAGGATGATGATGAGGAGATGCTTGAACTCAAGGTGCTCCTAAGGGAGAAAGCTTTCCCCAAAGTAAAGATGAAGATCGAAGATGAAAAGAAGAAGAAGGGGAGTAGTCACACCGACTACTCCCGATGTGCTTTTAATTATGATCGCTTGAATTCTAACAACAACCATTACTTGTCAATCCCTGTAGGAAAAGCTCCATACTTTGATGGCAATGATTATTCAATGTGGAGGCAAAATATGAAAATGCATTTAATCTTACTTAACCCCAGCTTGTGGCATATAGTGTGTACATTAATAGATATCCCAGACGACGAGGAAGGGCTCCCCGACCACGTGTTCAAACTGCGTAAGGCTCTCTACGGCCTCAAACAAGCTCCTAGAGCTTGGTATGAGTGTCTTAGATATTTCTTAATTGAAAATGGTTTTAAAATTTGTAAAGTAGATTATACTTTGTTTACAAAGCACTTTGACAATGATCTTTTTATTTATCAAATTTATGTTGATGACATTATCTTTGGTTCAACTAAAAAATCCTTTTGTGAAGAATTTAGTAAGATTATGACATATAGGTTCGAGATTGTAACACCCCAGCCACTATGGGCCTGGCGGTCGTTACTTTTGCAACTCTCTAGGATCACAGACTAGCCCCACAAACCGACACTAGTCTTTTCTGCGCATTTTGTCCTCACTTGTGCGCACCCAGAAAAACTTCCGATATGTCACCCATCCGTAAATTGCTCTGGGCCAAACACGCTTAACATCAGAGCTCTTTGCAGGTGGGCTTCTGGAAAAAGAAGGTATACATTGGTGGTATGAGTATATTATAAATCCTATTAAGCCTTGAGTTAGGATGTCACAATCCACCCCCCTTAGAAGAACGACGTCCTCGTCGGTCAACTCCCAAGCCAGGAACGTCTCCTCTTGGCCACATCCATACGTTCAGTACTGTCATACATACCATACCGTGTTCCCCCTAGAGGACCCACACGTCATGCATACGTACCCATGTCTCTGACCCGTACACACCTGTGAAACCGCAAGGGTCGGCTCTGAGACAATTTTTAACACCCCAACCACTACAGGCGTTTCGGGGAAACACGACAGGCAGTCACAATAATAATATATATGAAAGTAAATGCATACGACTCTGGTGTGAGTCACCCTCGAGCGATGTCACGTCTCGAAGTACATGGATGTACCACGTCTGTACAACAAAGTCTCCCGCACGAACCGTCTTATACACGCTCGGGCATACGTGTTTCGCACGCTCCCATAGAACATGAATAGTTCTTGAGATGCATACTATCTGGTTATTCACCACCTGACGGGGGCTCCCACTAACTTTGAAGCACGCTGGGGTACCGCGTGTCATATGTTCTCAGAAACATGGAAAGTTTCAAAGACTCATATTAACATTTCCGTGCCAAGCCACGAAAATAACACATACCACTCCTCGTATGCTGGGCTTACCGAGATTGATCTGCTCTCTCTGGCGTACCTTACTCTTACCTGACGTTGGAGCGTTGTTACAAAATTAATAACACATAGTTAGTTTACCACCTTTATATCATACACTGATAATACTCCTTATATGGGCATATAGCTAATTCCTCACTCAATAATCCTAAGTTTTGAAAATATGCTCTTTTCAAGCACACTATTCCCAATGATGCTCGGATACCATGCTGTGGGGACTGGAATCCCGACATCCAAGGATCTCATTGGGTGGTGCCATGCGATGCGACACCCAACAATATACAAAAAAAGAAAGAGAACAAAATACAATACCAAGTCTTTATTTATAAACACAATGGAAGTTTTACATTAATAAGCAAAAAGGAAAGAGAACTATACATCATAGCTACGCTCTCGGCACTAGCTATGCAAAAGCTAAGTCATCCATGTCCTGAATGCTTTGCACTAGCAACACCCAACTTACGGCGGCGTGCAAGTTTCCCACTCGGCTGTAAACCCTGGAGGGGGTGCAGTCTCCTCATTGAACCCGCCATCAGCCTTATAATCTGCAAAAACTTATTAACTTCAAACATGAGCTTAAGGCTCTGCAAGACTAACCCGTCTCACTAGACATATGCAGGGGTAAATACTAAGCATAAGTAAGGAATAGCGTAAAGAACTCGCCCACAAGTGGATCCTTATAGTCATGTTTTAAGTAGCACATGACATTCTTCAGGCACAACACATCATACAATCCACAATCAAACAAGAAACGCTTTGCCGATGATATGACATGCCCAAACCACACAATGCTATTATAGGTAAAGTATGGGGAAACTGTAAACTTTTAATTTTGCTATCTCTATGCCATACAAGGTTGGAAAACAATTATAATTCAATACATCGTATTCTCCTGACTTCTTCAGTATTTACTACGTCACAGCGCAGTGAACAAGTGGTACTCTATTACCGCGAGGGACGGTGATTGCAATCAGGACACACCCGGACAACACGACACATACACACATTCGAAAATGCCAGCGAGTACTTACAGCAGTACGTACATAGCACTTCAGTATTAGTCGTATATGGCCACCTTTCACCCAACACTAGAATGCCGAACCGGTCGATTCGTCACGAGCAGGAGGTCCCTGCGTGGGGCGTACTCTGACGTGCCCACCAGCTGATTTACACCTAGCTGCCCTCAACCCATGCCTATAAAACAAAACAGAATGCCTCGACAAACCAGTATTAAGCTACGTCAGTTTAATGGAGCCCATTTCTCCAGTATGTCGCCTGTACAATTCAAGCTTGTTCAGCATGGACGCACACGACACGGGCCTTAATCAACACGATCAGAGTTATGAGACCAAGACCACCTCTTTTCACTTCCTACTCATCTCTGAATGGTCTCAATTTCATATTTATAAAACATCCCTTGATCCAATTCATCTGGTGTGATAAAATCCTATCTCGCGAGTAGATTCTAACTACTCGACTTCTATCGGATCCCTATGAGTATAAGCATGGCAGTTACTACACAAGTCTGTGAGCTATTCTAACCACTCCCTGGGTTATTTAGTCATGCAAGTGGATGTCAAACACCTTAAACATAATGCACAAACATCTAAAGACGTAAGGTGAATGAAAACTGCAAAGATACTGTAAGGAACATAAATGCAAACCGGGGCTTGCCTGGATGCGAGTCCGAGTCTATGTTAGTCTCTGGCAGCTGGACTTCCAAAGCTTTCGGCTGCTCCTCGACTTTGGTTACTACACGTTATGCATATACCATATATGAATGACTTTGAAAATAGTTAATATGCTTAAGGTCACAAGCTAATATCATGTGATCAAAATAAGATAAGGATCTTATTTGGCCTTGGGAATTTTATGGTAGATATTACGGACTATAGGGGAGACTCTTGCAAAGAACATGATATGATCAATGGAGTTTGTTGTCTCTAAAAATTATGGTAAGCAATAAACTTCTCTGAATTTCGATTGAAATTCTGTAGGTCTATCATGGCTACTAGTGGTTGTACCATGTACAGGAGGACTCACTGGTTCTAGGAAATTTTGTTTCACAATTTTCTAAGCATTCTACTCTGAGATAGGGAATTTACAAGTTTGAACAATTTTCTGTACAATTTCTAAGTGAATTTGGCTAATTTTTTGTGCATGGAGAATACACAGGTGATCATACCATGTAAATGAAGTCTAATGACCCTGAAATTTTGACCGGAGTTTGAGGATTTTCAAATGAAGGTTCTGGAAAATTTTGGTATTTTTCCAAAGAGCAGAACTATAGGAATTAATTCTATAAGAATTTTGCTTATTTGAATTATGGAAAATTTATATAGACTTTCATACAAATCCAAGTGCGCCACATGAAAGTACACCTAATTCTGGTTCTAATAAAATTTATTTGGCAATTTTTGGACAAGTATCCTAGGAGTTATAGATTTTCCAATTTGGGGCAAAATTTGGAATAAATTTGAAATGGGAAATAATTGAATAATCCAGGGGGCCCACGGGTTTAAAATTGACCAATCGGGATTAAGCAACATCGGGTCACAGGGTTCAGGGATGTGGCCACACGGGATCCTCATCCGCACAAGATCCGGGCGCGCGCTGGTTAGACTGACGACCGGGGCCCACCCCAAGTCGTCTTCAACCTCGCGCCGGTGGCGCTCGGGCGGCGCCCGACGGCGGTCCCTCGCCGCAGATTGTTCCAGGGCACGGCAACACTCCACCCTCACTGCCCCCACCTAAAATCAGACAAGGAACACGATGGTGAAGCTCCAGACGGCGATTAGTGGCCGGAGAGGGAGGTGCGACGGCGGCGGTGGTGATTAGGATTTCGGCCATTTCCGCCGAGCCCTACGGTGGGCCAAACCGATCGGGGAGACCTCGGGAGGATTCATGGAAAAATGGGGAACAAGAATCTGGCCATAGGAAGGGGAGAAATGGCTTGGAGAATGGTAGCGCTGATGGACCGAGGAGGGAAGGACCGGCGGTTGGGGAAAAATTGTATTCCGGCGTGAATAATTGATGAAACTCGATGACTCTTGTTCGAGGTGATGCGCCTGGCCATATAAAACAACATATAACAGGTGCACAAGGAATAAACAACCATGGAAAAAGAATTTTGTGCGCGAACAGACTATACTCATACTCGAAGATCGTTGGAAGAAATGGAAATATGGGGGCTAGGAATCATGGCATGGGCTGAAACTTTATGAGCATGTTTTAAATATAAGTTCGCACCTTTTTCCTTCAAGGACCGAGGGAAGATGATGCTTGCATCGCCGGGGCATCGAGGGACAGAGGGCGGCAATAACAGAGGAGTACGCCGGCGGTCCAAAAATCTTCAAACCCGTCGATGGGAGCCTCAAACTGTGAAGGAGTATGATCAAGGAGCTGCACAAGAGGCTGGGGAATAACCCAGGGCGAAGAAACTTGAGCCATACCGTTGCTCCTTGGTGGATTTGGCGGGGGGGGGGGGGGGGGGGGGGGGGGAGAACTCGCCGGAATGAAGTTTCTGTGCCCAACTGAAGAACAGAGAGGAAAGGCTCGACTTGGGGGCTGAGGAGGTGATAAGGAGGAGCCTGGGGATGAGCTGTAGGCAGCTGGAGTCGAAGCAAGGAGGTAAGCAGCTCTGTGGCAGTTGCATGCCGGGAGGTGGCGCCATGGGAAAGACAGGGGCAAATTTGACCCACTGACCAGTGGGTCCCACCCCTCTATTCATCTCTATCTTCTCTGGACACTGAATTCTCCCACCCACTTGTGTCCAAATGTTCTAGATATTTTATGGTAGACAAATTTGGAGGTGTAGAAATTTATTCAGAAATCAGAATATTGATTTGACATAGTTTCATTTGAATCCAATTTTGAATTTGAATTTTAGTTGAATTCACTGTAGCTATTGAATTAAATAGCACACTTGCTTAAAAAATTATGAAAATTTGCAAGGATACTATTTGGAATATTTGGAATCCATTGGTCAACTCAATTCTTCATGTTAACTTCATTTAAACAGTGGCTAAGTTTATTTGAATTCCCTCATATGGAGCTTGAATTTAGTTGTTTTTCTCATTTCCTTGTTATTGCTTTTTATCATTCAAATTTTTTTTCCTAACTGAACTTTGAATTATGGAAATTAGGGCTTTTACATCCCCCCCTTCTAAAAGAATCTCGTCCCGAGATTACAATTGAGAAACGAAAGTAGGAGAGAAATTACCGGATATGAGACGATAAGAAACCCGGATAGTTGGAGCGGAGATATTCTTCGGATTCCCTAGTTGCTTATTCAACAGTATGGTTGCTCCATAACACTTTATATAACCACAGCCTGGGTTCCGCGTGGTTTGGGTCTTCTCGTCGAGAATCTGAAATGGATGTTCAGAGTACGTCAAATCCGGTTGCCCTTCGCCGATGTTGTCGGCGTGGACTGCAGCTGCGAACTTGAGATATTTCCGGAGCTGAGATATGTGGAAAATTTCGTGTATACCAGCAAAAGAGATGCCGGTAATTCCAATCGATAAGCCACAGGCCCACACTTTTCCGTAATAGCAAACGGGCCAATAAATCGGGGAGCTAGCTTTCCTTTCATCGGTGGCACGCGGAGGTACACGTGATCCTAGACATCGAAGTGCAGCGGGCGATGCCGCTTGTCCACAAAATTATTCTGTTGAGATTGAGCCTCTCTTAGTTTTTCTTGAATGATCCTAACTTGTTCCTCGGCTTCATTGACTAGATCAATCCCGAATGTCACTCTTTTGACGGACTCGCACCAATTCAGTGGGGTGCAACTATTTCGGCCATAGAGAGCTTTATATGGTGCCATCTTGATACTTGCATGATAACTTTACTGTACGAGAATTCCGCCAAAGGCAAATGATCGTCCCAATTTTTACCGTAGTGGATGGCGCATGCACGCAACATGTCTTCAAGGACTTGGTTCACCATCTCGGTTTGTCCATTGGTCTGGGGGTGATATGCGGAGCTTCTAATCAGTTTAGTACCCAACGAGGCATGCAGTTGCTCCCAGAAACGAGCAACGAACAGCGAGCCTTGATCTGAAATAATAGTGCGAGGAATGCCGTGTAAACATACGATTCTTGATATGTGCAACTTCACATATTTCTTGGCACTGAATCCGACGTTTACCAGAATGAAGTGTGCTGATTTGGTTAGTCGGCTTACTATCACCCAAATCGAATCATGCTTCCAGAATGTGAGTGGCAATCCGACTATGAAATCCATACTCACATCCTCCTATTTTCATGCCGGAATATTCAGCGGTTGCAGCTGTCCCACTTTCTTCACATGGTCAGCCTTCACTCGCCGACATGTATCACACTCGAATACGTACTTCGCTATTTCCCGCTTCATCAGTGTCCACCAAAACTTGGTCTTTAAATCGTGATACATTTTACTGCTGCCCAGATGAATAGAAAATTTTGACATGTGAGCTTCATCCATTATTTTCTTCCAGAGCTTAACATCTCGGGATACAACTATCCGGTCCTTCAACCATAATGTACCTTGATTATTTTTCCGGAAAAATTTTACCTCCCGCTGTCCACTCTTTCTCGTATGTGTGACATGCCCTTGTCCTTCTTTTGGGCTTCAATAATTTCCTCTCGGATGGTGGGAATGAGAGCAAGATTATTGAGAGCCCCATATGGAATCACATATAGACTTGGTTCCTCATATTCCATTTCAGCCATGGTGATGTTGTGGACATGAGCTTTCCGACTAAGCGCGTCGGCAACCACTTTCGCTTTGCCAGGGTGGTAATGAATTTCAATTTCCTAATCTTTGATCAGCTCTAACAACCTTCGTTGTCTCATATTCATCTCCTTCTGTGTGAAAATATATTTCAAACTCTTGTGGTCGGTGTAGAGGTGTACAAGATTTCCAAGCAAGTAATGCCTCCACATTTTTAATGCCAATACCACGGCAGCGAGCTCAAGGTCGTGAGTCAAATAGTGCTGCTCGTGGTTTCGGAGTTGTCGAGATCCATATGTGACCACACGTCCTCCTTGCATAAGAACACAGCCAAGTCCGATGCCAGATGCATCACAATAAACGTCGAACGGTTTTGTTGTGTCCGGCTGAGCAAGAACCCGTGCTGTTGTAAGGTGATGTACTAATGTCTTGAACGCTGCCTCACAAGCTGAACTCCCAATATATTTGGTGCCCTTTTTCAGCAGCTCTTGTTGGAAATATCGGACTTGTCCGGTAGAGACCGGCCTAGTCCGATTGCTGTCCAGTAAGGGTAACCGGACTAGTCCGGACCCTTATAGGACTAGTCCAATATTGTCCAGTAAGGATATCGGACTAGTCCGGACCCCATACGGACTAGTCCGATAATTTCAGCAACTGTCAGTTTGAACTCGAAATCGACATGTGTTCTAATTGAATGGACAAAACCCACTGAATTTTTAGTCTCTGATCGGGAGACTCAATGATTCCTAAGAGTAGGAGGCCCCCTCTTGTGTCTCTTGGTCAACTATAAGAAGAGGGTCAAGTGTATGATCAAGGAATGCTAAGGCATACACACATACACACTTGAACACTCTAACCCACTTAGAATCCGATCAACATACCAAGAGAAGAAGAAGGGGAAATGCCTCTCGCCGTTCAGGGCATTTTGACGCGTTCATCTGATTGAAAAACCAATTAAGCACTTTGGATTGAAATCCTTTGTGAAAATTAAGTTGATTTGGTAAGATGGTAAGATTAAGATTCCCTTTTGGGTATTTCGACATTTTCCAGTTTTTTATATGAAACTTTTCCGGGGTTGGTCGGACTAGTCTAGAATAGTACGGACCAAACTCAAAAGGTTCAATAAAGAACAGATCAAATGTTTTTGATGGGACCGAACTTGTCCGGCGTATGGACCGGACTAGTTCGAAAACCATATTGTAAGAGTTCGGCTAGTCCGGCAATGTGCGGATTAGTCTGTACTATACAATTTAGTTTGCTTATTTAACTAAGCTTCCGCTGTGAATTATGTTTATATTGTCATAGCAATTGGTTGAGTAACCAAAGTGAAAGATAAATTGCTATGTAAATTTAAGTTGTATGGAATTCGATTGAGTAACCAAAGTGAAAAATAGAATTTTCATGTTTTTAAGCTATATTAATGTCATTATTGGCCGAGTAACCAAAGCGAAAGGGATTAATGACATTTTTCTTTCTAAGTACATAGTAATTTGGTCAAGTAACCAAAGCGAAAGATAAATTACTATGTATTTCAGTTGTTCTTCAATGTTAAGTTTTAATGTCATTATTGGCTGAGTAACCAAAGCGAAAGGCATTAATGACATTCTTTTCTAAGAACATAGTGATTTGGTCGAGTAACCAAAGCGAAAGATAAATTACTATGTTGATTTTCAGTTATTCTCAAATGTTGAGTTTTGGTCGAGTAACCAAAGTGAAAGATAAAACTCATCATTTTCTTGTGGTTAACATCTATGCATTCTTCTTGATTTTGGTTTTTGATTATGAAGGTTCCTGCAATGCAAATTCAGCACTGAGTTTCATCGCTTCTATTGATCCACTCAATGGAAGCATGGGAGATGGCGAGAGAAGTTGGAGATTGCTTTAGCAGTATCGGAGATAGACTTGGCTCTCACTACTCCATATCCGGTTGCACCGGTTGAACCAGTAAGAGATGCTGATGAAACTCAGTACGCCTTTGCTGTGAGGACAAAGGAATATACTACTGAGTTATTGGCTTGTGACATTGATTGTTATAAGTGGAAGAAATCAAACAGGAAATGTTTGATGGTAATTAAGGGCACTATCACTGAGGTCATTCGGGGAGCAATCCCTAAATGTGAAACTGCTGTTGAATACCTCCAAAGGATAGAGAATCAGTTTATTGGTTCTTCTAAGGCCACTGCAAGCACTCTTATCAAGAGGCTTGTTACTAAAAAGTATCATGGAGGTGGTGTGTGTGAGCACATCTTAAGGATGACAAATATGGCTGCAAATCTTAAGCCTATGGATTTGGGGATTAAAGATGAGTTCATTGTGCATCTCATCATTGCCTCACTTCCTAAGGAATTTAGGACTTTTGTCATCAATTACAACTCTCAACCTGAACTAGGGAACATAGAAAAACTCATGGCTATGTGTGTTCAGGTGGAAGAGAGGATTAAGTCCCTTCAGGGTTATGATGCTATTAATAACGTGAAGGGAAAAGGTAAGGCTAAGAAGAATTATTCTTCTAAGCAATCTTTTAAGTATCATGGTTCTTCCCACCATGATAAAGATAAGAGTAGGTTTCCACAAAGCTATCCTTACAATAAAGATGTGAAAGTGGATAAAGATTAGTGCCGCTTTTGTTTAGACAAAGGTCACCATCAGAAGGATTGCATAGGCTTCCTTAAATGGTGTTGCAAAAATGGCAATGACTTTGTGACCTTTGTTGATGAATCCCTGCTTTTAGATTATACACCATCTTCTTGGTGGATTGACTCAAGTGCCACTGTGCATGTTTGCAATTCGTTGCAGGGGTTAAATATGAGGAGGACCCTAGAAAGAGGGGAAAGGGCCATTAAAGTTGCAGATGGCCATGAAACTAAAGTGAAATCCATTGGAGATTATCCATTAGTATCAAGAAATAGCTTTGTACTTAAAATTCAGGATGTATTATATTTACCCTCTTTAAGTAGAAATCTCATCTCAGTATCATGCTTAGATGATGATGGTTATGTTTGCCAGTTTGGCAAAGACAGATGTGTAATTAAGATTGATAATAAGATTGTTGGTGTGACCATAAAACAAGGCATGCTATACTTATTATCTATGCATGATGATGTTAATGTTGTAAACGACAATCAATTTTCCTCACTTCAGGGTAAGCGTAAGAGAATCGATTCCGAAATGTCTTCAAAATTATGGCATTATCGCTTAGGCGATATTTCGAGGGGGAGAATTGAACAATTGATTTCACAATCAATTTTTCCTCATTTTTATTTTTTGGTTCAGAAGAATGCATAGACTGCATTAATGGAAAATTGGTTAAGAAAATTAAAAAGGTGTCATATGCAGTTCAAGAATTTTGGAATTAATTCATACGGACATTTGTGGTCCATTTCACGTAGTATCTGTTGATGGTTTTGATTCGTTCATAACCTTCATGGATGACTATTCTCGCTATGGCTATATTTATCCAATTAAAGAACGCTCTGAAGCGTTGGATAAATTTACGATATTTAAGGCTAAAGTTGAAATCAGCACAATATTAAGATTAAAGTGGTAAGATCCAATTGTGGTGGTGAGTACTACGATCGTCATACCCAGTATGGCCAATTTCCTCGACCATTTGCTCGGTTCCTATAGGAAAATGGCATAGTCGCCTAGTATTCCACACCGTGTGAGCCTCAACAAAATGGAGTAGCGGAACGGCGCAATCGTACGCTAATGGATATGGTTAGATCCATGTTAAGTCAATCAGATTTTCCGGTTAGCTTATGGATGGAGGCATTAAAAACCGCCATTCATGTGCTAAATCGGGTCCCTACTAAGTCGGTGCCCAAAACACCATATGCGTTGTGGACAGGAAGTAAGCCCTCATTAAGTTATATGCATATATGGGGTTGTCCTGCTGAGGCAAAAATGTTTAACCCAAACATAGGTAAGCTGGATGCTGAGACAATAAGTTGCCATTTTATTGACTATGCAGAAAAGTGTAAGGGATATCGTTTCTATTGTACAGAATGATATACTAAGTTTGTAGATACAAGGCATGCCATCTTTTTAGAGGATGCCATGATAAGGGGGAGTACGGTAAGACGTGAAATTAACCTTGAAGAAAAGCGGGTTTAGGTATCCACTCCTATGATTTAAGAACTATATTTCTCATTACCTACTGTTGTTGAATCATCAGTGCCTATTGGTAAAGATTCAACACCTGTTGTTTGTTCTCCATTGACAATGGAATTATTAAGAGAGGTTGAGCATTCTCAGCCTGTTGTCACTAATAATGAAGAGCAACAACAGCCTCAAAATGAGGATAATGTGCAATTAAGAAGATCTCAACGAGAAAGAAAATCGGCCATTCTGGACGATTATGAGATCTACTTGAGTGAGGAAATTCAAATGGAGGGTGATCCCACCACATTTGAAGAAGCTATGAGATGTCCTCAATCATCTGAATGGCGTAAAGCCATGGAGGACAAAATGAGGTCTGTGGAAACAAACAAAGTCTAGGATTTAGTTGAGATTCCTAATGGAGCCAAAATAGTAGGATGTAAATGGGTCTACAAAATTAAACGTGACTCCAAAGGGAATATTGATAAGTTTAAGACCAGATTTGTTGCATAAGGCTTCACTCAAAGAGAAGGGATTGATTATAATGAGACATTTTCACCCGTCTCAAGTAAGGATTCATTCAGAATAATTATGTCATTAGTTGCACATTACAATTTAGAATTACATCAGATGGATGTAAAGACGGTGTTTCTCAATGGTGATCTATATGAGAACGTCTATATGACACAACCGAAAGGTTTTGTTGTTAAGGGTAAGGAACATATAGGATGCCACTTAAGAAAGTCCATTTATGGACTTAAACAAGCATCAAGGCAGTGGTATCTCAAGTTCGATGAGACAATAAGAAAGTTTGGGTTTAAATAAAATGAGGAGGACAATTGCATTTATGCTAATTTTAAGAGCAAGAAATTTATTTTCCTTGTGCTTTACGTAGATGATATACTATTTGCAAGTAGTGATGTCAATCTACTATCAGAAACTAAGTTTTTGTCCTCTAATTTATATATTAAAGATCTTGGTGAAGCGTCCTATGTATTGGACATAGAAATTCACTGAGATAGAAATAAGGGGGTATTAGGCTTATTACAAAAGGCATACTTGGAAAATGTACTGAGAAAGTACAGTATGCATAACAGTAAGCCTTCGTCTGCTCCAATTGTCAAGGGCGATAAGTTTGGGAAGCTTCAGTGTCCCAGGAACCAATATGAGATCGATCAAATAAAATCGGTTCCATATGCTTCTGCCATCGGAAGACTTTTGTTTGCTCAAGTCTGTACTCGCCCTGACTTAGCTTATGTGACCGGAATGCTTGGCAAATATCAGGCCAATCCAGTAATTGATCACAGGAAGGTAGTTAAGAAAGCATCAAGATATGTGAAAGGAACAAAAGGCCTCATGTTAACCTATAGTAAGTCAGACCCACATGAAGTAGTGGGATATTCAGATTTAGATTTCGCGGGTTGTGTGGATACTAAGAAATCCACGTCAGGTTATATATTCACCCTCGCGAATGGATCGATTTCATGGAAAAGCTCCAAACAAACTGTCACTGCATCATCCACAATGCATGCCGAGATTGTTGCATGTTATGAGGCCACCAGGCAGGCTGTTTGGCTTATGAAATTTTTACCCGGTCTTAGAGTGGTCGACAGCATTGAAAAACCACTTAAGTTATACTGCGATAATGAACCCGCAGTATTTTACTCTCACAACAATAAGTCGAGTGGTGTTGCCAAACACATCGACATTAAGTTTTATGTTGTGAAAGATCGAATCCAGGATCATACCTTAAGTCTTGAGCATATAAGTACCAAGCGTATGCTTGCGGATCCGCTAACAAAAGGTCTTCCACCTAGGGTGTTCAATGAACACGTAGCCGGCATGGGTTTAATGGAGAACCTATGATCACTGAATATTTAGGGGCCAAGTAAGAGTAAGGTTCATTTTTAAGTGTGAGATGTATTGTGGTCTTCAAGTCCAACAATACGTAAATGGTTGTTGTGATGCGTTGTGCCCTATATGTCAAGAATGAAAAAATGGACACTAAGTTTAGTATTAAGTTGGTAAGTTTCAGATTCGAGTTCGAGGGGGTGAATGTTTGAAATATCGGACTTGTTCGGTAGAGACTGGACTAGTCCGGTTGCTGCCCAGTAAGGGTAACCAGACTAGTACGGAACCTTATAGGACTAGTCCGATATTGTCCAGTAAGGATATTGGACTAGTTCGAACCCCATATAGACTAGTCTGAAAATTTTAGTAACTGTCAGATTGAACTCGAAATTGACATGTGTTCTAATTCAAAGGACACAACCCACCGAATTTTGAATCTCTGAGCGAGAGACTCAATGATTCCTAAGGGTGGGAGGCCCCCTCTTGTGTCTCTTGGTCAACTATAAGAAGAGGGTCAAGTGTATGGTCAAGGAATGCTAAGGCATACACACATACACACTTGAACACTCTAACCCGCTCAGAATCCGATCAACATACCAAGAGAAGAAGAAGGGGAAACGCCTCTCGCCATCGTTCTTCTTGTGGCCTCGCCTTATTGGCTCGATGGCCGCATCGTCATGCAACCACAAGGATGGAGGAGAAGGTATTATTGGTGTTCTTGTGCTATTTGAGATCTAGCACTTGGTGTTCATGTTGTATTCAGTTTTCTCCATGTAATTTGAAGTGATTTAGTGGCTATTTGATCTCTGGGCTCCCTCTTCATTTTTAACAGCTCTGTCACCGGTTTAGCGTTTTTTGAGAACCTCGGGATGGACCTCTGATAATATCCCGCTAAGCCGAGGAAATTTCGGACTTCATGTACGGAATTTGGAAACTGCTATTTCAGGACTTGAACATTTTTACTTGGGTCCACTACCCTCATCTAAAATGATGTGTCCCAAGAATGGCACTTGGCTGATCCAAAATTCACACTTGCTGAATTTTGCGTATAACTTGTGATCCCACAACCGTTGTAACACAATGTGCAAATGTTCAGCATGCTCTTCCTTTGACTTGGAATAAACCAATATGTCATCGATGAAGACCACGACGAACTTGTCCAACTCCAGCATAAACACTGAATTTATGAGATACATAAAGTGAGCCGGGGCATTGGTGAGACCAAAAGACATGACAAGATACTCATATAATCCATATCTCATCGAGAATGCCGTCTTCAGTATATCTTCCGGTCGGATTTTGATTTGATGATATCCGGACCAAAGATCCATCTTTGAGAACACCCTCGCACCAACAAGTTGATCGAATAAAATGTCGATGTGGGGAAGCGGGTACTTGTTCTTTATGGTAATGGCGTTGAGCGGTCAATAATCCACGCATAACTGCAATGTTTCATCCTTCTTCTTGACAAACAGCGCTGAGCAGCCCCAAGGTGACGAGCTTGGGCGAATAAAATCCTTGTCCAAAAGGTCTTTCAAATGTTCCTTTAACTCAGCTAGCTCATTAGGCGCCATTCGATGTGGTCTTCGAGATATCAGTGTGGTTCCCGATACAAGTTCAATCTTGAACTCAACGTCACGTTCGGGCGGCATGCCCGGTAAGTCGTCAGGAAACACGTCGGGATACTCACGGACCACCGGAAAATCTTCAAGTTTAATTGCCTCTGTGTTATATGCAGCAGCACTGTACCGCTGCATGCTGCCCAAAACCAGTTCATAATGTCCGTGTATCGCAGAGTCAATTTGGATAGTCCGTGTACCAAAATTAAGAATGGCACCATGATGGTTCTACCATGACATCCCGAATATTATGTCAATCTTCTGTCCATCCAATATAATCAGCGACGTTGGATTTATTTTGCCCCCCAAACATAAAGCTGCTCGGGGAACAATCTGACTAGCCGAGATACTTCCACCCGGTGAGCTTATAAGATAACTTTTCTTGGGAATATTGGTGGATAATTAGTGCTGATCCACACATGATTTACTGATAAAATTGTGGGTAGCACCGGAATCAAGGAGTACGAGGACGGGTATGTCTTTGATAGCAATCATGTCCGCTAAGACCGGTGCTCCCTCCGGAACACTCTCGATTGCTATGTGTTGAATACTTCCGGTTTGCCGTGCTGTCTTCTCTGGTTGAATACGGGACTGAATACACCGTTTTACTGGTAGTTGCCTGATGCTCAAGATCTTCTCTGGGCAATCCTTGGTATAGTGCCCAACACGGTCACATGTGGAACACCTATACTGATTCAACGTCCCACTGACTTGAGACCTGAATTGTCCTGCATCTCGCTGCGAGATAAATGCCCCTAGAACAATTTGGGTCAGTTCTTGCTGTTGATGTACCGCTGGTTGAAAATCTGATACTTCAAACGGCCGACTCCGATACGAACTCGGTTGTGCAGCCGGCTGCCATATCTGACCGGACGGTGATCGGTACACCACACGGTATTTCTGAGGAACATTATGTGTCCTGTGCTGCACAACAAGCATAGCATTGAACGAACCGTGATTGAACAATGCAAGCTTGTATTCCAACATGGGGCTTAGACCCCGATAGAAGTACTCTCGCTTCTGATCATCCGTACTTACATACTCCAAGGCATGTTACGCTAGATTAATAATGACTTTGGAGCATTCTTGAGCACTCATTTCTCCTTGCTTCAAATCAAGGAATTTCTGAAGCTTCCTTCTCATAATGGCAGGAGGAACATGGTTGGCATGGAACGCCTTCCGGAACTCTGTCCAAGTGACTTGCTGTCCGGCGGCCAAGGAGGCGATGCGGTTCGCCCGCCAAGCACCGGCGATGCCATGAAGTTGTTGTGCTGCATATAAAACCTTCATATGATCACTGCACTGTAGCAGTCCAAACTTAGCTTCAATGGTGCGGAGCCAATGGACTGCATCTAGAGGTTCACCGTCACCACTGAACACGGGGGGTGCAGTAGCCAAGAATTCCGGATATGTTGCTTGCTGAGGTTGACGATTGCCTTTGGCTTGACGTCCCCCCTGATTGGACGTAATCTGCATGAGGGTTCGCAGCAGTTTGGTCCACTCGTCGCGTGAACCCAGCATGGCTGCGATATCATCCGCCAATGAAAGCGGAGACGGAGGTGGCGGTTGTGCCAGCTGTTCCAGCTCTCAGAAGTCATCCCTTCCCTTACTTGAACCACCGACCTCGTATGTTGTGCTAGTGCGCTCCATTCAGCAGTTACAGACATTAATCCAACATGAGACATGATATTGCAAGATCACACTAGAATGAAAACAATAGTGTGTGTATTGATAACCAAATTTGCATAATGGTCATATATTGATAAAGTATAAACATTATACACAATACATCATCCCTGGACCAATATTACAATAGCGAGCTTCTAAATAATGAAATCCGTGGATCAAAGTTCATTTCGACTATCGTTGGTCACAACGGGACGTTATGCGTGTTATCGTGTGAATACAAACTTTTATTTTCAATATGACACAAACATGGTCTTAAAAGAAGAAAGGTTTGAGCGGATACAAACTTTTATTTTCAATTCCACTGGTAAATGGTTCAGTATTGACAACTGGTCTGTTATGACACTTCTCGAAGTGAAATCGAGGACCAGATTCATAACAAGACCAAATTATACCAAACTGATGATGTTTCTGTTGAAACCTGACCGGATTGTACTCAAACATGAATTTAGCCCAGTAAATGGCAGAGTCAGATCTTTCCAAAAAGTATTGTTTTGCCTCCAGATCATTTTTGGTTGAGAAGATATGGCATTGTAAACCTGACAGCGTTTTTTGAAATTTTGATAGCATCTCGTTTGTTTATGCTGATTTTGGGCCACAATTTCCAGATATAAAACAGCAGAATTTACAAAAGACACAATTCACAAATTTGTAATAAATATTACAAGGATTCCAGAAATGTCTTGCACGACCTGGTTCAAATTTTCTAGAGTGAGATACGGTCAAAACAGTCAGGAGTCCATAAAGGGTTCCAGTTTCTGTCCAGTTTTGGCAGAGTTTGGAACATTGAAATTTTGAACATGTTAGAGGGAAATTCAGTTCTGGAGTTGAACATAACAGTTTTAAAGGACTTCCTAAAATTTCCATCCATGTATGGTACACATTCATTCGAGTTTTTTACTGCGAGATATGGTTTCTCAAAGTCAGGTCTTCTTACGGCAGAAAACAGAACACTCTGTTTCTGAATTGGTGACTTCAAAACCTACTCCAACAGTTCCATTTTACAGTAAAGGGTTCAATGCATCAATGGAATGTGTCGGTACTCCGTGCCTCACAAAAATGAAAATTCTAAGCCGGTATTCCGGCATACGTCTCAATGGTGGGACTTAATGACGTTCACTGGCAAACGACTTCTAAGTGAAATACGATCACGTGGTCAGTGTACCTGTTACTACACAAAAACTATTGATCAATCATATGGTGTCGTACGACACAGCCCACACGGGCGAACAGTCACAATAATATATATGAAAGTAAAAACATTCGTCCCGTATCATTCCATACGGGCCGCCCCGAGTTAAGACACGTCTCGAGGTAATGACCAGGTTTTCTACCATCCGACAGGGTCCCACGTATTTGCATAGTGTTGCACTAGTAGGAGGCACGTCGGTTTATGTCCCACCCGACGGGAGCTCCCACTAACTTTAAAGCACGCTGGGGTACCGCGTGTCATATGTTCTCAGAAACACGGAAAGTTTCAGAGACTCATATTGACATTTCTGTGCCAAGCCACGGAAACAATCACATGCTACCTCTCGCATGGTGAGCTTACCGCAATTGATCCACTTGCGGTGGCGTACCTTACCTCTTACATGAAGTCGGAGCATCGTTACAGAACATAATAACACATAAGTTAGCTTTGCCACCTTAATAACTTATGCTAATATAATCCTTACGTGGGCCTAGTACCATATCCTCACCGTATGCTATGTTTTTCTTGTAATACGATCCTTATTTAGTGTTCTATTCCCAATGCGGCTCTGATACCATGTCTGTGGGGACCGGAGTCCACACTTTCCAGGAATCACATTGGGTGTGCCGTGCAATGCGACACCCAATAGCACACATATAAATGAACACATATTACATAAATCATTTGCTGAAATTTACAAAGATATTCAGTTTACAAATAGTTTATAAAAATAAACTACAGCGAGATAAGATTACAACTCTTGTACGCCAATCTAATAAGCAAAAGAGAAGCCGTCAAGCCCACAGACGCTCCTCACTAGCCACGAAAACCAAACAGCAGCGGCATGGTTCCCTCACGAGTATATTACTCGGAGAGTCCCGAGTCTCATCGGACAACCATAACCATAAGCACAAAGCTTAGTACCTGCAAAACAACTTATATAGCAACCGTGAGCACGAAGGCTCAGCAAAACTTAACCGTCTCACCTAAACATGAAACTCTACATGAGGGTGAAGACATAAACATAGGATGGCAGATTCGCATAATGGACTCGCCTAAATGTGGGTCCTTATATTCAGATTTATAGTAGCATCTTAAACCTTGTGCGGGGCAACATCGTAACTCCACAATCAAACAAGAAACGCTTCATCAAGATGCTGCATGCCCATGTTGGAAATTAAATTTAGTGAGCACTATACTAATATATACAAAATAGCAATAACATGATCATATAATGTTCATAACAGCAGCAATGATTATCATCTCAATTGCAAGTATTTAACTACGTCACAACTCAGTGAAAGGGTGGTATTCATATCCGCGAGGGACGGTGATTCGAATCGAAGATACCCGGAATACACGACACGTACGCCCGTACTGGAAGTCACATCGGTGCACTCCACGGACGTCGTACGCAGCCACCTTTCTCATGTTCTTCCTAAGTTGAATCGATTCAACCGTCTAGGACAGTATCCTCACCCACAGTGCACCCTTCCTCTGTGAAGATGTCGTGAGCAAGTTTCCGTCTACTATGCTGCGGTCGAAATCCTGAGGCGATCAAAAAAGTCTCAACAAAAGCTTCCCAAGGTACATCGGTTTCCTGGACCCCATATATCCAATATGACCCCGGTACAGTTCAAACTTGCTTAGCAGGGTGGCATACGAATCGGTCCTTAATCGACCTGGGCAGGGCTACGCACCCAAGACAACGTACTATGGGGAAGATATGGACAAAAAATTGGAGATGTTCAAGGAAGGTTGTTGTCTCTAAAATTCCAGCACTAAAAGCCTTCTCTGAATTTTGGTTGTAATTCTGCAGGTCTATCATGGCTATCAGTGGTTGTAACATACATAGGGGGTCTCACTGGTTCTAGGAAATTTTTTTTCATAATTTTCTAAGCATTATACTGAGAGATTTTTAATTTACAAGTTGGGATAATTTACTGAAACGTTTCTGTTGTCTTTGTGTTATTCTATGACCAGTTAGGAAAATCTTCAGATTTAGCTAGGTTAATAAAGTCCAATGGAGCTGCAATTTTTACAGGAATACAGATACTTACTAAAGAACATTTTGGCAAAATTTCAAATTTGTCTATGAAGTGAATCAGCAGATAAAATAAAACAAGATTTTGCCTTAAAGGGGTCTACAGGAAAATCTAGGGATTTTCATGAAGATTGGGTTGTAGTTCTGGTTAGTGTTGATAAATATAAAACCAACAAAGTTGTTTTGACAAATTTTATGCTTTATACTGAGAGATATTCAATTTATAAGTTTGCACAAGTTTCTGTACAATTTCTAAATGAATTTGGTTATTTTTATGTGCATAAAGAATACACAGGTGATCAGACCATGTAAGTGAAGTCTAATGACCCTGAAATTTTACTGGAGTTCAAGGATATTTGAATGAAGTATCTGGATAAATTTGGTATTTTTCCAAAGAGCAGAACTATAGGAATTAATTCTATAAGTATTTTTTTTATTTTAATTATGGAGAAATTCATGTAAACTTTCATACAAATCCAAGTGCGCCACAGGAAAGTACTCTTCATGATGGTTCTAACAAAATTTATTTGGGAATTTTTGGACAAGTATCCTAGGAGTTATAGATTTTCCAAGTTGGGGCAAAATCTGAAATAAATTTCAAATGGGAAATTTTTGAATTATCCAGGGGGCCCACGGTTTAAAATGGTCCAATCGGGATTAAGCAACACCGGGCCACAGGGTTCAGGGATGTAGCCACACGGGATCCTCGTCCGCACCCGATCCGGGCGCGTGCTTGTTAGACTGACGACCGGGGCCCACCCCGAGTCGTCTTCAACCTCGCGCCAGCAGCGCTCGGGCAGCGCCTGACGGCAGACCCTCGCCGCAGATCGTTCCAGGGCACGGCGGCTCTCCACCCTGACCGCCCCAACCTAAAACCAGGCGAGGAACACGATGGTGAAGCTCCCGACGGCGATTAGCAGCTAGAGAGGGCGGTGCAACGGCGGCTGCGGCGATTAGGGTTTTGGCCATGTCGGCCGAGCCCTACAGTGGACCAAACCGATCGGGGAGACCTTGGTAAGCTTCATGGAAGCATGGGGAACAAGAATCTGCCCATAGGAAGGAGAGAAATGGCTTAAAGAATGGTAGCGCCAATGGACCGAGGAGGGAAGGACCGGCGGTTGGGGAAAAATTGTATTCCGGTGTGAATATTCGATGATACTCGATGACTCTAGTTCAAGGTGATGCGCCTGGCCATATTAAACAACACAGAACAGGTGCACAAGGAATAAACAGCCGTGCAAAAATATTTCCGCACGCGAACAGACTATACTCATACTCGAAGATCGTCGGAAGAAATGGAAATACGGGGGCTAGGAAGCATGGCATGGGCTGAAACTTTACAAGCATGTTCTACATGTAAGTTCGCACCTTTTTCCTTCAAGGACCGAGGGGAGATTATTCTTTCATCGCTGGGAGGTCGAGGGACAGAGGGTGGCAAGAACAGAGGAGCACGCCGGCGGTCCGAAAATCTTCAAACCCGTCGATGGGGAGCCTCAAACTGTGAAAGAGAATGATCAAGTAGCTGCGCAAGAGGTTGGGGAATAATCCGGGGTGAAGAAACTGGAGCCATACCGTTGCTCCTTGGTGGATTTTGAGGGGGAGGGAAAGAACTCGCCGGGATGATGTTTCTGCGCCCAGCCGAAGAACAGATAGGAAAGGCTCAACTTTGGGGCTGAGGAGGTGATAAGGAGGAGCCTGGGGATGAGCTGTAGGCAGCTGGAGTCGAAGCAAGGATGCAAGCAGCTCTGTGGCAGTTGCATGCCGGGAGGTGGCGCCATGGGAAAGACAGGTGCGAATTTGACCCACTGACCAGAGGGTCCCACCCCTCTATTCATCTCTATCATCTCTGGACACTGAATTCTCCCACCCACCTGTGTCCAAAAATTCTAAATATTTCACGGCAGACAAATTTAAAGGTGTAAAAATTGATTCTAAAATGAGAATGTTGATTTGACAAAGTTTCATTTGAATTCAAATTTGAATTTGAATTTAAGTTGGATTTACTGTAGCTATTGAATTAAATAGCAAACTTGCCTAAAAAATTATGAAACTTTTCAAGGATAATATTTGCAGTATTTGGAATCCATTGGTAAACTCAATTCTTCAGGTTAACTTCATTTAAACAGTACTAAGTTTATTTGTTTTGAATTCAATCATATGGAGTTTGAATTTAGTTGTTTTTCTCATTTCCTTTTTTATTGCTTTTTATAATTAAAAAATTTTGTCCTAAATGAACTTTAAATTATGGACATTAGGGCTTTTACATTGTAAAATCCCAGTTTTTCTTTAATATCAAGTTCAGTTACCAGTTTGTTTTCAACCATAGTAAAGATCAATTATGATTGTACACCTGAACTTGATATCATTGAAAATATTTCTTTCCCTCATGCTTAATATTTTATTAACATAATATATGGACTTCACCAATGACCCTAGGATAATTCAAGTGACATTCCTGTAAATTTTGGATTTTATTGAATGGATTTTGCTTGGGCAAAACACTATGCAGTACTAAATATATTCAAATTAATTTGAATATAGCACTGTACATTTAGGCCCTGTCAAGATATTCAAATATGAGGCTATACATTTTTCCATGGCATTATAATATTCCAAATAGCCTTCCTGCCAAGTTCCAAGATTTGTGAATTCCATTTGCTATTTTATTTGAGATGCTTAGCAAATTCAAGCCATATTATGTTCAAATTTTGAAATCTGTTCAAACTTATTTGAACATAAAAATTTGAACACACCATCATCATCTGACTTGTTTGACTTATCCTTGAATTTTCATAATTTTTAAAGTTCCTCTGTTATTTAATTCAGTGACTCCATTGAATTTAATTCAAATTCAAATTTAAATTTCAATTTCAACTGAAACTTGATCAATATGAAGTTTTCATTTCAGAATCGAATTCCAGATATGTATTTGAGCCTATCCACAAATTTTCATGATTTTTGGATTAAGTTTGGCACAGGGATTTAATGTTTGAGAGAGGATAGGATTCAGAGGGGCTGTGGGACCCACTGTCAGTCTCTCCCACTCGATGAACCGATGGAGCCGCTCTGTTTACGGCTGTCCCCGCGCTTCAATGTCGGGGGAGCTCACCACCACGACATGTCATGCAAAGCAGGCAGCTGCGTGGCCTAAACACCTCCCCTGGCCTATATCTACCCCTCCCGACCGACGGCGTCGAGTTCCATCCCAGTTTTGCTTCCCGTCACCACAGTTTCGCCCCGCCGTTGCACAACAACGCCGGCTTCCTTTCCTCCCCGTAAGCACCTCGGTCTTACCTCTATTCCCTTCAATGCAAACGGCAAATTTGGCGCCAAGTTTGTGCCATATCATCTATGCCAACTAGCTTATCGTTTTGCTCCTTGGGTTGGCCGTAGTTTGGAGTTCCGCGGACGCCACCGAAATTGGGGAAGAACGACAGCTCTGCGCCACCGTCATCAGCCCTCAACAAGAGGTGTCGCAGCCCAACTCCAACATCAAAAAGGATCGCCATCACGAGATCTTTCTCACGGTAAAACCCATGCATCACTTCCTTAAGTATTGAGCAAGTTATTCAAGTTTTTCTTTCGATCATGGTCCGTGAACTAGCTTACTTCTCTGTTTAATTCGCTTTTCACACGCAATTATTCTTTAATCAGTTCATATATATTGATCCATACCTCCTAGCGCACCTTCCTGCCAAGAATTGATGGAAACAATCAAAGGATTGCCGAGATATTGGAGTTTTCCGCTCCGCCATTGAAACATCCCTGTTCATCGATGAACTTGTGTTTCCCGGCGGTTCCACGCTGTTTACACCACCTAGAAGTCTTCCTCATGATCCCAGAAGCCTCCCCGACTTTTTCCCGAACCGTTTGCGCCATTCTTGAGCAATTCCGACGATAGCCGAAACCCTAGCTCCGCCGCCATCATCGCGGTGCCATCGCCGGCCGTCGCCGCCGCGATTGGACCTCACCATCGTGTTGTGCGATCGATTCCATGGCTAGGAGGTCAGGGCCGAGTCGAGTGGATGTCGATGGAGCCATCACGGCGAGCTTGCCGGCGCAGCGCCGCTGCGGCCTAGCGGCGCGTCGTGAGATAGACGAAGTCCTATGGGCCCCACTTGTCAGCGCCCATTCGAATGCCCCAGGATCAGCTGCGGCACCGGATCTGGTGTGGCTGAGCGGTTGGACCCTGTGGCCCCGGTGTCGACCAGTTGCGATTGGCCCATTTCAAATCTGTGGGCCCAGCTCTTTATTCAAATGTTTTTCCAATTGGAATTTTATTCCAGATTTTGCCCCAACATGGAAAATCCATAACTCCTAGTAGAATTGTCCAAAAATTCCCAAATAAATTTTGTTAGAACCAGCAGGAAGAATAATTTCCAGCGGTGCACTTGGATTTGTATGGAAGTCTATAGGAATTTCTACATAATTCAAATAAAAAAATTATTATGGAATTAATTCCTATAGTTCTGCTCTTTGGAAATTACCAAATTTTTCCATAACCTTCTTTTGATTGTCCTCGAAATCCACTAAAAATATCAGGGTCATTAGACTTTATTTACATGGTCTGATCGCCTGTGTATTCTCTATGCACAAAAAATTAGCCATATTCATTTAGAATTGTACAGAAAATTGTCCAAACTTCTAAATTCCATATCTCACAGTAGAATGCTTTGAAAATTGTGATACAAATTTTCCTAGAACCAGTGAGACCCCCTAACCACTGGTAGTCATGATAGACCTCCTGAATTTCAAACGAAATTCAGAGAAGGTTATTGCTTACCATAATTTTTAGAGACAACAAACTCCGTTGATTATCTCTTGTTCTTTGCAAGAGTCCACTATAGTCCCTATTATCTACCATAAAATTCCCAAGGGCAAATAAGATCCTTATCTTATTTTGATCACATGATATTAGCTTGTGACCTTAAGGATATTAATTATTTTCAGTGTCATTCATATATGGTATATGCATAACGTGTAGTATCTGAAGTCGAGGAGAAGTCGGAAGCTTTGGAAGTCCAGCTGCAAGAGACTAACATAGACTCGGACTCACATTCAGGCAAGCTCCGGTTTGTATTTAAGTTCCTTACGGTGTCTTTGCAGTTTTCATTCACCTTACGTCTTCAGATGTCTGTGCATTACGTATAAGGTGTTTGACATACACCTGCATGACCAAATAACCCTGGGAGTGGTTGGAATAGCACCCTAGGCGCCACCAAAACAAAATCTTCTTCATCCTCACAGCTCACCTCACATTCTCTCTCCTCATTCAAGTGCTCCAAAGGCGATTATGTGGTTCCTCCATCAAATCCCCTCAAATCTTGGTGGGAATTGATCTCCATTGAAAGGGGATTAAAGACCATGAACTTGTCTGCACCTACAACTCCTCCATCCTTGAGAATCAAAGAATTTTGATAAATTTCCTTCCAAAACCCTAGAAACTTTGATTTCTTTCGTTTTGAATCAAATAGCTTAGTTCCTTCCAGTTAAGGCAAGATTCCTTGTTATATTACATCTCGATTAAGCTATATTCGCATTAAGAACTACCATTAATCTGATTGTTAGGTCTGAACTGTTGAACACCAGACTAGTCTGGTCTCGATACGGACAAGTCCGATTCTTCGGACTAGTCCGCATTTGAGAACCGGACAAGTCCGATTTTTAACAGAACTCAACCCTAAATTCCTCTACTCAATGCGTTTCCTTTCCATCGATTCTCATCCATGCATTGTATAATCCCCTTCCCAGGACTATGTCAAGCTCCAATGTGGGGATCGGAATCCTGACATCCAAGGATCTCATAGAGTGGTGTCGTGCAATGCGACACCCAACAGTATACCAGAAAGGAACGAGAATAAAATACAATAGCAAGTCTTTATTTATAAACACAGTGGAAGTTTTGCAATACTAAGTGAAAAGGATAGAAAACTATACATCATAGCTACACTCTCGTCACTAGCTATGCAAAAGCAAAGTCATCGATGCCCTGGATGCTTCACACTAGCAACATCCAACTTACAGCGGCGTGCAGGGTTCCGACTCGGCTGCAAACCATGGAGGGGTGCAGCCTCGTCATCGAACCCGTCATCAGTCGTATAATCTGTAAAAACTTGTTAACTGCAAACGTGAGCTTAAGGCTCAGCAAGACTAACTCGTCTCACTAGACATATGCAGGGGTGAATACTAAGCATAGGTAAGGAATAGCATAAAGGACTCGCCTATAAGTGGATCCTCATAGTCAAGTTTTAATTAGACATGACATTCTTCAGGCATGACACATCATACACTCCACAATAAAACAAGAAATGTTTTGTCGATGATATGACATGCCCAAAGCACATAATGCTATTACAGGTAAAGTATGGGGAAACTGTAAACTTTTTTAATTGTGCTATCTCTAAGCCATACAAGGTTGCAAAACAATTATAATTCAATACATCCTATTCTTCTGGCTTCTTAAGTATTTACTACGTCACGACACGGTGAACAAGTGGTACTCTATTACCACGAGGGACGGTGATTGCAATCAGGACACACCCGGACAACACGACACATATGCACTTTCGGAAGTGCCAGCGAGTACATACAGCAGTACCTACATAACACTTCAGTACTAGTCATGTATGGCCACCTTTCACCCAACACTCGAATGCTGAACCGGTCGATCCGTCACGAGCAGGAGGTCACTAGGTGCGGCATACTTTGACATGCCCACCAGATGATTTACACCTTGCTGCCCTCAACCCACGCCTATAAAATAGAATGGAATGCCTTGACAATCCAGTATCAAGCTACGTCAATTTACTGGAGCCCATTTCTCCAGTATGTCGCCAGTACAATTCAAGCTTGTCCAGCAGGGCTGCACACGGCACGTGCCTTAATTGACACAGTCAGAGGTATGCGACCAAGACCACCTCTTGTTGCTTCCTACTCATCTTTGACCGGTCTCAATTTCATATTTATAATTCATCTCTTGATCCAATTCTTCCTGTGTGATAAAATCCCATCTCGCGAGTAGGTTCCAACTACTCGACATCTATCGGATCCCTATGAATATAAGCATGACAATACTACACGAGTCAGTGAGCTATTCTAACCACTCCCTGAGTTATTTGGTCATGCAAGTGGATGTCAAACACCTTAAACGTAATGCACACACATCTGAAGACGTAAGGTGAATGAAAACTGCTAAGACATTGTAAGGAACTTAAATGCAAACCAGGGCTTGCCTGAATGCGAGTCCGAGTCTATGTTAGTCTCCAGCAGCTGGACGTCCAAAGCCTCCGGCTCCTCCTCGACTTCAGTTACTACACGTTATGCATATACTATGTATGAATGTCTTTGAAAATAAATAATATGTTTAAGGTCACAAGCTAATATCTTGTGAATCAAATAAGATTATGATCCTAAATGGCTTTGGGACTTTTATGATAGATACTAGGGACTATAAGGGAGACTCTTGCAAAGAACAGGAGATGATCAAGGAAGTTTATGTTTTTAAAAATTATGGTAAAACCTTCTCTGAATTTTGGTTGAAATTATGGAGGTCTATCATGGCAACCAATGGTGGTACCATGTAGATTGGGTCTCACTGGTTCTAGGAAAATTTGTTTCACAGTTTTTCTAAGCTTCCTACAGGGAGAAACTGATTTTACAAGTTTGGGAGAATTTCTGAAATGTTTTCTGTATTTTCCCAATTTTTCAATTATATAGAGATTTGGAACAATGATCAACCCAGTAAATTAAGTCCAATGAACTTGAAATATTTACTGGAGATCAAATATATTATTAAGAGTGTTTTGACTAAAATTGAGAATTTTCCAATTAACAGAACTGTAGTAATTATTTCCCCAAGCAGTTAGTTCAAAGGAATTAATTATATAAATTCTAGGAGTTTCATGTCCAATAAATTGCATCACTGCAATGTAGAGATTGATATGAGTTTACCAGAATTTATTTGGAAATTGTTGAGCAATTCTACTAGGAGTAATGAATTTTAGAAATATGATTGAATCCTAGAATTAATTTTCAATTGGAAAATTTAAATGAAGCAGCCGGGCCCACTGATTTAAAATCAACCAACCATGGCTGGGCCGCACCGAGGGCCACAGGGTTAACCCGTGCAGCCGTACCGGATCCGGGCCACGGCTGATCCCGCGTGAGGGAATAACTCGCTGACATGTGGGACCCGCGAGGCTTTTGTCTACCTCTCCGATGCGGTCGAGGCGGCGCAACGCCGGCGAGCTTGCCGGGATGGCTGCGTCAGCCACCACTCGGCTCGTCTCTGACCACCTAGCCTCAAAATCGACCGCGCAACACGATGGTGGGGTCCTCGTGGCGGCGACGGCCGGAGGTGGCAGCGCGACGGCGGCGGTGGAACTAGGGTTTCGGCTAGCGTCGTAATCGCCCGGGAACAGCGCAAGAGGCTCGGGGAAAAGCTAGAAATGTTCCTTGAAGAAAGAGGATGATGATTTGGAGGTTAGAAAGGGTTGACATCGCCGGCAAAGATGAGTTCGACGGTGAACCGCGGCTTTTTGACTGGCGGTGACCAAAACTTGTCTAACTCGGTCAACACTCAATGGTTTTCAAATCTTTTCAATCTAGAGTGTTCGCAGGGAGATAGGGAAACTATCCCTTAACTATGATCAAGAATTATAAGGCGTAGAAAACAAATTAAACCCCTAACCTAGAGACATAGCTATGAACTATTGTCGGGAAAAATGGAAATAGGAACGCTACAAGGAATGGCATGGCTTGAAATTTGGTGAGCACGTTTAAGGCACGATAACACACGTTTCTCTTGTAGAAGTCGGGGCCTGAAGAGTCTTCCTCCAGCTTGCCGACGGTGGAACAGAGGGGGTTCTTGGCGGCTTCTCCTGCGGTCGTTAGAAAACTGCGGAATACCGCACAATCGAGTGAGGAAACACCAAACCAAAAGATGAAGAAGGTGCGCAAGTAAGTTGTGCACAAGTTTGCTAAAGAACTCACAATCGATCCTTGGCTAGACGGCAAGTTATCGTCGGAGTCCCGATTTGAGGTCGGCGGCGTGCGAGCGGAGGGGAAAACTCGAAAAGGAGACGGGAGAAGTGAGGTGAGTGGTGGTAGGCGGTGGTGGTGGCCGCGGCTTTAAGGCGCGCGATGAGCTGGCAAGCAGGCAGCTCGCTGGAGCGTTGCACGGCGCGCGGTGTCGAGCGGAGCGGCGACGGAATTTCGGCGGCAGAGCACTCACGTACATGTGCCTATGACTAGTGGGTCCCACTGCCCCTTAAGCCTATCCTCTCCGGAACTTAAATTCCCTCACCAAAATTGATCCAAAAATCCTAGATCTTTGTGGAGAAGCCAAATCAAATGTGTAGAGTTAGATTCTGAAATTAGATTTCATATTTGGACAAGTTTCAATTGGAATAAAACTTCAAATTTGAATTTGAATGAAATTCAATGAAGTCATTGAATTAAATAGCAAATGAGCTTCAAAAATTATGAAAATTTGCAGGGGTTCTATTTGGAATATTATGAGGCCATGGAAAAATTTATTGCCTCGGATTTGAATATTTTGAAGGGTCCCATCTTTACAGTAGCTATATTCAAGTTTTGAAATAATTTGAATATATTTAGTACTGCATATGGTTTTTGTCACGGAAATTCTCATTCAAATAAATTCCGAAATTTGTAGAAAGGTCACTTGAATTATACTAGGTCATTGGTGAAGTCCCATCCCCATGTTAATAAAATTTAAGTATGAGTAAAAGAAATATTTTTCATGAGGTCACGTTCATGTGTACAACCATAATTGAGCTCCACTATTGTTGATAACCAACTGGTAGTTGAACTTTATATTAAGGAAAAACTGGGATTTTACATCCAATGATGAGATTTCCGACTATGAGGCGGAGATGGACCAAGATTCTTTGCTTCGGTCCTCGACGGGCCAAGGCAAGAAGCGACAAGAGCATTCCTCCGAGCTGACACCTACTCCACCTCAGGTGCGGTGCAAGGTTCTGGCCAAGAAACCTGCATCCAAATCAAAGGATGCAGCTGGCCCTAGCTTGGCGGCTTCTCGGCAAGCTAAGGGCAAGGGGAAAGGGATCGCCAATGGCCCGATTGGCCCTCTCAAGATGTCAGCCCCGAAGTAGGGGAACATGGATCCCTTCGAAGAGAAGTTCAATGGCAAGGGAAGCATTACAGCTTCCAAGCTCAGAATGATAGATTGTTATAGCAGATCCAAGAAGGCAGCGAATGCCAGATTCTGGAGCAACTTTCACGCGGATTATTATAGCTTTGTGTACCTCAAAATGAAGACTCTGGTTATCTACTACCAGTGGATTACTGGAATCATTTTGAAAGGAAGAGATGTGATGCTTTTGATGAAGTGGTGGATGCTCCAGCAAGGCATGGACTAAAGGATTTGTTTGCTTTCAGGTACTAGAGTGATGAGATTATTGCTCCATTTTATGCCACCTGCTACTTTGCTAGTGTTGAAGAGGAGGGGGTGACTTGGATGACACATGGATCCAAGTACACCATTACTTATGATGAGTTTACAAGACTGCTTCACCTAGAAAACACTGACAACAATGAGCTAACCATCTACAACATTGGTGTCTTGGATAAGGATAAAATGAAGTTTCTCTATGACACTCGCTTGACAATCAGTCCTCCTTTCACCAAGAAAATGAAGTCATTCTTAATGGTTCTCAACAGAGTCCTCCAGAAGACAATAGCCCCGAAAGACGGAGATGTAGGATGTGTCCAAGGATACCTGAGCACATTGATGAAGGTGATTAGCAAAGACAGGAAGTTTGATGTCTTTGACTACATTTGGAATGATATGGTGAATATCTCCTGCACAACGAACAGATCCTGTGGCTATGCACCTTACTTGATGTTTACGATTGAGAATGTCACGGGGATCGAGTTCGTGAAGGATGTGAAGCACACTCCCCTGAGGCTTTAGAAGCCCTCCCAGGCCACTCTCCCAGCTGCTCCATCTCCAGTGTCCAGTGAAGAGGCTCCGAGGAGAGCTCAATGAGATACCAGGACTGCTCCCGCTACTAGGGCCCCTCCTCAAAAAGGGTCCTTAAGTGGTATTTTAAAGTACCTCGCTTCCATCTTTGGCTTTTGCAAAATGGTTGAAGTGAAGCTTCATAAGTTGAACAAGGCAAGGAAGGCGGATATGAAGTATGTCAATGATAATGTCAAGCATATTTGCCAGAAGCTGGAGATCGATCCTATTGGATCTCCCATTATCTCTGATGATTCAACTTTAGATTTCTCAGAGTTGCCACCTCTCTCTCCCTCCGAGCTTGCCTATTTTGGCATTGGGGGCACTTCAAGTGGATCCACTCCTCCTCCTCCTCAACCTGAAGATGAAGACGATGAGAGCACCGACAGTGAGGAATGAGCCTCTAGATCCCTCCTCTCCTTCTTTTTGGTGCCTTGATGCCAAAGGGGGAGAGATTGAGGGGAAGTCACTAGGTCCTAGCTGTAGGATGCGAGAGGAGAGCTCTATTCGTGTTTCTTTTGGGATGTAAAACTTTGTCTGTGCTTTCTTATGCTATTGGACATGTGGTGTGAAACTATGACTTTGTTATGCTTATGACTTATGTGTTATGCTCTAAATTTGATACTCATACTTGATAACCTTGATGATGTCTTGATTATGCCATCTATCTTATTCATATCAAGATTATTGTTCGCACACATGTAGTTTTGCATCCCACCATAAAGAGTGCACATATGTCTCATGTTTTCATTGCTTAATCTGTTCCAAACTCATATGTGCACACTTTATGAAAAGAATGCACTTTTAATCATATTTTTGAAATCTCAATTGGCTGTCATCAATCACCAAAAACAGGGAGATTGAAAGTGCATCTAGGCATCCCTTGTGGGTTTTTGTGGATTTATGACAAGCTAATGAGATCCTAACTAAATTGTTGAGATGAGCGCATGTTTTAATGAAATTATGAAGAAAGTGCGAAAAGAAGGGAGAGTGAGGAATCAAGTTGAAAGGAGCTCAAGAAATGATTATAATACTTTTTGTGTATGGAGTGTGTTGGAGAAACACACCCCAAGAGCTCAAGCAAATTTTAATAACTCTCGCTGCACAAAGTTATACAGGTCCGGACTAGTCCGATGTAACCCGGACTAGACCGATTTCTCTCTGTCCAGAATCAGACAAGTCCTTCCAGAGCAGACTTGTCTGCACAGTCAGGTTTTCACAGACCGGACTAGTCCGATATCACCACGGACTAGTCTCATATCTTTCTAACTATGATCATACTAGTCATCCCCAGTGTGCACTAGTCCTTAGCATTTCACAGTTTGCACAAAGTCGAACAAGTCTGATATCTTTCTGACCTTAATCGAACAAGTCCGATATCTGAACGGATTAGTCCGAAAAACCTTCTGACTAAAATCGGACAAGTCCTCCAAGTGCGGACTTGTCCTCAATCCACTAAGGGGTTCACCACGGTCGGACTAGTCCGATATATGCCAGACTAGTCCAAACATTTCCAGAGACAAAAATGGACTAGTCCGCCCCTGGCCGTACAAGTTTGATAATTTGGGACACTTAGAGTTTCCCACACACCGCACACCGGACTAGTCCGGAGTCCACCACAGACTAGTCCGGACTTTGAAAACCCTAACAGTAACCTTTGGAAACCCTAGTATAAATAGAGGTTCATGGCCCCTAATCAATATCTCTCGACCCCCTGCGCTGTCACACCCTCCAAGAGCCTAGAAAACACGTCTCTCCACACAATCCAATGCAGGAAAGATCAAATCCTTGAGGATTTACTTTAGATCAAAGGAGAGACCCAATTCTTCACATTTTGAGCTCTTGGGTTTGATTCTCTTGCACACTCTTGATCTTTATTGCATATAATTCGAGTGTGTTGGTGGTGTATTCAGTTGTAAATCTTGGGGAGCCCTCATCTTGTGAGAAGGCCCAGTGAACGTGGTGATTTTCCCTTTGTAACTAGTGGAAGAGAACCGGCCTCCATGGCGATTCGACGAGGGTAGGGTTGGTGAAAACCTGGTATTTTCGTGGGCTCCTCAACGTGGATATAGGTTGACTTCATGGGAACCGAACCACAGGATAAAAATCATGTGTCTTCACTTTGTGCTTATTATTCGTTGCATCTAGGGTTTAATTGATATTAGTCAAATTATGTCAAAACTTGAAACTAAGGTCACCTTGTTCTATCTTTAGTTTAATTGATGCAACATACTCTAGTTACATCTTAATTTCCGCTGCATAGAGTACTTGGGTCGAGATCATCCATCAAACTTGATCGATCTAGTCCGCACGCACCGGACTAGTCCACACACTACCGGACTAGTCCAATTTATCAGTATTTGATCAAGTTGCTGAGTGTTGCAGGTTCCGACAAAAGATCAAAAATTCCTATTCACCCCCCCTCTAGGCCACATTCATTAACATCATCCAACTTGTGATGCATCATGAAACATGATTACTAATGAACCTTCAGCAAGAATATGTATCCCCATTCAAATACATAAGTATTCTATAATAGTCTTGAACTGTGAACAACTTTATCGTTCACAACGCCAACTTCTTAATTCATTATCTTGATTACTACAAGGGGAACCACTTACTTGACACCCTTGTGACCAAACTAAAATTGATTCTTTATCCTTGACTTGTCTAGACTCAGTAACCTTGATTCTTGAAAAATAACTAGTTCTAGGTTGCAAGGATTTCCATATGATTCTCCACCACGCAAGAACATTGCCTTCTCTCTACTCACGAGATTATCTCTTGATTGGCAAGCAGATAGAACTCCTTGAATTGTAATGCATGGTGACATTGCTTTGTCTAAAAACCTCATAGTCATGATGTATGGAGCGTCTTTGTATTTTGATGACATGATAGAACCAGACCTTAATTTATCTTATGTCAGTGCAAAGCAACAAGACGGACGGATGGGACATTCCTTATCATCATCAATGACTACGCATAGCCACTAGCGTCCAACGAGGCAAGATGGTGGGTCTTCAAGCCACGATCAGAGGCAGCTTATGCAAGAATCCTTAGATCTTGTATAGGATAAGATCACCCTAGGGCCACCTGTCGGGCCCCAGACCCAACTTGTGAGGGGCCCGTCATTACTATAAAAGGATCGGGTAGCCACCATTACAAAGGAACCCAAATCCAATCTTTCACACACACACTCAGACACCCAAGCAGTGTAAAGCTCACCATGGAGTAGGGTATTACGCTATGGCAGCCCAAACAACATAAAACCACCGTCTCATCATAGTACATCAAAAGCACGAGCTAACTGGAGACTAAGCCACCGCCTAAAAAAAAGAACCTCACCGGGGAAGTGTCATTCGCACAATTTGACATTTGGCGTGCTAGGTAGGGGTCTTTTTTCTCTCAAGAAGTCACGCCTTCACCACAATGGTGAACATTAGGGCTTTGGACGATCCCAGAGGCTGTCGCCACATGGTAGATGGTGTCGTTACTACATCCTGCTCCAGAGCATGGTACGGTCCGTCACGCTTGCACACGGTTGTAGCTGGCCATGTCGGCGCTTCTTGGCACATGCCCACCCCGCCGGTGCCACTAGAGTCACCAAATGAAAGTACGTAGAGTGCTCTGGCGGCAGCCAGAGCTCTCCTCCACCACCCACATTATATGAACGATTCTCAGGGAGTAGCACAGCAGTGGATCAACGACATTGACCACCTTGTTGTTGCGGCCATCAACACTCCCATCAAGGGGAGACATCACATATCACTGTAGAGCACACCTACACTTGACTGCTACACAGCTGACTACTGCTCCACCAGGACCACTGGCACTGGAGGATCCCCACGGTCGACCTTAGGACCGAGCTCGACCGCCGTTGAGAAAATGAAGACAGCCGCGTCAGCATCTAGCAGCAGTGGGAGAGGCAATGCAACGTTGAGGCTAACTATAGTGCTAAAGGGCCTGAGCCTCAGGCATCCGCCGTGTGGGTTATGCCGCAAGTAAAGCATGCGCTCGCTCAACCTCCAGAGTACACTAGGGAGACAGGTCCCTAGTAGTACGCCGTGTAGCATGCTCCGCAACAACATGCTCCGCAGCGGTATGCTCTACAGCAGTACGCATCGCAGCAAGCACCACAGGAGTCGCACATCATAGAGGTTGTGCCACAATCTCTGTTGTACGTCATGCAGCAAGCACCCCAGGTGTTTGTTGTACTGCACCCGTCCCCGTCGAAAGCCATTGATGGGTGCACAACCCTGGCTATGCTCTTCCATATGGCGGTGTGACCGTGCAAGTTCTGGCCATACCTGCTGGAGAAGTTTGACGGGAGTGTCAACCCCGCCGAGTTCTTGCAAGTCTACGCCACAACACTCATGGATGCACGAGCTTATGAGCCCATCCTTGCGAAATACTTCCACGCCGCCCTGACTAGTTTGGCCAAGTCATGGAACATGAACATGCCCGAGGGGTCCAAAACCTCTTGGAAAGAGCTCTGCTGGCAGTTCACGGCGAACTTTGGCACCACCCGCACGTGTCCAGACATGGAGCTCGACCACTATGTTGTACGATAGCGTCCCGCAGAGACACTGCGGTCATTTATCTAGAGTTTCTCCCAGGTATGCAACTCCATCTCCAACATCCTAAATGCTTCTGTTATAGTAGCATTACCACACGGTGTGCGGGATAAGGACATGATCGAGAAGTTAGCCGTGCACAATGCGCAAGATGTCTCTGAGCTCTTTTCCATCGCTGACGGATGCGCCAGGGCTGCAGAAGGCCGTGACTGGCACTCACAGCCTGCCCTCGAGGCAGATAAGGTCAACCAGCCTGGTGCAGGCGCCGCTCCCTAGGGCAGCGGTCAGAAAAACAAAAAGAACAAGAACATGGATGGTGGACAGAACAAGCTGCTGCAGGGGCACCCATTGCTGCAGTAGTAGCGACTGGTGGTCCGAAGCCACCACTCCCCGACATGCACTCGCGACAACCTCCAGCTGGTGGCGACAACAGCGAGCAGTGCCCCATGCACAACACTAGCTATCATAGTGCTAGTGACTGTCGGGAGATCAAGAATCTCGGGGAGCAATACCAAGAGCGAGCATAGTAGCGCCCTAACAGCGCGCCCTTCCGCTAGCAAGACGACAAGCAGAAGGTCGACCCGTAGGCTGACAAGGACAAGGAGATGGAGTACCAGAGGCTTGAACAGGCCATTAAGGGGTGCACCAGGGTGAGTATTCTGACTCCAACACTGACCACGAGCATTGCAGGATGTTCCACATCGTCTACGGGGGGTCTTGGGACCCCGCGTCCCAAAACTCATTCAAGAACATGCAACGGGCGATGGCTTCGGTATCACCTAGCCCCACTCCAGCGTCGTACCACAAGTGGATGGAGATGCCGATTGGCTTCAAAGTCTCCGAATGCCCCAAGAACATGGCAAAAGCCAGGCTCCTGCCCCTCCTCGTCGCCCCCACGATCTCCAATGTCAAGCTCTACCATGTCTTGATCGATGGCGGGGTCGGTCTCAACCTCATCAGTCGTGCGGCCTTCAACAAGCTGCAGATCCCTGTGTCCAAGATCAGCCCATCAAGCGCGTTCTCGGGGGGTGTGACTGGGAACATCACCCCGTACGGCAACAACCACATCCGATGACCTTTGTGACACCCGAGAACTATAGGACGAAGAACATCCTGTTCGACATGGTGAAGGTCTACCTCCCCTTCAATGCCATCATCGGCAGGCCGGCCCTTTATCGACTAATGGTTCTATCCCATTACGGCTACCTAGTATTAAAGATTCCAACTCCCTCTAGCGTCCTCAAGATCCTTGAGGACTGCAATGCTGTAGTGTCAGCCTTGGAGAAGCTCCAAGACTTGCAGCGGCCCAAGCACCCACCCCGGGCGGTGCTGGACCAAGTCCGTCTTCGCCGAGCTTGTGCCAGCACGGCTCAACCGCTGCTCCCCGTGTGCAGCCCTCCAACAGCGATGATGTCACTGTCAAGGCTGTCTCGATTGGTTAAAATGTTGATCCGACAACCCGCGTAGCGGGGAGTCTGGACGGCAAATAGGAACACGCCCTCATTGCCTTCCTGGGGCTAATATCGACGTGTTTGCCTGACAACCGTCAGAAATGCACAGATACCCAGGGAGGTGATCGAGCACCATTTGAAGATCTTTCCCAATGCCCAACCAGTACAACAGAAACCTTAGAAAGAATCCATCGAGCGACAGAACATCATCTTTGAAGAAATCAAGAAGCTACTCAATGCTGGCTTCATACGAGTCATGTTGTCATCCCTAAGGCTGGCGTGAAGCTTCGGATGTGCATCGACTACACCACCCTCAATAAGGCATCTCATAAAGATCCTTTCCCTCTCCCTAGGATAGATGAAATTGTGGATTCAACTTCAGGCTGCGATCTACTATGCTCTCTATATGCTTACTCAAGGTTCCACCAAATCCCTATGTCTAGAGAGGATGAAGAAAATATTGCTTTTATAACAGTAGATGTCATGTATTGTTATGTCTCTATGCCTTACGGTCTTAAGAATGCCCTCCCTTCTTTTGTACGTTCCATGAATAAAACATTTGGGGACCTCATTCGAGACCTGGTAGAGGTGTATGTCGATGACATCATAATCAAAATCCAAACACATGCATCATTGTTAGACAACCTCGCCCTAGTCTTTGACAGGCTACGAACCACACACACAAAGCTCAACCCAGACAAGTGTGTGTTTGGAGTCTCAGCGGGGTAGATCCTCGGTTTCTTAGTCTCACATTGCGGGATCGAAGACAACCCAGAGAAGATCAAGGCGGTGGAGCTGATTCAGCCTCCAGCCCGCATCAAGGATGTGTAGAAGCGCTCGGACTGCCTAGCTGCACTCAGTCGGTTTATCATTAGACTGGTTGAGCGGGCCGTCTCATTCTTCAAGCTCCTGCAGAAGTCCGAACTGTTTGTCTGGACCGAGGAAGCAGAGGAGGCATTCCGCGAGATTAAGTGACACCTCACGTCGCTACCCATCATTGTGGCTCTGGAGCCCAAGGAGCCTCTGTACCTCTACATCGCTACCACACCCAAGGTGGTAATATGGTCCTGGTCGAAGAGCGATCAGTTCCTGAGCTACCTTAAGAAATGGTCGAGACCCCTGCCTCCGGTCCTGAGCTCTAGAGCTTGGACTCCATAGGGGTCCCCAACAACCAAGTTGCCTCTGTGTCCCAGCCCTCGGAGGGCATCCGGGTCCCCTCAGGGTACCTCGAAGATCAAGACGCTTCTAGGTAACAGCCCATAGAGGACGCCCCGAACTCAGGGAGCCAAGAGCCCCTAGGTTTGACATCGATGGAGGAGGAAGCACCGGAACCCCCAAGGAGGGTCCAGACCATCCAACGCCCAGTATACTCACTACAGGAAACGTGCAAAGAAATGTCAGCTTTATCGCTGTCGGTAAGCTACAGTAACCAATGAATTTAGAGTAAGAACGCCAGCCTACCGACGGCCACAACCGTCGAATGTTGCTCGACGTTCTTAAGGCCTTATAGCCGCCGGTGCCGAGGACTATAGGCCATTAAAGCCGTCTTGCACCAGAAACTGACGGCTTTAGTGTGAAAACAAACTAAGACCGTCGGCTTGGCCGCACCAACGGTCACGATGCCATAAAGGCGTCGACCAGAAGTACTTCATCAGCGAAGTCCTGCACGAAGCAAAAACAAGGTACCTTGAAGTACACAAGTTGTTATATGCAGTGCTAATTTCATTGAGGAAGCTCTGCAATTACTTTCAAGCACTCAATGTTTCGATGGTGACCTCGTTCCCACTGGGGACTGTGTTTCGCAGCCCCAACACAACCGTTAATGTTGCTAAGTGGGCGGCGGAGTTGGCAGAGTTTAATGTCGACTTCTTTCCACGGCTTGCGGTCCAGAGTCGAGCACTAGCGGACTTCATTGCTGATTGAATGCCAACACCAAGCAACACATGGGGTCTTGACATCGGTAAGCCAGAGCCCAAGTCCCTGGTCCTCACCGAACCCCACTAGATGCTCTTATACGATGGATACTCGTAGAACCAGGGAGTTGGAGTCGGCGTGTTGCTCCTCTCGACAACAAGGGAGCAGTTCAAGTACGCGGTGCACCTTGACTTCAAGGCGACCAACAACATGACAGAGTATGAAGCCCTCATCTTCGGGCTAACAGCTGCGCATGCTCTCTCTGTGCGCTAGATGCTGGTCAATGGAGACTCCCAACAGATCATCAAACAAGTCCAGGGAGAATGCTGCTGCAACAACCCCCAGCTCGCGGTGTACCTGTTGCACATTGACAACTCTGTCGCCAACGCCCTGTCAACGACGGCATCCACTGGTGCCCCGGTCCTGGAGGGTGTATTCGAAAGGAAGTTGGTACGACCAACCGCTATGTCTGCTGAGCCTAGTGAAGGAGGCAATCCCAACACCTCAAAGCTTGAAATATCGGCGACCCTGCAACCATGGTGCCTGCCAAGGATCGTATGCGCCATTAGAAAATCCGTGTAGTCGGGCACCCATGATATAGAAGCTTAGGGGGGGCCTCAATGCATGGATCATAGAGATACAGGGACAACCTGAAGGACAACATACTTCTCGAAGAACATGTATGCGCATAATGAATTATCAGGGTGGCTAGACGCTACACATTGTTGGAGGGAGACCTCTGCCGGTGTGGTGCCAGCGACATCCTATTGCAGTGCATAACTCGGAAGGAGGGCTTCAACTTGCTCGCAGAGATCAATGGAGGCGAGTGTGGGAACCATGTGGCTTCCCGCACGCTGGTCGATAAGGCCTTCCAGCATGGCTTCTACTAGCAAACAGCACTCCTGGATGTTGTCAAGCTGGTAAAAAGGTGCAAGGTGTGCCAGTTCCACACCATATAGATTCACACACTGGCACAGACGCTGCAAATGATCCCACCCTCCTGGCCGTTCGTGGTCTGGATATCATGGGGCCCTTCCCATTGTCGTCAGAGGGTTCTGGTTCCTCTACATCGCCGTACTCAAGTTCATCAAGTCGACCGTCTGCAGGTTTGGGGTCCTGAACATGATCATCACCGACAATGGGACCCAGTTCACTAGTGCAGCATTCCAAGACTACTGCAAAGACCTTGGCTTTCAAGTTTGTTATTTGTCCATGGCTCACCCAAAGAACAACAGTGAAGTTGAAAGGGCCAACGCTGAGATCCTTAGGGGCCTCAAGACGCACACTTATGAAAACTTTGATAAGCATGGAGCCAAGTGGGTTTATGAACTTCTGAGCGTACTGTGGGCAAGCTGGATATCACCCAGTCGGGCCGTGGTGGAAACACCCTTCTTCCTAGTGTATGGGGCCGAGGCCGTCCTCCCCACAGAGATCACTGTGAGCTCCATAAAATCCCACATTTTTCTTCATATGAGGTTCAGTTGTAAGTTGTCTATCGCCCCTAATGGAGAGCAATTATAGCTATGCTTATGAGTTTGATCTCATCAAATCTTTTCTTCCACTCATGCTTAAATTTTATTAACATGAGAAATGGACTTTACCAATAATCGTAGATAAATTCTTTTGGCCTCTCTTCAAAGTTTGGAATTATTTGAATGGAGGATGCTAGGTCAAATTATTATGCAGTACGCAATATATATACAAATTAATTACAAACTGAATATGCTACTGTACATTTGGCCCTGTCAAAAATATTCAAATCTGAGGCCATAAATTTTTCTATGGTTTCTTAAAATTCCAAATAGACTTCGTGCAAAGTTTCATAAATTTTGAACTCCATTTGCTATTTTATTTGAGAGGCTTAGCAAATTCAGACCATATTATGAATTCAAATTTTGAATTCTGTTCAACCTTATTGAACATCAAGATTTCAACACACATCATGGTCAGCATGACTTGCTTGACTTATCCTCAGAGTTTCACAATTTTTGGAACTCGATTGCTATTTAATTCAGTGACACCATTGAATTTCATCCAATTTCAAATTCAAATTTGAAATTCAATTTAAACTGCTCCAATTCGATATCCAATTGCAGAATCAAATTCCAGATATTTTCTTTGGCCTCCCCACAAAAACCTAGAATTTTTGGATCAAGTCTTGTAGGAGAATTGATGTTACAGAGAGGGGAAGAGGATAACAAGAGGTGGGACCCACTGTCAGCCTGACCTACTCGAGTGCAACCGACGGGGTGCTCTGTATCCAGCTCTTCCCGCCGCTCGATGCCGGCAGCGCGTAACACCGCGGCGCGGCATGCAACCACTGAGCTGCCTGCTTGCTTGCGCCGTGGCGCGCTCCCCTCATCCCTCCGTTCCTATAAATACCCCCCCCCCCCCCTTGGCCGTCACCGTTGAACTCCACCTCGGTTCGCGCCATTGCCACCGCCTCTGTTTGTCGAGCTTTTGCCAATGATTGAAGCCATTTCTCCCAAGCTGTAAGTAGATAAAAGGCTTGTCACAACATCCTCTACGTATTCTATTTGGTCATTGATCGTGACATAGCTTCTGCTTGGGATATTTTCAAGTTTTCGTGTCGCCGTCGAGGAAGCCACCGAGAAACTTCACTGTATCACCTTCGAGCTCTAGTTCTAGGCCGTCTCCAGTCTCAATCCTTTAAGAAAAATGGTTTGCAATCATCTCTAGTTTATGCTCACCGAATCTAAGCCTATGACATGAAGTGTAGCTCGAGTTATTAATCGATAACCGAGTGATTTTTCAAAAGAACATCAATGTTTCGTGCTTAAATTCGTTTCATTCTTGTGATCATCCTTTAATCTGGTTAGCAGATAGCTTCTATATGTCCTAACGAAGCTCCCTGCCCAAGGACCCTGAAAGTTATCAACCGAGCACCTTAGATTTCAAGATTTTGCGGCCCCCAGTTGAAAAACCGTACTTCGCCGTCGAACTCAGCTTTGCCGGAGATGTCACCCCTTTCTAACCCCCAAATCATCATCCTGGTGCTTCCAGGAACATTCCTGACCTTGTCCCGAGCCTATTGCGCCATTTTCGAGCGTTTCTGATGATCGCCAAAACCCTAGCTCCGCTATCACCGTCGCACCGCCGTCTCTGGCTATCGCCGACTCGATTGGACCCCCACCATCGGCTTGCGCTGTCGATTTTATGGTTAAGCGGTCAAGGCGAGGCCGAAAGGAGGTCGATGCAACCTAGTCTGGTGAAGCGCCGCTGCGGTTCCGGCGAGGAACGCCGCCACGTCGGGAGGTAGACGAAGGGTGTGGGTCCCACCTGTCAATGATGTCCCTCTCGCGCGGAATCAGCTGTGAACGCGGATCTGGTGCGGCTGCATGGGTTAACCCCGTGGCTCCCGGTGTGGCTCAGCACTGATTGGCCCGATTCAAATGAAGTGGGACCGGCCCCTTTATTTGAAATTTCCAATAGGAAAAATAAATCCAGATTCAATCCAAATTTGGAAAATCCATAACTTCCAGAAGAAATATCCAAAAATTCCCAAATAAATTTTTTTAGAACCAGCATGAAGAATACTTTCCAGTGTTGCACTTGGATTTGTATGAAAAGCCATAGAAGTTTCTCTATAATTCAGATAATAAAAATTCTTAAAGAATTCATTCCTACAGTTCTGCAAATTGGAAAATTCCCAATTTTTGTCAGAACCCTATTATTAATACAATTAATCTCCAGTAAAAATTTCAAGTTCATTGGATTTAAATTACTGGGTTGATCAATATTCCAAATCTCTATGTAGTTATAAATTGAGAAAAATGGAAAAAAATCAGTTTCCAGAAATTTCCCCAAACTTGAAAAATCAGTTTCTCCCTGTAGGAAGCTTAGAAAATAGTGAATTTTTTTCCTAGAACCAGAGAGGACCCCCTCTACGTGATACAACCACTGGTAGCGATGATTGGTCTCCAAAATTTCACAACAAAAATTTAGAGAAGGTTATTGCTTACCATAATTTTTAAGAATAACAAAACATCCTTGATCATCTCCTGTTCTTTGCAAGAGTCTTCTCTATAGTACCTAGTATCTATAAGAAAAGTCCCAAAGCCAATTAAGATAATAATCTTATTTTCATCTAGGATATTCAATCACCTCAAGCATATTAATTATTTTCAAAGTCATTCATACCTAGTATATGCATATCGTGTAGTAGCTGAAAACGAGGAGCAGCCGAAGCTTTGGAAGTCTAGCTACCAGAAACTAACATAGTCTTAGACTCGCATTTAGGCAAGCCCCGGTTTGCATTTAAGTTCCTTACAGTGTATTTGCAGTTTTCAATTCACCTTACATCGTCAGATGATTGTGCATTACGTTTAAGGTGTTTGACATCCACTTGCATGGTCCACAAATTCTATGGAGTCATGGGTAGGTCTACGGCCCGTTGAGTAGATACTGCTATGCTTATGCTCATAGGAATTCGATAGAAGTCGAGTATTTGGAATCTACTCGCGAGATAAGAATATTATCACACAGGAGGATCTGGAATTAGAAAATGGTTTATGAATATGAAATTGAGACCGGGCAGTGGGTAGGATGCAGCGAGACGTGTCTCACGTGCGTGGCCCTGCTTGTGTCGATTGAGGACCATTTCGTGTGCAGCCCTGCTGGACAAGCTTTAATTATACCGCCGACATACTGGAGAAATGGGCTCTAGTAAACTGACGTAGCTTGATACTAGTTTGTTGAGGCATTCCGTTCTGTTTTATAGGCGTGGGTTGAGGGTAGCAAGGGTGTAAATCAGCTGGTGGGCACGTCAGAGTACGCCCCATGTAGTGACCTCCTGCTCGTGACGGATCGACCGGTTTGATATTCGAGTGTTTCGTGAAAAGTGGCCATATACGACTAGTACAAAAATATTATGTAGGTACTGCTGTAAGTACTCGCTGACATTTCCAAAAGTGCGTATGTGTCATGTTGTTCCGGGTATGTCCTGATTGCAATCATCGTCCCCTTGCGGTGATAGAGTACCACTTGTTCACTACGCTGTGACGTAGTAAATACTGAAGAAGTCAGGAGAATAAGATATGTTGGATTACAATTTGCTGTGACAACCTTGTTTGGCTTAGAGATAGTACAATTAAATTTACAGTTTCCCCATATTTTACCTATAATAGCATTATGTGCTTTGTGCACGTCATATCATCGTAAAATGTTTCTTGTTTGATTGTGGAGCCTATGATATGCCATGCGTGAAGAATGTCATGTGCTACTTAAAAACATGACTATAAGGATCCACTTGTAGGCGAGTCCTTTATGCTTTACCTTACCTATGATTAGTATTTCACCCTTGCATATGTCTAGTGAGATGGGTTAGTCTTGCTGAGTCTCATGCTCGCGTTCGGAGTTAACAAGTTTTTTGCAGATTATATGACTAATGGCGGGTTTGATGACGAGGCTGCATCCCTCCAGGGTTTACAGCCGAGTGGGAACCATGCACGCCGCCGTAAAATTGGGTGTTGCTAGTGCGAAGTATCCAGGACATGGATGACTTTGCTTTTCCATAGCTAGTGCTGAGGCGTAGCTATGATGTATAATTCTCGTTCCTTTCGTTAGTATTTTACAACTTCCCTTGTGCTTTTCAATAAAGACTTGGTATTGTAAATTGTTCTTGTCCTTTTCTTGTATACTGTTGGGTGTCGCATCGCACGACACAAACCAATGAGATCCTTGGAGGGTCGGGATTCCGGTCCCCAATAGCTCCCTCTGATTCCAAGCTTTCGATGAAGCCGCGCAGGACCATCTCATGCGTGGATATGTCGACCTCATCCATGAAGCGAGATGGCATGCTGCCATCCCAAAATGCACATTACTGACAGGTGCTGCAGTGCTACCAGGAACACTTCCAGTAGAGTTGAGTGCTGAAGGCAGGCGACCTGGTGCTGCAGCACATACTTACTCGTGAAGGTTGGAACAATCTCTCGCCAGCTGGAGGGGCCCCTTCCGCGTGACACAGGTATCCCGTCCCGAGTATGTCCGTCTGTCCATGGAGGAAGAAGAGCCCCTCTCAAATCCTTGAACATAGAACACCTCCGTATGTTTTACACCTATCATGGTGGTAGGACAGTGTAAAAAGTGTCTAATGGAGTCCAGGAGCAGCGCTTAGGACAACCAAGCTTCGGGGGGAGGGGGGGAGTCCGGTCAAGAGTATGCAGTCCTCTTAGCCTCGTCCCGCACCCTAAGCCTATACACTATGCCTTCCTTGTCATCAAGAGCGGGTCGTTGCCATAATGTCTTTTGAATACCAAATTGAAAGAATCACTGTCTTGCCCTGTGTTTCTCTTATGTTCATCTAATTACTCATTAATTTTATGATCATCAAACTATGCTCGTTTTCACATATCGTCTTCGTATGCTCGATCATTTTCTCTCTATCTCGCCACTGGTGGAATTACGCTATCCTACTGCAGGCAAGCTCATTTGTGGTACCTGCATGTGTTTTTGGGTCTCACGGTTGCTCCCTTGCTTGGCCACTTGTGGTGCCAGATGGTGCACCACGAAAGGCCTACGCCGAGATGGAGGTCTAGGGTGTGTAGCCTTCTTAGTCTTGTCATGTACCCTAAGCGTACAAACTCTGCCTCCCAACGCTACGACTATGTACTGCGGACCGGAAGGCTCACACCCTAGGCAAGGCAGAAGTCGGGCCCTAGACACTAGCGCATCGAATTACCGAAGCCCGGTGTACCAGCCCAGGACCATAGACATAACAAAACTAAAGGGAAAGCGGGGTAACCGGTGAGCAAAATTACTCCTCCTCTGTCGTATGTGGAGGACATACAAGGAAGATTTGTTCAAGCACTATGAGTAGTAGCATTGGCATGTTATATGCCTCCCAACGGGTCTGACATCGATGTCTCTACTTGTTCATGGTGGGCGACGTCGGAGCATCCAGCCGCGGCACCTCCCATGGGGCCCGCCAACACTGTTTCTACATAATGGAAACAAGCGTCAATTTGTGAGTACGCTATCCTGTTCCACTTCTGTTGCTAACAAGGTTTCTTTGGTCACCTATCAGCGAGGGGGCTTACCGTTGATGGTCTTCGCGTTGATGATAGACGCTGCCAGAGCATCTAGCTCTGGCACCTCTCAAGGGGCCTGCGGTCGACGTTTCTATGTGTTGATGGTGGGCGACACCGGAGCATCCAGCTTCGGCACCTCCCAAGGGGCCTGTAGTCGACGTTTTTTCTACGCATTAACGGTGGGCGATGCTGGAGCATCCAGCTCTGGCACCTCCCTAGGGGGCCTCTGTCGAAGTTTTTCTACGCGTTGATGGTGGGTCACTCCAGAGCATCCACGAGTTTTAGACACACTCTACAGAGATTGTACCACTTTACCCACAAGTTCGTGATTTCATCACATTTCAATGACTATGGAATCTCAATTATGCCGTCTCACACTTCTTTAGGTGTGTGACCAAGAGATCACAAAATAGCCTTTACAAAGTGATTACTAGCATATTTAGACCCCACTAAGGTTTCCCTAGTGGTGATGTCTCTAACTGAGCACATCCAGCCAAGGGCTCCCTCTTGAGCGATTCGGATCCCAGTGTAGTCTCACCAATATGTACAAACCTAATCCGACTACCCCTTCCCCGAGCATTCTTAACGGTTCAAATAGTACCAGCAATACACTAATTAGTCAGCTAAGCTGCACCCATACATGGCCCTGGTGGTGGCACTGCAAATCCTAGATGGTCGCTCCACGAACCGGTCCTTATATCTAAATCAAGCAAAACCACAAAAAACAGTACAACCCATTCCACATAAACGACTTTCTTAGATCCCTAGGTACCATGTTGTGAAAGGATCATTATTATCAATTCTCATCATTCACGTGTTCAATAGTTCATTATTAAGCCATATAATTGTTTCCCAAACCCAATTGAGCATCGCGAAGCAAAAAGTGTAAAATACCCTTCTCGACTCTCTACATTGTGTTCAAGCGATAAGGGTGGTCATACAAAACTAGTAAACTCCTACAATTGGGTTTTCCATCAATTTCAACACAAGCATGCAATTTTGCAAACAGAATCTTTAAAACAGGATAATATGGTCAAAGACACTTGCCTTTTCTCCTGAGCTTGATTTGGAGCAAAGGCTTCGAAACTCTGGTTCTGCATGTCCTCTAAAGCACTCTCTATGC